>CM060900.1:497532845-498042845 GCA_030762935.1 Hymenopus coronatus | reverse complement strand
ATTAATGTTATAACGTTTTTAGTAGTTATTTCTTGTCCAATTTGTTTGATAATTGGTTGTCTTATATAATTCCATTTTTTACATTTTAATACAGTATGTTCAGGAGTATCCTTTTCCTGACAATACAGACAGTTTTCACTATTAGCGATAGCCATTTTAAACAAATAATTTTTGAAGCGTCCGTGTCCCGATAAAAATTGGGTTAAATAGTACTCCGTTTGTCCGTGTTTCCGGTTTATCCAGGGATCTATATCTGGTATGAGTTTCTTGGTCCATTGTGCCGTCTTGGTTTCATGTTCCCATTCTTCTTGCCATGACTGTACCATTTTTTCTCTTGTCTTACACTTTTGGGCATTTCCATGTTTTTCAGTTGGATGTGCACGCTCCCGAGCCACTAGATGTATTGGTATAGTGCTGGCTATTACTTGAATTGCCCGCGTGGATACGGTCCTATAGGCACTAGCAATTCTAATCGCTATCTTGCGCTGTACACTTTCCATAATTTTCCGAAAGGTCTCTATTTCCACCCATGTTTTCCAGGCAGATACACAGTACAGCATTATAGAGTTGATTACACTACTCAGTACTCTCCTTTTTTCTGGTTTGGGTCGTCTCACATTTGGCATTAATCTTCCTAGAGCAGCAATACTTCTTTCTGCTTTAGCAGCTACACACTTAATGTGTGGCCACATACTCAAATTATGTCCCATTTGAACACCCAAATATTTTATGTTCTTACTGGATTTTATTTCTTGTTTACCGAAATTAAACTTTATTTCCTTTAAAGATCTTCGTCCTTCCAGTATTATGATTTCCGTTTTTTCTGGTCCCAGACATAATCCTTTTTTGATCATCCATATTTCTATTTTATTCATGGACCACACGACTTTTTCTTCCACTTCATCTTTTGTTTTGCCACATACTATTAACGCTAGATCATCAGCATATCCTATGGTTTTTACTCCAGTTGGTAATTCCTCCTTTAATACTGGATCATAGTATATGTTCCATGGGGTGGGACCTAAGACGGAGCCTTGAGGAACACCGCAACGCATATTCATTTTTATGTTATCACCAATCAGTATATATCTATCTTCCAAGTAACTACAAATAATCTTAATTAAGTATGGAGGTTTCTCTTCTTACAAGTTCATTAATTATACCTCTCCAAGGTGTTGAATTAAAGGCATTTTGGACTTCCAGGGTAACCATAACAGCATACATGTGTTTTTCCTTTGCGTCCTTCTGTACAATTTGTTTAACTGTCTCTATTGCATCCAGGGTTGATTTGCCTTTTCTAAAACCGAATTGCATTTGTGCAAGTCCTCCTTTTCTTTCAAGATCTTTAACCAGTCTCTTATTTATAATTTGTTCATAAAGTTTTCCTATTACATTTAATAGGCATAGAGGTCGGTATGATACACTGCCACAAGCTCTTTTGGGCTTTTCAATTAATAGTAGCTTTGCTACCTTCCATTTTTTAGGAAAAACTCCTTTAACTAACAGTGTACTTTTTCAAGAACTTCCGGGTTTTGCGATGCAATAGCCTTTATAGCTTCTGGAGTGATACCATTGGGTCCCGCAGCTTTTCCTGATTTAATTCGTTTACCTGCTTCTTTTATTTTGTCTTGCTGACATAAGGGTATTTCTTCTTTATTATTGCTAATCTCTGGCCATACATTTGTTCTATGTGCCGGGAACAGTGTTTTAGCAATATTTAATTGCTCTTCATCTGTAAGTTTTATTGATATATTAGATCCTATCTTACCCGTTACTATTTTGTATCCTTTACCCCATGGATCAGTATCCACCTCATTGCATAGCTTTTCCCATGAATCTTTTTTTGCTGTTTTTATAGCTCTTTTAAGAGCATTTCGGCTTTCTCGTTATTGATTTTATATCTCCATCTTTTCACATTCTGCGATGTTGCTTCTTCGGTTTATCCTTGTAACCTTTCTGCGTGCTGCAGTACACTGCTTCCTTAATTGGGCAATTGTTTTATTCCACCAATATGCCGGTTTATGTTTGCGGAAACCATATAATTTTCTTTTAAACGCATAATTACATGCTCTTTCTAATATCTGGTCTAATTGAACTGATTGATTTTTATATTCTTTACATCCAACTTCCTGCTGTATCTTTTCAAGCATTAATTCTTTATTTTCTTCTTTATATATCCATCATTTTCTTTGGCTATTTATTTTCGGTAACACCACAGGAGTTTGACTATGTAATTCTATATAAATGTTTTTAACTTAAGTTTTCTTCATCATCTACGTACCATTTATTTATTAACTTGCCTATTTCTTGTGAACAAATTGTAATATCTATATATGAGGATCCATAATTTTTTCGAATGTTGGTGTTTTTCCATCATTTAGTATATTGTAATCTTTTTCATTTATCCATTCAACCAGTGTCCTACCCTTTTTATCTTCAAACTGGTGATCCCAGCAATATGCTTTAGCATTGAAATCTCCGCCTATCAATATTTTTTTACGTTTCTCTTCATGTTGGTCAACACTATATCCTATTTCATATAGGAATTGTTGTAATTCTTCTTCTTTGGCTATAGGTGAAATATAGCAAGAATAAATTATCATCTCATCCGTTTCCATCCATGCATATCCATTTCCATTTCCATCTCTCTGTGACCTAGGTCCATATGCAGGTATATAGATAGCAGCATCATTTCTTTCATCCTTTATCCATCTTGGGTTAGATTTTTATCATATTCTTATTTGGTTCCGCTATTACTGCTAGATTTATGCAGTGTACATTACATTTGTGTATAAGAAGATCCATTGCTCGTTTGCTTCTATCAAGATTTACTTGGATTAATTTCGTGCTTGGTTCGTAAATACACTCATTTTCTCCCTCTCATGCGCTTTCACAAGTCTTCTGTATTCAGGACATCTCATTGATTCTGCTTTATGCTCACTGGATTGGCATAGATAACATTTAATAGGGTTTTTACATTCCTTTGATTTGTGGCCTATTTCGCCACAACCATAACACATTTGTGCTATTTGTTCGCCTTCATTAGGGCAGTCACTTGCTATATGTCCCACCTTGTAATATTTATAGCAACGTTTTAAAACATTTACAGGCTTCACTCTCCACCTATCCCATCCATTTCCTATTCTTCTTTTAGTTATCATCCTATTTGCTGCTTCCGTGCTGATGGTTGCAAACGCGTACTTTACTCCTTGTGTGTTCACCTTTTCTGCCAATTTAAGCTATGAAATCTCTTCATTTTTATTTAATTCTTCTTTTAAAACAGCCTTAATTTCATCTTCTCGAACAATCTCATCTATGTCCAGAATCATGACTGTTTGATTTGCGGTCTTCAGTTGAACCTCTGCTACGTTTTCCAGTTTAGTGGTTAACAGTGGTTGAAAGCTTGTCTATCACTTGTATTTTTCCCTTTTATTTTCAACTGTTCATTTCCATCACTGTTTTTGTTTTTTTGATTTGTGATTACCCCACTGGTATCTACATTTTGTCTAATATTCTTTATAATCTCAGCATACGTCATCTCTCCAATAGGTTTCAGTATTATCGTGTCTTGGTTTTTAAGTTTGCTTTTCCCCACCTCATTTCCATCTTTCTGTATCTTGTTTTGTTTAACTTTGGTGGTGTACATTGGTATTTGGTAATCCATTTTCCTACCAAAATATTCCAGGACTTTTCTTATGCATCCTTCTGACTCTTGCTCTGTAGTTATGCATGAGGTTTTTATTCTTCCTTTTTTCCTAGCCATGTTTAGGATCTTTTCTATATTAATCATCAGATTAACTTTATCTACGTTTGAGTTTCCACAATTTTCTGTACCTATAATATAGATATATCTCTTATTTATACTGATCTCTAAGTCATCCCCCAAAGTCTCGTTTGTTATTATATTAGTGACCATCTTCCATGCGCTTAGGTTAACTTCTTCTAGCGCTTTTCGAATTTGTGGGTTTATATACAGGATATTTACCATTATCTTCCCTTCACTGTAATCTTTTCCTGTGGTGACTATGACTAAATCTTCATCCTCACTCTTTAAGGCTTCACTGCTTATCACTTGGCACCTTTGGAAACCTTCTTCAGGCCAATTTATGTTTAGTAGTTTTTCCAATTCTTGCTCACTAATGTCCTTGTTTAAATTACTTTCTATTTCCCTAATCACCATTTCTTTTTCTTCTTGTTGTTTACTTATGGTCTGAGTACTTCTGTCATTTGTTTCTTTAACTTCTGATGGACGATTTTCCTCAGCATAATCCTCTATTATTTCTGATATAAAGTTTATTGAACTTGGCATTCTTTTCATATAACCGTCTAGCATACTAATTGCAGTTTTAATTTCCTTCTTGGTATTGGGAATTTCTTTAATTAACTGTGATGCTGAGTGTAACTATTACTGCTGTTGGAACTGATGACGCTGAGTGTAACTATTCCTGATGTTTGAACTGTGATGCTGAGTGTAACTATTACTGATGTTGGAACTGATGACGCTGAGTGTAACTATTACTGCTGTTGGAACTGATGACGCTGAATGTAACTATTACTGCTATTGGAACTGATGACGCTGAGTGTAACTATTCCTGATGTTTGAACTGTGATGCTGAGTGTAACTATTACTGCTGTTGGAACTGATGACGCTGAATGTAACTATTACTGCTGTTGGAACTGATGACGCTGAATGTAATTATTACTGCTGTTGGAACTGTGATGCTGAATGTAACTATTACTGCTTTTGGAACTGATGATGCTGAGTGTAACTATTACTGCTGTTGGAACTGATGATGCTGAGTGTAACTATTACTGCTGTTGGAACTGATGACGCTGAGTGTAACTATTCCTGATGTTTGAACTGTGATGCTGAGTGTAACTATTACTGATGTTGGAACTGTGATGTTGAGTGTAACTATTACTGATGTTGGAACTGTGATGTTGAGTGTAACTATTACTGATGTTGGAACTGTGATGTTGAGTGTAACTATTCCTGATGTTTGAACTGTGATGCTGAGTGTAACTATTACTGCTGTTGGAACTGTGATGTTGAGTGTAACTATTCCTGATGTTTGAACTGTGATGTTGAGTGTAACTATTCCTGATGTTGGAACTGATGACGCTGAGTGTAACTATTACTGATGTTGGAACTGTGATGTTGAGTGTAACTATTCCTGATGTTGGAACTGTGATGTTGAGTGTAACTATTCCTGATGTTGGAACTGATGACGCTGAGTGTAACTATTACTGATGTTGGAACTGATGATGCTGAGTGTAACTATTACTGCTGTTGGAACTGTGATGTTGAGTGTAACTATTCCTGATGTTTGAACTGTGATGTTGAGTGTAACTATTACTTCTGTTGGAACCGATGACGCTGAATGTAACTATTACTGCTTTTGGAACTGATGACGCTGAATGTAACTATTACTGCTGTTGGAACTGTAATGCTGAATGTATAACTTCTACTCGATGCAGTAGACTTGCTAATCAATACATAGTGGACATTTTGTGTAACTAGTACGGAGTGAAACTATCCGCACTATGTTTCAGTTTTAAACCCGTGACCATGTTACGTTTCATGGAAAAGCCTGAATGTTATCTGTTGTGAATTTTTATTGCATTTCTGTGGCCGACCCTTAAGAGATAACTGGTTACTTTTGAGCACGTTCCTCTCATATGGAAAACGCAGAGGAGATCACGAGTATTGATAAAAAGACAAAGAGAAAAGGACAATGAATAGCATGAAAATTCTCGAGAGAAGAGAGAAGTTTCCCATTTAGCGTGGGATTAAGAGAAAGCCTGGACTGGATCTGCTAGAAATCCACAAACGAAATGGGATTATGGTGGACATGCCCCGCTGCCCGGCCCAGTTCATTATGGACCTGAGAACCTCACGTAGATAATCTTCACCTATTAACAACATTGGAACCAAAATCTGTATGTTCCTCCAAAAAGTGTTCCAAGCACGTACTCGCAAAGCAGGAAGTGAGGCACGTTCTGAGGATCAGAATTAATGTCTCAGACATTGAACATACAATTCTATGGAAACCTTAGGTCCAAACCTGTAAATTATTTCATTTGATTTTGTGCAGAATAGTAATATGTGTAAAACATTAAGATGCGTTCCATTCACATACCTTTCTCTAGCTGTTCCGGGGTACATACAAACCATTGTTCTTTTATCTACATCATGCCAATCCAGATAAATACTACAATAATTGGTCTTACTACTTGTTTCCTTTTAAGTAGACGGGAAATAAGGGAAATCATTAGGTTAAAGTGATAGTCAAATTCTTTAAAACCTCGTCGATATATGAGACGATTCAGGTTCGGTTCGCTTTCTGTGGTGCAGTTTGACAAAGGTTTAAGTATTTTAATCCCAAGCGCCCGCATGTGGGATACGCGGTGGACTTAGCGGCGTCTGGGCGGCTTTTCTCTGGGTCCTCCGGTTTCCCCCGCCACTCATTCCACCAACTGCTGCATTTTCATCATTCCAATCATCAATTTCGCTTACATTTCATATCATCCACTTCCTCATGTTCATGCCTGGCTACGGGCCGACCCCACGTAACAGGTTCTCCATTCCGTGGTTTCGTGCCGTTGGCTCCCCGACAGGTATCAGACCCCTAGACATTGGCTTGTAAGCCCTAGAGGTGTGTCAGTCCTACAAATACAGGGAGGGCAAACCGATTACGAAACAAAAGTATGCATTTTAAACATGAAACAAATAGCAAGTAATATCTCAGAAACGGGCAGTTCTACAAATAAATAAATAAATAAATAAATTAATAAAGCTTATATGGTATAAGTTATGTGTTTTAAGGAGTTCTAAATTATTTATGTGATAAGCTTTGTCTATCTCTTACGACCAGTTATGCAAAATTCAGCAAAATTCATCCAGAATTCTTCAGAGGCTATTCTCAGAAACAGTGTTATAATCAAAATCGTTAGATCCATTTTTGAGCAAATCAAATTTTCGAAAATTTGTCCTTGTAAATGGTAGTTGCCGATGGGGGATTTTCTGGAAAATCTTCGTGCCGCACCCTTGGGAGATACTAAACTAAAATACATAGTTTGGTATTTAACGGACTTTTCGTTTTTGAGCTATGCTGCCCACAGACACACACAGATCTTTTTCTATTTTTGGACCTCAAAACATGTTTACGGTGAAATGTTAGTATCGAATTTTGGGTGGAATACAATACCTTCTCCATACACTACATACGGGCTAGAGAAAGTAAAAAATCGGATGCGTTTCATTCACATGAGTTTCTCTACCTATTCTAAAACAAACTTCTCACAAGAGGTTCTTCTTTCTACTCCATGATAATCCAGATAAGCATTAGCAGAATGGTCATATTACTTAGTTCCTTATATGTGGAAGTGAACTAAAGGTATACAGTATGCTAAAGCGTTAGTAAAACTTTCAGAAGCTGTCGTTATGCGATTGTCATTGAAATTCGCTTCTTTATATGGCCAGGAGTAAAACAAAAGAAACGCGGACAACTTCGTGTTTGAGAGAATATAAATATTTTAAAATGGAAACCAATAACAAAGAATATGTTGGAAACGGTTAGCTCCACAACAGACATGTAAAGATAAATTGTGTGTTTTAACGAGATCTACATTTTTGTGTTGTAAGTTTTCGTCAATCCCTTAAGGTTTGCCAGTTATATAAAAGTCATTAAGAGTACATATCCGTGTTGTAGAAGTAAATAAACTGCAATTTAACCGCCCCACTTGAAGGATGTTAATACTTTACAAAAACATGAACTCTGCTGCAGATTCTCATTAACTACAAAGAGAAGAGAAAAAAATAAAGCAATTCAATACATTCAGCATTCATCATAGAAGGAAAAGTTTGGAAGGTAAAAGGGTAACGATCAATAACGATGGGGAACACCTCGCACATTGAGCTGCGCTGTGGCCGAGTGGTTAGACCACTCGCCTCTCACCAAAAAAGTTTGGAAGGTAAAAGGGTAACGGTCAATAACGGTGGGGAACACCTCGCACATTGAGCTGCGCTGTGGCCGAGTGGTTAGACCACTCGCCTCTCACCAAGGCGGCCCCGATTCGATCCCAGGCGACCGCATGTGGGATTCGTGGTGGGCAAAGTAGTGCAGGGGGCGGGTTTTCTCCGGGTTCTCCAATTCCCTCCGCTATCGCATTCCACCGGTGCTCTATCATCATTCCATATATCATCAGTGTCATCGCCTGCGTTATGGTAGTAAAACACTAAAAGAATCTCAGGTATTGCGACCTACGCAGAATTATTGTGCGCTAATATCCCCCAGGAGGAATGGATGAAGTAAGGGAAGTAGATGTCCCTAACGTAGTGGATGAAAGTTCTTCCCAAAGCCAGATCCGCCGTGCAGCCGCCAACTCTGGGGTTCTGGGTCTCGTCAAACGTCCCCGCCCGGCAAGGGCTGCGACCACAACGCCGCCTCAACGCGGAGAACAGAAGGTGCAGTGCACATGTCACCACGAAATCAGTCGTCACCGACCTACACCACGAGCCTAAAAGCACACACGAAACTTATAAGGAAGTGGTATGAAAGGGAAATTATGGAAAGGAAGTTGTGGAGATCAAGAACCCCAGCATTCGTCTAAGTGATAAGAGGAAACCACGAAAAACCCAGATGTATTCCGCGGTCACGGAATAGAACTCACGACTTCCGGAATGTGAGCAGCACACGTTATCGCTGCTCCACCTCGCTCGGTATAGATGCAAAGGAGCTTAACATATGGTAAGTAGTTTAATATATGACGTTTAACATATGGTACCTGCTCAATGCTTTAAGACTTACGTTGAATTATCTCTGAAATACATAGGTAGTATGGTGTTTTCTGAACAGATGTCCTAAGGTAGTGAATCAATTTGGCTGGAACATGCTTGAAATTTGAAGAACGGAAGCTTATCTTATAGTTATGGGTTCAAGTTTGAAAACCTCATCTCGCTGGAGGGCAAAGTGCGTAGAGACTTGAGTTTGTAACAACACTTCCCACATGCTTGTCATTTACAGAGCTTTGTGATAAACTTGAGAGGCATTTTATTCTTTGTGATATGCACATGAAAATACTCCAAAGTCCTGCTTATTTGACTTTGGTGTAAGAAACGTTGTCATCGTCGCCTCAGAAATCTGCAATAGTGTGTTCGTGGGGCAGTGGTTAGCAGAGCGAGTGCACGAATCAATCTAAAAGCCGCTCAGTGGAAAGTGAACATACCAATATCAGCACATTCAATGAGGACAATCCCGATAGCGGAATGGAGTTTCGTGAATGCGTTCAGCAAATGGAAAATGAGGATGAATAGCTTGAGACGAAACTTATGTGATCTGGCGAAACACAATTCCACTTATGTGATTCGTTTTAATTGCATTTAATAGGCACCAAAAATTCAACATTCCTTTCGACAAGGCTCTCAGCCTAACAGGAGTGACTAGTATGGACCTATTTGTTTAACAGGAAAATTCTGCTTTGAAGGAACAGTTACTGGCGCCATGTATAGGGAAATGCTAAGCATCTTAATTTTGGCAACTGTACCTGACTTACATGTGGTCTTCAGATTTATTCGGCCTTTGCCACCAGTCTTTAGTCCGCGCATGACGTCAATACAAGGTAGCGAGTTTATCACGCATTACCTCTTGCCGAGTACTAGCGAGCGATGAGTAGAGGGGTGGATGTCAACATTTTCGAGGTCACCTTAGTGAAATGGGAGCTTCCAATATTTACATCTCGTAAACTCGCAATCTCAAATAATTGGACGGTTATGGTAACGTAGAGGGATTTAATGGCACAACTTCTCATTAAATTGTGATAAGCAGCAAATGAAAACTGACCCACTTAGTATAAATAACAAAAACACAATTTCTATGACGGGTGGTCACTTCTACCTCGCGTATAGAGAATGCACAAAATCTCCCGGTGATAGACAGTTCTGCACCGCCCAGTATACCAAACTGTTTACGAAGTCAGCAGTGCATGCAGCCCAAGGTTCAATTCCACACCTCCCCTTTGAAACAAGGGGCTGGCTAAACTATTAATGACGTCATGCATTTAAATCCACTGGAGCGAAAGGCCTAATAAATCTGATGACCCAGTGATTTCTGTCCATCCTTAGAAACATACCTGATGTAAACGTATGACTTCATTAACCGCCCATAAAATAAAATGCTATAGTAATTTAAATACATACGATTATCTATGGATTTTCAAGTAGTGTGAAATTTTCAATTAATATGGTAGGAATAGTAAAATTAAAGAAGGTTGCATTAAATTCTGTTCGGTGTCGTTCACCCCTCCTATAGGCTACACATAAAGGGGCAGCCAGAAAGACAATATTCATTGCTGCTTCTTCAAGCCTGGTAGTTATTTAGTGTAGAGGTAACGTGTCTGCCTCACATTCACCAGGTACTGAGTTTGAACCCTAGTTAGGATAAACCACACGAATAAGGTTCTTTCCGAGTTTCACCCTTACCTTGAGAAGGCGAATGTTGAGTACCACGCGTCCATTTGGCCATCATTTCACTCATTTCATTCATTCAGAGACATAACAGGTTAAAGGACATAGTACTACAGCAAAAAAGTGTTGTTAGCTTGCTGTATGACAAATAGTGAAAAAGTGAAGCATTCTAAAGGAAATTCGTTAAAGGCACCAAGAAATAAAATGTGTTCAACGTTTTTTAAAAATTAATGCAGAAGAATTCAACTGTATTTGTGAATTACATTGTTGAACTACTGCAGATTATACCGGTGTTTACGAGTAGAATTTTTCGTGTGCGTGTAAAGAATATTCCAAACACCAAGAAAAAATAGTCAGAATTATAAAAAGCGGACGAGTTTACCAAATGTTCTAGTCAAGGCAAAGCGCACGAGTTGTTCTTCAATAACGGACGCCAAAGTTAGACTATGTCTTAAATTCTGTCAAAAATGATCCTTTGTTACCTTCAAGCAAGCCACCTGTTATAAGTTATTACCAAAATTTAAATTTAGATTTGTGAAGAGAAATAAATTGAAGACAATTATATACACAAAGGATATTGTGTGATGGGGACCCGGATGTTAAACCTCTTCCTCACAGTGATGCAGCTACAAATTAAACATGAGTTTTGTTTTGATTATCCTATATTTAATTTCAATCAGCTTTTATTTATCTATAGTCAATATTAATTATTATTGGCATAGTTTCCAGTTATATCGCTTTATAAACAGAAAACATGAATCCACGTGGTCTTTGTGTTTGTTTCTCGCGGCTGATACGAACAATGGTTAACACGCAGATATACAAATGTTTTGTTTACATCAGGTCTTGTTCTAAGACTGGATCGATAGCAGAAACAGAGAGGCCTTCTTCCAAAGCGACGAAGCTCTACTATTGAGGTTTGTGGGCTTCCCTGAACTAGAAACTGCAGAAAGACTTAACAGGAAAAAGAGGTGCGTTTTAGCTAACAGGTAGTCCACTATATATAGCATCTCTGGACTGTTATCTTTTGGAATATGCCATGCAAATCAGCAAACCACCGCTTCTGGAGACCAAGAAGTTACAGTAACTTATGCAGAAAGCATTTCGGACACTTTGACCAAAATTATTCAAGAATCCGTTCCGTTGGCATATACTTCGGGCTGCTAACCAATTAGAAAACCCAAAGTAATTGAACGACTGCAGGGAGCTTGCTGTAAACTTCTAAAATGGTATTACGTAATAAACAACTTTGATTGTAAATGTGTGCGAGTGTGTGTGTGTGTGTGTGTGTGTATATATATATATATCATTGTGTAAATCTTATGCGTGTCGAATCTGCTGAATTTGCAGCTACAATTAGTATCCGTAAAAAGTAATGGTTTTGGAAATTTTTGTACCACGGCAAATATGGAGTTCATCTATTTAAAATTTTTATTTGTTGCGAAACACACATAATTAATTTGTAGCTAACATTTTGACAGTGTTTGGTTCTACATATGTGTGTGCAAATGTTTTCAGAAATGAATTAGGCCAAGTCAAACTAAAAATGTCTTTTAACTGACAGCCATCTGTGAGGGCAACTGAAAATAGCTCTGTAGGCGGTAAACAAACTTTAACGAAATAATTACTAATGTAAAAGAATTTAATGAAATGTACACTATTGTTTGTACTATTTACTGCAGTTTAAACATTATACAAAATAAATCCACACTGCTCATCTAAGAATCTTTGACCTCCACTG
The DNA here is from genome assembly GCA_030762935.1 of Hymenopus coronatus. NCBI lineage: Eukaryota > Metazoa > Arthropoda > Insecta > Mantodea > Hymenopodidae > Hymenopus > Hymenopus coronatus. The sequence continues at coordinate 498,030,639 of CM060900.1, read as the reverse complement.
CAACAATTATTTGCTAGGTTCTAAACCTACCGGTTCGTTTACCGAGCCAGGTGTCTCAGGGTTTCGTCTGGGACTAGCATTCGGGAGGTCCGCGTTCGATCCTCGTTGACCGCGCAATCTGGCCCTGGGGGTTTCCGTGATTTTCCTCGGGCCACTTAGGCGAATTCTGGAGTGCTGAATATCGACAATGGTTCCTTTCCCTTTCATTCCATTTCTTGATCTTTCAGGTCGGCACAGGTGTGACTTGAGGCTTTCCAGGCAGATAGCACGGTTGCCTGCTCTGAGTGAAACTCTCCTCCCTTTGGTTGAGGCTAGGTACCATTGTAGAGGTCTCTTTCTGGCCTCCCGGCGCCTGTATAAACTCCTTGGCGCATCAGGGCTGCCATCTAGTGATCTGTTAAAGACTTCCTTGCGTTTCTGCGCTTAGCTCCGTCGTTTGGTGTATACTGGCCTGTGTTTTCCCCTCCTCTCATCCCTTCCCCCGGGGGTGGTTGGGCGCAATAGATCAGTACTTGGTCGCAGTTGCCAAGATATCTCCCGCTGTTAACATGCTCTACCCTCTAACTGGTTCGTTACAATCTGTGTGGCGTTAGCGACTGCGGGATCGGGGTTTGCCTATACCTGCTCTAAATTATGTTAACACTTCTATCCTAAATCGTTATGCTAAAGGTCCTCACATTTTAAAAGTAATTTGTTGGGAAGAGTGAAATGTGAAGGAATACAGCAGACATAACAGCGGTGTCCAAGAATCCAAAGTACCAAAACATCTAATTAGATATATGTTATTAAAAGTGTGGGGATAAATAAGTTATGAAAGGTCTTATACAGTGCTGTCGTTAAGAAAGTACAATAGAAATTCGTTGTAGTGGTGATAGATATACATTTGGACTCTGACGTCACTATATAGTCATTATAGGTTTGCTGGCCTCTCTCCCTCTCTATTTCCTGCGTTTGATACAGTTTTGAACATTGTAGGAAATTATTTTATATGAGAAAAACTTCGATTTTAAAGCATTTTAAATAAAATCATTGATAAGAGTTTATATTTCAGGATCGAACAATTATGGAGCAATTAATAAAAATATAATCACACAAGGAAAATAAAAGCATGTACATGTTTGATTTTCACTGAATCTAACAAATGGGTGTGTATCTACTCTGCTAAAGTTAGGTATACGAAGCAGGTTGTTCTGAAATTAACATATCAGTACTACTGTTAAGTATAGGGCTAAGGACAAATTATTTAATTTCAGAAGGAAGGAATAACGTGAGAGAGCGGCTAGGTCCTATGGCGGCAGACAGAGGGTTTCCTAACATTTATAGATTGTGCGTTTTCGCAAAACGCCCCTCCAGTATCATCCTTATTCACAGAGACAGTTATCAGCGCCAGGTAAAGCAGTTTTTTTTTTTCAAAACAAATCCACCTGGCCCCGAAATGAAATGAAATGAAAGGGAATTAGGCTCGGGAATATTCATGCTTTATTCGCTTACTGACCACATAAAAAAAAAAAAAATGTCCTCAGTCAGGATGGTTTAAGTGAATCGGGAGAAAAATATATTAGTTACCTTACTGTAATTAAAGATTTTAAGCTTTCTCGGTGTTGATTATTACAGATGACTTCACGGGATAGCAACCGAGTTAGATTGAAATCAAAGAAATCCAAGCTTTCGACCAACAGAAGTCAGTTCCCTGATGAAGACCACAGAATCAAGATGGTCGAAAGCTTGGCTTTCTTTGATTCCAATCTAACTCGGGTGCTATACCATGAAGTCATCTCAATACCTTACTGCAGTCTAGTATGCCTTTTATAGAGTTAAGTATATATTTTATAAGCTGTAATGAGGCCTCTTGTTTGTTTGTTGGTGATGGTCCTGAGACACAATACAGAGAGTATTGTTACATGTTGCAGATCCAGCCTGATGGGTTTCGACCTGAATCGGACCTGGCATCAGATCTCACGGTGGGCACATCCAACTTTATACGCGGCACATAACTTGCTGATGGACCTGGATCAGAATAAGGTAGGCGAGGTCTTTGTTTCCCACGAACAAAACAAACCCCTTGAGGCACAAAAAAACAGTTTATTATGCTCATACACACGGTCATCTCGCATATGGAACATTATTGTGAGGCAAGCGTGTCTCTGCCTTATTTTACAAAAATCTGATGTGTTCCAATCACATGACTTTCTCTAGCTGTTACACAAACGACTTTCCATAGAAAGGATTATTCTTTTATCTACATGCTAATCAAGGTAAACATTAGCAGAAATTCTCTTATTACTTACTTCCTTATAAGTGGATGGGATATAAGGAAATACACTAGGCTAAATAAATAGTCAAATCTTTTAAAAACTGGTCCTATGTGAAACAACAGAAGTTCGGTTCGCTTTGCATGGCCTGCAGTAAAACAGAGAGATGAAACGAAACGTCACTTCCCGTTTGAGAAAAGTTTAAGTATTTTAAAGCTGAAACCAATAGCAAGTAATATCTCAGAAACGGCCAGTTCTACCAAAAAAAAACAAAAAACAAAAACGGTAGACATATAAATATATATATATATATATATATATATATATATACGATGGCATATATGGCATAACTTATGTGTTTTAACGAGAACTACGTTGTTTATGTGGTAAGATTTTGTCTATCTCTTACGTTTTACCAATTAAGCAAATTAAGCAAAATTCATCCAGAATAAAGAGGTCTTCAGAGGCTATTACCAGAAAAATTCAAGATATACCTATTATTTGGGATGTAAATATCTTTAATATACGATGTTATAATCAAGCCATTAGAGCCATTTTTGAGAAAATCAGTATTTTCGAAATTTTGTCTTTATAAAGGGTAGTTGGGGATGGGGGAATTTTCTTGAAAATTCTTGCCGCACCCTTGGGAGATACTAACCTTAAATACATAGTTTGGTATTTAGTGGACTTTTCGTTTTTGAGCTATACTGCCCAAAGCCACGCACTTCCCGTTTGAGAAAAGTTTCAGTAAATTTGAAATTGAAACCGATAACAGAAACGGTCAACTCTACATGAAAAACGTACATGACATAAATTATGTGTTGTAAGGAGTTCTACATTTTTGTGCAGTAAATTTTTGACTGTCTCTTACGGTTTAAACGTTATGCAAAGTTCTGCAAAACTCAGAATAAAGAGGTCATCAGAGGCTATTCCCAAACAATTAAAAATATATAGTTTAGTATACGGTATTTTAATCAAAATTGTTAGAGCCATTTTTTTGGGAAAACAAAAATTTTCAAACATTTTTCCATATAAAGGGTAGTTTGGGTGGGGAATTTTCTTGAAAATCTTCGGGTCGCATCCTTGGAAGATACCAAACTCAAATACCAGATTGGTTTTCAACAATCTTTTGTTTCTGAGCTATGCTGTCCATAGACACACACACACACAGGCCTTTTTCTAAAAATGCTCTTTCCGGACTCAGGAGCCTCAAAACATATATTTCCGGTGAGATTTCGACATCGAGTTTTTAGGAGGCATACAATGCCTTCTCTATCCATTAAGTACATTGTGCATGCGGACTAGAGAAAATAAAAAGGGCTGTTACAATATGTGGTGTTGTTTTAAGTACCCATTATAAACCCCTGTTTGTCAACCTAGGCATTTTAATATTGACATCAATCTTCACAAACTACTTACTTCATTTTCTCCTTTTAATTTCTCTAGCACATAGTATAATGTACATAGTATGTAGAGGAGATATTTTATTTCTCCAAAAAATCGTTTCCGAGATCCCACTGAATGTCTAACATATTTTGACCCCCCTGAATAAAAAAAAAAGAAAGTATTTTTAGAAAAATATCCACACGTGTTTATCTGGGTAGCAAACATCAAAAAAGAAAAGTCGGTTATATACTAAACTTGATATTTAAGTCCAGTATCCTCCAAGAATGCGATATTAAGACTCAGGAAAATCACCCACCCCAAACTACTGTTTACATGGAAAATGTTCCTACATTTTCGATTTTTTCAAAACTGGTTCTAACGATTTTCATTAAAATGCCGTATAATAACATATTTACACGGCAAATAAAAAGTACATCCTGAATATCTTGGGAATAGCCCCTGAAGTCCTCTTCATTCTGAATAGCTTTTGCATAACTGGTAAACCGTAAAAGGTAGACAAAAGCTTACTACACAAAAAATAACAGGTGGCCCAACTGCCCTGTATTTGATGTGTGCAGATATTCCTCGGTGAGTTAAAAGAGCTGCAGAACTCAACGGCCCTGTTTCAAGTGCAGTGCTGGCGAGTGTGGCCTTCGCTTTATACATCTTCTAGCGGCGGAGATTGTGAGCGGGTCACGCTCATTCTGAGGGGAAAACGAAGGTCGCTCTCGCCGAGTTCTCCACTGGCGGATTTTAAGCTCAAGTAACCACTTCAGAAATATTCCCTGTTATTGGTTTCAATTTTATAATACTTAAAGTTTTCTCAAACGGATAAACGGGGAAACCTCATCCGTTTCACATCTGTTGTTACTCCTAGCCATGGAAAGAGAACTGAATTTCAATGACAATCGCGTAGCAATAGCTTTTAAAAGCGCTTACTGTAGCTTTAGCCTAGCGTATTCGCTTACTTCCCTTCTACTTACAAGGAACTAAGTAATAACACCATTTCTAGTCATGTTTGTCTTGATTAGAATGGTGTAAGAAAAGAGCAATCTTTTGTAAGAATAGTCGTGCTTAGGATAAACAGAGAAAGTTATGTGAATGGAACACAACAGGGTTTTTTAAGAGGAATATTAGTTTTGTGATTAGATGCATAAGAGAAGAAACATTTTGCATACTTACATAAATATAGATCTTGTAGGACTATAAATGGACTTGAGATTGTGTCATTTCAAGTATATAATAGTATAACAGATAGCATACAACAACTATCGCTACCAGCATTTTATAAGAACAATTAAATTAACATTGATGTCAAATTCTTTGCATATCTGTAGTCTAATTAAGTAATATAATATCTTAACTTATAGCATATTTGATGGAAGGACGTTGTTACACATTTCATATCCTGGTAATAAACACCAATATCAATATAATCAACCACTCTCTTTGCAGCTTTAATGGTCAGTTGCAGTTTACACCCTTTGTCTTAATTATGAGCCCTTTTCTCTTTGTATATTTACAAACCGTGCTTGTATTTTCTTTGGTGACAACAGAGTTAACATTTTTTGTAGGCTTAGGTTTTTGAAGAAAATAATGCATGATAAATTACCAAATTTTCTTAAGTGTATAATATAAATAAGTCTCAACATGCGCATGGTCTAGGAGTAACATGCTAGCCTCTGGTTTCCGGTTCAAACCCGGCGGAGGGTAATGAAAGGGTGTAAAATCCTGAAATGACTTCCTTTAGAATGAAGTTAATTAAAGGTTGCTTTTAAGACGAAATCTGTTAGTATAGCATTTGGAAGTTAAACATGATACAGTAATTATGATCGTATCAAATTAATAATTATTTTATAAAGAAGTAATAGAGAAATAACTGCACTAAATGATTTCCTATATTAAATTCAACAAATACTGTAAAAATGTATAAGTTGTAATTCTGTTGTAGATAAGTCATTATTGATTTTTTAGCTTGTGCTCAATCTGTTGCTAAGTAAGAAGTCATTAATAAGGGCCGGTTACGTTGGAAAAAGCAATTAGCCCACAGCATAGCAGTGAAGATAACTAATACCGAGAACCTCAGGAAACACAAACTCCATTACGCTCAAAGCTCAATTCCTGGGGAGTCAACAAGTTCTAAAGCCTATAGGAATTGGCAAAGTTGAGGAATACCTGTAATTGAGCAATAAAAGGGAATGAAACATGTGAAAGGGGAATTAAATTTTGCAACATATAGCATAGGAGGTTTATGGGGTGGTCAGCAATAGATGGAATGTTGCTTAATATAGGGGCATATACTTCGAAAATGTATTTACTCCGGTGCCTCTTGAACCTTGAGTGGTGTTTTTTTGCGCTTTAAGTTACTACCTGATTGTAGCGCAGCCCTGGGCTCAGCACCCGTTTATCGGTGATCGGCAAGGGATTCGTCGTATAGCAGATTAGCGAGTGACGGTAACTCAAACTTTTTACAATACTACGAAAACAAATTTTGTCCATAACATAAAGTTATTAATACTCTAATAGTTTGCAGATTTATTGCGACGCAGTTATAATTCATCATGGTTAGATTCAGAAACAGCTTTAATAAAAAATCATCTTAAAACAATTCGCAATTTGTTCCAAATATTTCGGTTATCTCCAATAAACATTTTCATAAATTTTAAAAAGAGTTGTCATTCTAGCCACACCTATACATTTCCTAAGAGAGAGAGAGAGAGAGAGAGGGGGGGGGAGAGAGAGGGGGGGCCTCACAGCACACCACTGGATCATCTAGCAGGACACAGAACACCAAGTGCCATCGAAATATACGACAGAAAGATTTTCATGAAAATCCTCAAAGCCTTTTTACATTTAAGTTTTCAATGTTTGTTATTTTCACAAAAGAGGCTCAATCGATTTTGGTAAAACTACGATATATTTAAGTTATTTGCACAATACTGTGTCTTGAGCTTTCTGAGGATAGCAATCACAAAAGGAACAATACAAAAACTTAGATTTCTTCTTAAACACATACACAATTTATGTCAAACCAATTGTTGTGGCATTAACCAAGAGGTTCACTGTTACTTACCTGAACTTTTATGATTGTTACATCCCTAAAGTACTAAGTAACTGGTAGGTTTTTTATAACTTTGTCATTAAAGGACTTGAATTTCAAGAGCTACTCTGTTTTTAATCATTAAGCTATTGCTTTAGCCTTCTCTTCTTGTGTAAATGTATAATGAAATAATTTCACCAAAATTAAATAGATGGAAAAACAAATACTTCCAAAAGTAATTTAAGGTGTAAAAATAAATTATAGTTGATAGAGGTCGTGTAAATTAATCAAATCACACATTTTATATTTTAGAAACCTTATAAATCTGCTCATTGAGAGTGTAGATAAGCACTGGCTATGACCTATACCGTAACTGGTCATACTGCTTGACTTCATATTTATCCTCTAATCCACTACGTGGAGTGATAGGGTATAAGGTTCACGATGGAGGGAAACAGCTCGCGCCGCACAACCCACGTGAGGCCTCATTTGCACGTAGTATTAACAACGCAGTGTCAGTATAAGCTTGAGGAAAGGCCATTCAGAATGCAGCCATAGGCGTAACGCGTAATTTGGGATTTTAGATTCGTAATTGCATGCGAAAACCTGAGAGTACTCAAGTTTCAAATGAAATAACGTAACCAATAGAAAAAGTAAACTGAAAGTATATTCAATCTTTCAAAATAAAGAGGACATTTTGTCGATCAAACATCACAACACCATGTAGCATCCGCATTAAAAATGACAAGGCATCGCCTGATGGAAGAGCACAATGATCTTATTGACGGATCAACATTGAGCAGAACAGGCTTCACGGATCTTAGTCTGCCGGCGGTAAAGCGTGAGACTTCAGAGTTGAACTCTTGCAAACGTTTTTGTTAGTCGATGCCATACAGAGTATCCAGTGAAATCGTCCTTAATTAATTGTTTCTTTCACACTGGCTGTGAGTGGGTAGGAGTTGGACATGCTGAGTCAGACCGAAGAATTCAATGCCAAAGGCGGGATTTTAACCACTTATAGTTATCCTGTTCTTCGTCCAGTTGCTCTAACCACTGATCTACCATTTCAACGTGCCGATACGAAATTAAATTCCGCGGCTGACTCGAGATTTCCTCGGTAAACCACAAGATTCCAAATTATTTTGAGTTGACATACCTCAATGGTGACTTTACAGTGTCGTAAGAACTTTAAGTCCTGGGTTTTATATTTCAACTACTGGGTGAATCATCGTCAATTAAGTGAGCAACAAGAAGATCCGTGGTTCAAATCCCGGCTATGACATTGAACTTTCCAATTTGAAAATTCATCCATTCTTTCTGTGTAAAGAGGATCTGAAAGTGTTATGTTAAATAAAAATAGATCACCATTTAAAATGGCAAGGCACGGCTTAATGGAAGATAACCATGATGGCACAGTAGAAGGCATAAACTCATGAAACCTAATCGTATGTTGCTCAGAAGCTGGCAATGCATGGAGAAAGAAATGCAGAATATTTTCTCTATGCAGGCAACGCAAGCATGGTGACTGTAGTTTACAAGGTGCAGTTGCGCGGCTCTATGTGAACGCTGCTGTTAACAACCAGGGTGCAAAGTCTCTTTCTTAGTCTACGTCTGTGCTTACTTTTCATTGTGAATGGGGTTTCAGATCAATTGTGACTACTACTCCCAGGAGGTAGAGTTGAACTAAAGGAACTGCAATAGACACGCGAGAATGTCCCTTGCTCACAGAAGACGATAAACAACCTGACGCAGTCCGCCAGGAATAAATTAAATGGACGATTTTTAACTGCTGCGGTTCCCAGCATACCATTCTTTACTGGGCGTGAAAGATCGACTTTTGTCTTTTGCCAAAGAAAAAATTTTACTCAGAGGCCTATTTATCAGACTTGAGGTTCTTTTCCGTGACTTAAATCTACCACACGGGACCAAGGGCTTTTACTTCCCTTCGAAGGAAGCCATGCTAAGGATTTTCACACCCCAAAAATGAATCGCGACCTTGGTAACCAGAGTCTAACATGTTATCCTTAGACAACTGAGAACAACATCCACCAGAAATGGATTAGGGTTACCCACGTTCGGGGTCGCTCATGGGGCAGAGCACCGTACATAGGCCCTTTGCGACTTACGTGACACTAGGGAGGGCGGAGCGAGGAGACACTCTAAGGGCAACCATATCCAGATGACGGCGCAAGCATGGACGGAGTCCCTGACTGTTCCAGAAGGAGCCTAAGCCCGAAAGACCCGAAGGCGTGTCCAGATAGATCGGTATCATGACGACGCCAGGAATAAACCTCTCCAATGTGCAAACTTCAATCCGCTGAACATGATTGCCTGATCGTTCAACCCTGAAACAGATGACAAGGAAATGATGGAATGGAAAATTCTGGGATGTAATGAACCTTCCCAGCAATCACCTGACGGACAAGAAAACCCCCAAAATGTCAGAGATCAGGAAAGTCAGCCAGGGAATAGAACCCAGGACTTCCCGAATGAGGAACGCATAGTTTCCGCTGCGTCACCTTGCCCTTATCTCCTTGTAGTCATCTTCCACGCCATCTGCCCAGCACCGCTATATACCACGAAACGTACGAGCGCACCCGAAATATGAAAAGGAAACGGAATGAAATGTAAATGATGGAAGGGAAATCGTGGTAGATGTAAAACCACCGTACCATTCCCGACCAGGCAAAAACACAACTGAGAATTTAAAACAAAGGAAATGCAGTTAATACACCCAGCATTAATTTCGCGTCATAAATATGCACATATGAACAACTTCTCCCCACAACCTTTTTTCGCAAAAAGTATGCACTTTTGCCGCATTATCATTTGTTTTTGTTAAACCCAGCTCGGTGTTGTAGTTTGTCATAGAAAGGACGACTACATCGAGTTTTAAATACTTTGACTTTGCTGCGTTTAAAGTGGCTTTTTGAAACAAACCACTTCCTTGTGATGAGTAAAACGTCAAGTTTTGCTTTCGTTAACAGACTGGCCCACCTTTCGTCAGCCTCTCGAAATTTCTGCTATGACTATGTGGCGGGAAGAGCAAGCAATTTCCATTCCACGGCGGTTCTCATATCCACAAAGAAGCCATTTGCATTACACTGGGACCCGAAGATTGGCAAATTTGCATATCGCGGTTATCTTGAAGCGCGTTGGGAGACACTGCCATTTATCAAACATCCCACGCCGATGCGCATTTAGCTTTCCAAAACGTTACCGTCGCCCTGCTTCTTACAGAAATGTGCTTATAGTCAGATTCTATGGGTATTTGTGGTCTTTAAATCAGCCCTATAACCTATATATGCACTATCTTCTCTATTTTAAATGGACCAGAAATTCGCTACATGTGAACTCTGGGTTACTGTAAACTTCAAGCACCGTTTTCCCAGAAACTATACTAACCCTAATACATGAAACTCTTACAAATTGGAGATATTAGAGATGGGACGATACTATTATCTCTCGATACTCCATTATCAATACTGATAAACACTTTTATCGATAACACTTTCAAGTGTTGGTATTAGAATTATGGTCGCATCAAATTAATGGCTATTTTATCAATAATTTATGGGAACATCCATTTACATGAACATTTTTGGCACTGTTTTTTTTTTTCTCAAAAATGGCTTTAGCATTTGGATTAAAATACCATGTATTACAGATATTTACATGACAAATGAAATTTATATCTCACATTTTCTGGGTCTAACCTCTAAATACCTCTTCATTCTAGACGAAATTTGCATAACAGATAAGCCCTAAGAGACAGACAGAAACGCACTACACAGCAAATGTAGATCTCGCTAAAACACACAATTTATTTCATATACTTTCTTTTTTGTAGATTTAACTATTTCCGAGATATTCCTTGTTATTGATTTCAACTGTTAACTACTTACACTTTTATCAAACGGAGGCTCTTCCTTTGTTACATTTCTCTTTTGTTTTTCGCCTGGCAGTGCAAAGCATACCGAATTCGTTTGTTTCTCATAGCGACCAGATTTTTAAAATACTTGACTCTCACTTTAGCCTAGTGCCTTATTTCCTTCCTACTTACAAGGAGACTGTACGACCATTTCTGTTAGTATATATTTCGATTCCCAAGCTGTAATTGGGGCAAATAATTTCATATATTAAAATAAATGAATAATGTAAAAAAAAAATCAGTTCAGCAAACTAACAATTCTTTAAAAGCATTATTATTTTATCTACAACATGATAATCAAGATAAACAATAGCAGAAATGGTCTTATTACTTGATTGCTTGTAAGTAGAAGGAAAATAGGGGATACATTAAGCTAAGGCGATAGTCAGATCATTTAAAATCTAGTTGCTATGTGAAAGAATTAAAATTCGAATATTCTTACATGGCCAGAGGTAAAACAAAACTATTATGAAACAGATGAGGGCTTCTATTTTGAGAAACGTTTTAAGTGTTTCAAATAAAACCAATAATAGGAAATATCTCTGAAGTGGTTAGCTCTGCAAAAAATGAAGTTTAACATAAGTTGTGTGTTTTAACAGAGTCTTCATTTTTGTGAAGTAACTCTAGCTCTTGCGGTTAACCAATTATACAAAAGTTATTCAGAATAAAGAGGATTTTATGGACATTTTCCAAGAAATTCAGGATCTAGGTACACTTTATTTGGCAAGTAAACATATCAGCATTTTAATCCAGATCATTAGTAACTTTTTATAAAAAGAAAATTTCAAAAATTGTTAAATATAAAGTTTAATTTTGTGTGGGGAGATTTTTCTTAAAACCATCTTGTAATATCGCTGGAAAATACTGAACCTAAATACCAATTTTAGTATTTACACTACTTTTCGTTTTTGAGACACGCACACACATACACACACGGACCTTTTTCTAAGAATTGTTTTTTATTCAGTGGGCCCCAAAACATGTATTTCCGGTGAAATTTCGGTATCAAACTTTTGAGTAGAATACAACATTTTTTCTAATTACTATGTACATGCGTGCTAGAGGTAAAAATGCATAAAGCTTCAAAGTTAATATTTCTTAAACTTAAAATCTAAATATAATTATTAGTTCCTTGTGAATAAAAGAGAAGATGAATATTACTTACCGTTGAAAATTGAATTTCTATGTTGGAACGTTTTAGATTGTGTGTACTTAAAGTTTAAAAATGTCAGACAGAAAAATGACCTTAAAGTAAAACTAACCAGCCAAGAAAACTGTAACGAGTTTAAAGAATTCATTTTATATGGCACTTCCAGAGTAGTTTAGATTTGGAACTACAAATCCTACTCTTAAGGTGTCAATGCACAAGAATAAAAAATAAATGAAAATTTTAACCCATAAGGGTCTCAAAGAGCGACATTTGAAATGTGTACACTTATGTATAGTTTTTCTGATACTTTTCTGTGATTACATTGTTATCATTTTAATAGGAATACCAAATTTCGTTCAAATTTGATAAATAATTATTATACAAATGTTTTGCATATCAAAACTGTCCCACGTGTCTCACAATTTGAGAAAGTTGATTGATATTTTCTGAATTGGAGCTTTGAACAACTTTAAAAAGGGATTTTCAATAATTTTAATTACTGAATTAATATCATTTTTAAATGAGGTTGGAAATTTTAATCTCAAAACTTAATACCTTTTCCACACAGATATAATTTTCGAAAAATTACTTTTTGTGCTGGGATAATTTTGACTTTTTAATATTAAAATAACTACTTTTACATACTCTGGGAAGTTTTAGTTGTATTTAAACAAAAACTGAGACGCCTGGAACATTTTGAGAGTGTGAAAATTTTTTGAGAAAAACGTTGTTTAATGAAATAGTATTTTAGGAAAGAGGTGTATTGTGGGACATTTAAAATGGTGTAGAGCGCGAAGCAGGGGGAGAACAGCTAATGTTGATCTTCTATAGATGCCCAAAAGTTCCAATAACTATTGGTAATAAAAATATATATTTTCCCTTTTTGACCGATTGTTGTCAAAATTTAACTCTAAGTGCCCTTTAGAGGTTAGAGCATGTTAACAGCGGGGGACGCCTCGGAAACTGAGACCAAGTACTGATCTATAGCGGCCTACCATCCCCTGGGGGAAGGGACGAGAGGAGGCGAAACTACAGACCAGCACATAGGAAACAACGAGCTAAGCTTTGAGACACACGGAAGTCTCTAACAGTTCACTGGATGGCCCTGGAGTGTCACGGAGGCTATACAGGCGCAGGGAGGCCGGAAAGGGGCATCTACAACGACGCCTAACCTGAACAATCGCAACCAGGGGGAAGAGAGTTTCACTCGGATCAAGCAACTGTGCCATTTGCCTTTAAAGTCTCAAGCCTCTGCGCCGACCTGAAAGACGAAGAAGGGGAATGAAATAAAGGAATGAAAGGAACCGTGGTAGATACACAGCATCCCAGCATTCGCCTAAGCAGCCCCAGGAAAACAGCGGAAAAGTCCAGCTCGAGAGTGCGCGGTCAATGAGGATCGAACCCGTACTTCCCGAATGCCAGTCCCTGAACCACCTGGCTCGGTAAGTGTCCCTTAAGTCATCACAGTGTTTTAGTAATATTTTTACAACACTAAAACACATGTGAAACTTTTACTCCTTTTACAAAGACTTGTGCTTGTGGAGTAAGGTTTATGAAATGAAACACTTAAATGTTTTGTAGAATGCACTTGTAGTTTGTAAAAATACGCTTGTTTTTTGTAACTTATGATTTTGGTTATAAAGTATAAAACCACTACAATATCACAGATTTGTAACCTGCAGCTTGTGATTTATAGCTTTATGAAATAGGGCACTAAACATCCGCAATGGGATGAGGCGTGAGATACCCCCTGGTTATGACCGTAACCACAACCTAATATACTCCAGACGCTCAGCTAGTTCTGGTTCTCTTCTGCTAGATTAAACGATCTTGGTCACCGGATTAAGCAAATGCAAATTCTGAGATGGAGTCATTTAGCAATTATAGTCACCGCACCAGAAATTTAATGTGCTACTTCAGCTAAACCAGGCGTCTTCAAACATGCTGGTGCCCATAGTCGCGCTCATAAAGTGCCTAGCTTTGGTGCTTCGTGGCTCAGGGGATCGCGAGTTCGAGTCCCGCCTTGGGCATGGTTGTTTGTGTGTTTCTAGTCAGCTTACCCTCCCCGTAAGTAGGACTGACACCCTCCCTAGGACGCGGATGCTAGGGGTCAGAAGCCTGTCGGGGAGCCAGCGGCACGAAACCACAGAATGGAAAACCTGGAACGAGTGGTCGCTTTTAGCCAAGCATGAGTGAGAGGAAGTGGGTGTTAGGAAAGGTGATGATGGAGCAATTGGTGGAATGAGTGGTGGGGAAACCTGAGGACCCGGAGAAAACCCGCCCATACGCCGCTTCGTCCACCAAAAATCCCACAAGCGGACTTTTGGGATAAAATCCGGGCCGTCTAGATGGTCTAACCGCTCGGCCACGGCGCCGCCTATGTGTATTTGTAAGTAAAAGTAAAACGGTAATCAAATAGGTCAACAAAGGTAATGTAGGAAACTGAAAAAATGCAAAAAAAAAAAGAAGAAAAAAAAAAAAAAGGAATACAGCGTCGGAGTCCTGACAAGACTCTGGAAAAAAGTCTACGTCGCCAGATGTACCGTACTGCACTACAAAGGTATTGGGGGCAGTTGGCGGTAGGGAACAGAGTCGCAGTGCTGCACTGTAAATACCTGTCACACGTAGAGAGTGAATTTGGTAGAGGAATCTGCTTCACTGTCACATGCTATTTTTAACTACACATAAATTTGTATCTGCTCTCCGAGATTGTGACTGCAATTTTACTGTTTTCAATTTTCAAAAACAATATTTAGTTCTTGGAGTTGTACTACACGTTCCATTTCTATAGAACGACTGTGAATTGTACACTTTTATCCATTATCATATTTCTACATCCCTAAGAAAACGTTCAGCCCTCATTTGCAATTCCTTCTAAGGAATGCTTAAAACTTGATGAATTTATTACATTATATACTCGTAACAGCAGATAATGATGTTATTAAAGATGCTAATATACAGGATGTTAAATGAACTACACCGAAATAATTTGCGAGATTGTGCACGTGACTGATACAAGTAATTTGTGTTCGGCGATGCGTGGTCCCCGGATAAACATTGCTCAGCTACATAGCGTTAAACGTGTGGGTATCAGGTGCTGATAAGTCGGTGTTAAAGCAAAGCAGGTTGCAAAATTGTCTTAGAATGTCTTTAAAACTGCTGCCCGAGTGTAGAAATATCAATTTTTAGCAGCTCCTTACTAGCGTTCTCAAGATTTAATGTCGCAAAAATCTGTAAAATCTCAAACTAATCACTTGACAGTGCAACACTCAGCATTAACTACGTTCTTGAGTTATTTAACCTACTCTTGAGGCGTTTTTACAGTAACTTAATACGAAACGTGGGAAACTGCTATCCCAAAGGTCATGAGTTCGATTCCTGTCGTAGAGTAAATGTTTGTTATTATTTTTTTCATTCCTGACGAAGTGCCGCGATACGTGGCGTACTGGCACTTCAGAAACTTGTATAGGTTACTTCGAAATTTCAATAAACAGCCCATAAGTCTCCTATCTCAAATTACTTATTTAAGTAATCTACATATTCTTTGAAAATATTTCGGTATAGTTCATTAACACTTTTTATATATATGGTTACAACAACACTAATAATAATAATAATAATAATAATAATAATAATATTAATTGGATCGAGTACGCTAATGTACTTACACTTGATTTATTTTGTTGAAATTATTTGCCTGTAACGTTCACATGCTCTTTGTGACACGTAATATAATTTTTAGGCTTATCTGTCCCCGTAAACTCTTGAAACAAATAACAAACCTTACATTTTCCTCAGAAGCAGCACAGAAAAAATGGTTCCTCCCTTTCATCCTTAAATGTTCACACACATTTTACTGTGGATTCCCATTATGATTTGGAGCAGCCATTTCATTAGGAGAAGCAGTCCACAACTGCATGTCTCAGGGAAGGTGTGAATGGATTGCAAGTTTACGTCACAGACCACACCGTCCTCCCCTCATTCAGCGGCTGCATTCGCGAATACAGTTTTGGAAACGTGTGAGCTAAACCTGCCTATTTCAGGGCTCAAAAAAGCGGGTTCTGTCTGTACCTCTCCTCCATTTCCTTTTGTTTTACATTTTATTTCCGCTACAGCGTACTATGTACATAGCAGGTAGAGAAGGTATTGCATTCCACCCAACAATTTGATGTCGAGAGTTCACACGAAATAATATATGTTTTGAAGTCTCCTGAATCCAAATATCTGAGGTGTTCCATTCACATGACGTTCTCTACAAACCATAGTAAAAAAAGAATGTTCCTTTATCTACACCGTGTTAATCGAAATATATATTAGCAGAAATGGTTGTACTGTCTCCTTGTAAGTAGAAGGGAAATAAGTACAAGTAGTTCTATATAGGAAAGGAGAAGATGTAGATTTCACTCTTGAGACACAGACGGAAAGATAGTAAATAAGAATCCAGAATGCATCCAAAGGTAATTCTAGCACGAGCCGCCGAGAACCTTAAAACACAAAAAAAGTTAATTGTGTAAGAGGAGATTGGCACCCCGAGCAAGAAGAGTGTCTCTTGCAGTGCATCCCCGGGAGGAATAATGAAGCGAGAGGAGATAGAGGGTGGCCGACCCAAGGAGCCATATTAGAGCAAATGGCAGAGTCACTACCATTTCCGAATGGAAACTCCCCGGCGGCGGCTGGAACAAGCGGCTCCCTTCCCCCCTCCCATTGACGAGCCCGGTGACCGGAGACTGCCCCGCCACAGAACGGTGACCAGAAGGCAACTTTTAACCCTGCTATGCATTTCCGAGACTTCGGCGCCACTTATAACCCCGAAAAAATGCCAAGCAGATGAAAGGTGAAATGAAACAGAAGTGTGACAAAATGGAAGGACAGAACATTCAGGATATGTATTTTGTGTTTCCAGCATTCCCCTGGCGACTTGAGAAAACCCTGAAAAAACATCCTCAGGAAGGCCGTCCGCGGGAGTTGAAATCACGACCTGTGGAATGCGAGTCAAACCGCTACCGTCTGCGCCACCTCGCCCGGCATGTAACATTAAAAGGTAAAAGTGTAGACAAAGCGCTCACGGGCCTATGCAGAGATTTTATAACTAGCACCCCCCAGGAGGATGGGGTGAGGTAAAGTAACTAAAGGTCGCAGGAGACAGGCCAACAGAGACGCAAAGAAGTCCCTAAGATTTTAAGCTCTTAGACACGTCCCACTGTCGGGCTGCCAGAGAGAATGAGAGAGAGGAGAGAGAGAGGGGGGGAGAGAGAGAGAGGGGGGGGGAGAGAGGGGAGAGAGAGCAAAGGACTCGTCTACCTGGCAGCCACCTAGTGTCCACGGGAAGAAATATTTCCATTGAACATCCATCTGCGCCATCTGCCCGCACTGCCTGCACCACGAACCTGGAATCACATCTGAAACCTGAGAAAGCAACGAATGAACGGGAAATTATGGAAAGCAAAACGAGGTATATGATTAACCACCCCAGCATTCGTCTGTCAACACCTCGGGAACCCACGACCTTTCTAATGCGAATCACGCACACTACCGCGTGCGCCACCTCGCTAGCTACGCAACATTAAATAACTAATATGACGTTTGTGTACATTGACACCAAACTTACAGCATCTACCTGAAGAAGGTAAACTTGGACGATAAGGATATTTGAAGTAAGAAATTATTCCCCCAGCTACTTTTACTACAAATGTTCTTGGAAAAAGATCATTTCATTAAATTCAAAGTCGACCAGCGGAAAGCAAGAAACAAAGCAAAACTGAAGCACCTCTTTTACCACGGTATAAGGAGCCCTCTGTTTTCTCCAAAAAGCAAAAACTTAGATGTGCTAGACCTGTGCAAGATCAAAGCAAGCCCTAATGCTTATCGTAGGCTCTAAAGGCAACTTAAGTCGAGCAAAGAAGATGGAAGATAAGCATAATAGAGAGAAGAAATTTGTTTGTTATCATTTCGTGATTCATGGAGAGTATTGTGTATTCCAGCCAACCCGCTCGCTTCATTTGTCAACAGGCCACAGTTAAAGTGGTTTAAATAAAGGAAGCTATACGTACATAAAGGTGTGGAGACTAAACGGTAAAGATTTGCAAATAATACAAATCTGAGGTGCTGCATTCACATTGCTTTCTCTAAAAAGTATTGCTAAGAATATTATAAATTGATCTACACCGTGGTAATCGAGATAAACATTAGCAGAAATTGTTGTGTTAGTTTTTCTGAGTAGAAGGGCAATAAGGTAATAGACCAGGCTAAAATAATATTTTAAAAAGCCGGTCACTATGTGAAACAATTGGAATTCGGTTACCTTTGCACGGCCAGCAGTAAAACAAAACGGAGATAAAAAGAAAGATGACCTCCCGTTTGAGAAAAGTCTAAGTAGTTTTTCATTGAAACCAATATCAAGGAGCATTTCGGAAACGGTTAACTCTACAAAAAACTATCACATAAATTGAGTATTTTAGCGAGATCTTTTATTTCTTAAGCTATTGTTTATCCTTTACGGTTTACCATTTATACAAAATTCATGCAAAATAAAGAGATCTTCAGAGGCTGTACACAGAAAATCACTATATGCAGTTTATCTGTCAAGTAATATCTTTAATATATGGTACTTTAATCAAAATGGTTTGTCATTTGTGAGCAAAACGAAATTTTTAAATAATTTTACAGTAAAGGGTAGTTTAGGGTGGGTGGTTGGCTTTTGTTAAAAAATCTTCGCCTTGCATCCTTGGAAAATACTAAACTTAAATACCAAGTTTGGTATTTAACGGTCTTTGAGCATACAAAAGAGAACCGAATTTCAATTCTTTTACATAGCGATGACCTTTTAAAAGTTTTGACCATCACTTTAGCCTAGTATCCTCTTATTTCCCTTCTACTTACAAGGAAGGATAGTACCTTATTTTGCAGAACCTGTGGATGACACAGCTTTGAAACTTGGCAGAGAGATTGTTATTAATGTTATTTATTTTGAACTGTAATAAATCCAATACCTTAATTACAACTTTATGTTGTTTAAAATAAGCACACACGGTTCTGAAGTTTCACTTCAGTTGGCCCTCTAATTTCAGAAAAAACTGCATAAAGCAAAGAACATTTAGGTTTGAGAAAAACGAATTTAAACTGGGGGCGTGGCAAACATTTAAAGGGCGCACTACCTACTAAATAGTCATTAAATGGCGTAAGTAATATCACAACCAGGTAAACCATATATAATTTTATTCAGCTAGATTGCATACTTTTTTCAACAAGCATTGTTTGATACTTCAGTTGCACGTCTCTCTTTAAATTTAAGTAGCGTTGGCTTGTGATATATGATAAAAATTAACTGAAACGTATGAAACTCCTTTGTGCTGTGTCTTGTTTACAAAACAGCATTACAGCGCCATTATTGTTGTTTGCATGCACTAAATTAATTTACTGCCAAGTTCCTCTATTATATATAACGCACATTAATTGGTGAAACTGGACGTAGTGATGTGGACAACATGACTATATTTAGAGTTGAATTTTAGGAGCTGCCGGTCCCTGTATTCATACCCTCTAAAAGGTATTACTTTAGTCCCTCAGGGTGAAGGGGGATATGGGTTGGAGTCTCACCTCGAGGCCCCGTAATATGACATTCAACTTAAATCAAAATGAAAACTTCCAAGAGTATTGTTCGTTAAGGGGTCATTCAATCCAAAATGCAAACTTATTTAAATAAACTTTTATATACATTTTAATTTAAAATATTCATAAGCCAGGTTTGTTGAGATTCTAGCTAAAAGTTATATTTTAAAATAATATATAAATATCCAAATGATCGTTTTCAGGCGACTGTCAAGGTTAGTAAATTTAGCTTTTGTAGTTAACCTTTCTTCAGTCACAGGAAGAAAATAAATGAAATTTGACTGGATAATCTAGAAACTTGCAAAAGTGATTATTTGCATAATAACAGACAGTTGTTTTGTATTCTGTATTGTTGTTGTTGTTGTTGGACGGCGTATCGTATATCGATGCAAGTTATATGCATACAGGTCCTTTCTATATTTGTATTATTATTATTATTATTATTATTATTATTATTATTATTATTATTTCTCATTTTATTGTAAACAAGAATAAAAAATGCTTCAATCTTAAGAATTAAATACAGTATCTTTGTAAAGAAGAATAATTAAGAGCTCTAACCTCAAAACAGTGAAAACAGTTCACGAGGTCGATAGATAAGCAAACACATGTTTAAATATATTTCCCTAAAATTTCAATTATTGTTGGTCAAATGATATTTAAATATGTGGTACTGTTAACAAAGGTTGATTAAGATATGCGTATTGTGATAGTTAAAATCGTCACCTTCCCAGCAGATTGTTATGCACTATCATGTATTAATGGATCTGTAGAGGGATTTGATTGCATCCTATTTTACATTTTTACTTTCTCTAGCCCATATGTACATATAATTTACACAATAGCTAGAGAAAGTATTGTATTGCAGCAAAAATTCGATGTCGATATTTCACGAAAATGTATGTTTTGAGGTTCCCCGAGCCAAAAGAAGTATTTGGAAAAAGGTATGTGTGTCAGTGGACAGCACAACTCAAAAACGAGAAGTCCCATAAGTAACAAACTTGGTATTTAAGTTTAGTATCTCCCAAATATGTGACACGCAGATTTTCAAGAAAATCCCTCACCCCCAAATATCCTTTACATGGAAAAATTCTCGAAAATATTGATCTTCTCAAAAATGGCTCTAATGATTTGATTAGAATATCGTATATCATATATATTTACATGACAAATAAAATGTATATATTGAATTTTTTGGAAATAGTCTCTGAAGACCTCTTTATTCTGGACGAGTTTTGTAAAAGTTTGCATATTGGCTAAATCGTAAGAGATAGACAAAAACTTAATACACAGAAAGTGCAGATCTCGTTAAAACACGCAATTTATATCATATATATATATTTTTTTTTTCTTGTAGAGTTGATCATTTTCAAGACATTTCTTGTTATTGGTTTCAATTTTAAACTTTCCAACTATTCTCAAACGGGACCATGCAAAGCAAACCGAACCTCAATTGTTTCACGTAGCGATGAGCTTTTAAAAGATTGGACTATAGCTTTAGCCTGGTGTATTCCCTTATTTCGCTTCTACGCACAAGGAAGCAAGAAATAAGACCAATTCTGCTAATGTTTGTCTCGATTGGCATGATGTAGAAGAATGGTATTTTGTAAGAATATTTTGTATATGGAACAGCTAAAGAAATTATGTGTATGGAACACATCACTTTTTTTTTTTACAAAGAGTGTTTCCTGTCTTAATTTATTTCGCCAGACATTCCTAATGTGACTCTACCTATCCAAATCCTGTTTTACACAACACGCCTTATGTGGGGAGAAAAAATAATTAACACTTATTGACCTAATATTGCTCGACATTTTAAGTCGCCAATGTAGTACTTTATCAACTCAAAATAATTTGAGATTTCCTTGTGTTTTACCGGAAAACATGTTAACCAGTTGAGTAGTTTAAGCCGTGTCGGCAAGCTGCCATGGTAGATAAGTGGTTAGAGTAATCGGCGGTTCTCTGGTTCAAATCCTGGCTAGGGCTTGATATTTTCAGGCTGAGTTTTCTCCTGTCCTACACACGGCTTGTGTGGAAAAAACAATTAATTAACACTATTCATTCCTATTCTTCTTCTGATAAGCAAAAACGCTGCATGGAATCTAGACATTACGCTGCCATGTGGTCTTTGTTGTTTCAAGTCGCCGCATTCCTGCCATTTTCAATTCCTATTTCAAGTTTGGAATCCTCTCCATTTCCATTATTTTTAAGTGCCCACCGTAGCAATCTTCCTTTTCTGCCGTTGTGGTTATGTCTCCTTCTACCACCGTCAGCCTTCGTGTTTCTATGTTCCTTATTTTTTCTTTCTTCTTCTTATGCCTCTCATTCAGTGTCCAGGTTTCTGCAAGAACACAATGCTATGTACAATAGAATATCTGTTTTGTCCTTTTGATAATACTCCTAATCGTAGGATTGAATTTAGCATACCAATTAATTTTCTTCCATTATCAGTCCTTTTGTCAATTTTCATATTTTCTTTTGTTCGCTTTTCCAAAACTAACCCTCAATTAGGCAAGTTGTTCGTCCGATTTATTCGTTATATTTTCAAAGTTTAAATAATTGTTTTTCTAAAGTATTACATATTGCAGCAGAGGTGGTGGTGGTGGCTATTAAGTGCATAGTATTACAACAGTTGTATCACACCATAGCATGAGTCAGAAGACCGTGCTTATCCCTATCCTATACTCAGAAAACTCTAAACACAAATACATACGCACACGCGCTACAACAGCAAAACAAAGAAACAAAAATAATCTGATATCACACCACACACCCGCTCTCACACATGCACCCACGTATTCACATACATATAAATGCCCATATACCAAATATGACTATACAATATATACACAAACACCTTATGAAAATATTCATACCATAATGGGCAAATCCTCCTATCAGTATCACCAGCAATCTTGCGAGCTTTCCATCCTCCCAACCTAAGGCACGCTCTTCCGGTCCTCTGGTTCATAATTGTAATTCTTTTTCATTTTATACCTATAATGATAGTTTTTTCTACGTTTAGGTTATATTTCCTATCTTTTTATATTGCATATTCGTCTTTTTAGTTTTATCTAAAACGTTATATATATATATATATATTTATGCATACAAATGATTGTATAGCTAAAATGAATCACGCCGACAAGTTCCATTTTGAGGAACTAAATTCTTACTTGCATTAACCGGCCGGGAGGGGCTCGAGGCGCTGACCACGTCTCACCCTCCAATACTGCACTCTATCCATGACGTCTGTAGTGGACCGAGATGAGGGACGCAGCGGCCGGGCGGTAGGCCAAGGTTCCCCGTGAGCCGTCGTGCCATGGAGTTATATAAATTCTTACTTATGCGGATTTTAGGGCATCAAGGATACCCAATTTTTTTTTATCTTACTTATTTTATAGACATCAAAATTTGAGAAATCTAAAATAGTCTGTAAAAATATAATGACAATCGTTCATAAAATAAGGACACATACAAAACAAAAATATTCTGACTATATATTCTGGGTTTCCTAATAAACTACATATTGTATGCATAAACTTTATTGTTCATCATCATTATCACCGTCTTCTCTTGGTTACACACATTTAAGAGTCAATGTCATTGTGTTCAACTCCATTAGTGTAACGATTTACGCGTTAATTTTCAGTTTACAGCTCTCAGAATGGTTGGAAGTTCTGAGTACATCTTTACTTGGAAAGCTATAAATGAAAGGCTCCTGGAAACGCAGTAAAAGGCTAAAGGAACCTCGAAAGCTCTAAAGTAGGGTTTATGTTCACGAAATATGTTAACGAATGACAAGCCACTTCTAGAAATAGTTTATTGTTCTGCGAACTATTAATGTTTGACATACAGCGCTACTAACAGTCACTATCATCAAATTACTAGATTACATTTACATGCACATAAAATCACAGCTCTGAATAAACAATATTTGACCAAGCAAAAATGTATGGAAACGCCCAGAGCATAAACACTTATCATTAACGCCACTGGAAGGTTCTGCTTTAAATGACTTTAAATATATTCTCTCATGGCTAAGGAATAATCCCAAACAATTGAAACAGTTTAAGTTTCTGTAACGATCTCATTTTGAACTCATTCAGAGAAATCTGAAGTGTTCCATTCACATTACTTTTATTACACACTATAACTACATCATGGTAATGAGATAAACATTAGCAGAAATGGTTTTATTAGTTCCTTCTAAATAGAAGGAAAATAATCTGCTACGCTAGGCTAAAGCGATAGTTAAAATTCTTTGAAAAGCCGGTCGCTATGCGATACAATTGAAATTCGGTTATATTTGCTTGCCAGGAGCAAAACAAAAGAGAGAGAAAGTGACTTTCCGTTTGACAAAAAATGTAAGTAGTTTAAAATTTAAATCAATAGCAAAGAATATCTCGGAAACGGTTTACTTTAAAAAAAAGTATATGATATAAATTCTGAGTTTTAATGGGATCTATATTTATTTTGTAGTAAGTTGTTCTATTTGTTACGGTTTAGCAGTTAGACACAAGTAATCCAGAATGAAGAGATCTTCAGAGGCTATTCCCAGAAAACTAAAGATACACATTTTGTTATGTAAATATCTTTAATATACGACACTTTAATGAAAATCGTTAGAACCAGTTTTAGAGAAACAAAATTTTCAAACATTTTTTCATGTAAAGGGTATTTTGGGGTGAGGGATTTTCTTGTAAGTCTTCGTATTACATTCTTGGAAGGTACTAAACTTAAATACCAAATTTAATGTATAACGATCTTTTCATTTTTGAGTTATTCTGCCCAAAGACACACCACACACAGGAACCTTTTTCTAAAAGTCCATTTTTTATTCAGGGGGTCTCAAAACATATTTACAGTGAAATATCGACATCAAGTGTTTGGTTGGAATACATCTTCTCTGCTACATAAAGAGAAAGTAAAAAAGTCAACACCGAAGACACCTCTTGCCCTTCGTAGTTTTCTTTCAACAGCACAACACCTTCCCAAACACAGAATATACGAGTACCTTTATTGTGTTCTATTCAATATGCCTTTCTCTATCTGTCCTACAAACAAACTTCTCACAAAAAATTCTTCTTCTTTCTACTTCACGCTAATCGAGATAAGCATTAATAAAATAGTTTATTGCTTAGTTTCTTACAAGTAGAAGGGAACTAAGGGAACACACTGTGCTGAAAGGGCAGTCAAATATTTCAAAAGCTGTCGCTGATACCATTGCCATTAAAATTTGCTTCTTTTTATGGCGAGGAGTAAAACAAAAGAAACACGAGAAAAATATAAGTAAAACTAACTCAAAACTAGTAACAGGGAATATCTCGGAAACGGTTAGCTCCACAGCAAAAATGTAAAGCACATAAAAAGGATGTTTTCATCTACATTTCTTGTGTAGTAGGTTTTTGTCTATTTAGTTATGCAAAAGTCGATAAGAATGAAGAGCACTTCAGAGGCTATTCCCAGGAAATGCAATATATACATTTTATTTGCCATGTAAATATCTTTAATAAGTGGCATTTTAATCAAAATCGTTACAGCCATGCTTGAGAAAATAAAAATTTTCAAAAATTGTCCCATGTAAGGTGTAGTTTAGAGTGGGGGATTTTCCTGAAAATCCCTTTGTCGCCTCTTTGGAAGAAACTGAACTTAAATACCAAGTTTGGTATTTAACCTATTTTTTTTATTTTTGAGTTATCATGACCAGAGACACACAGACACACACATATACACACCTAAAAATACCGTATTTTAATTCAGGGGGCCCGATGAAATCTCGGTATTGAATTTTTGGGTGGAATACAATATCTTCTTTGTCTACTATGTACATTGTACTTATGTGCCATACAAACTAAAAGTAGAGATAAATTGAGTCTGAGTTCTTGAACAAATTTGATTTGCCTTCGCTCATTTAGCCAGCAAGTGCCACATATTTTGACAGGTTTTCTGGTCAGTCAGTAGATCCCAAAACTCCAATCTCCTTCTACCATGAACTAAAATGTTTCTTCTTCTTCTCCTCCATTTCACCCCAATAGGCAATATTTGCCCATTCTGCCTTCAAGGCCCTCTTGTCGTCATCCTGGTCTAAGGGTAACAAGCTAACCGCAGGACCCCATGGTCGCGGGTTCAATCCCGGCAGAGGGCTAAGGATTTTTTCGGGCGCAAAATTCCTTAGCATGGCTTCCTTTGGAAGTAAAATACACCGTTGGTCCCATATCGTATTTTTACGGCACGTAAAATAACCTCAAGTGTGATAAAGACGCAAAATTAAACGATCTCTCATGCACAATATAGAATGGGATTCTGAGAATCATAGCAGTTAAAAAATCGTACATATATAACACTCAATTTAATTTAATTTCAAGGTCCTCCGGCCGTCGTTTCCTAGACATATCCATACATTTCTTTTCTTTAGGATTGTATTTCGTGATTTTATTTTGTAAGCATTTATTCAACGTGTCCCTTTGTTTTTAAGGGGACCGTTGGGTGTTAATTCAAATATATCAATCTTGTGTTATGTATTTAGAAGCTTGAGGCTCTAATACGTTTCTAACTTAGTAAAATCATCATTTTTAAAATCAGCACCCATTAAATGTCCTTCAAGGTAAACTTTAAACTTAAGTTTTTTCCATTAGATTTGTTTAGACTTTTCTGCAATAAAGAAACATCTTCCGTTAAAATGTATGTGCAAAGAGGCTGAAAATTGCAGTTATATTCACGACACTAAGCCTATTGAAAAATAAGTGTTGCCACTTTGGTGTATTGTATTGTTCATGAAATAAAAGTTGAAGAATGTGACACGAGAGCAAAAAATGCAAAAATGTGGTCATCAGTGCAATTGAACACATTTTTAATCTGCAGAGGAAGCACATATCACTTATTTAGTTTTATATTCACAGTTTATTGAACAGCCAGCAAATTTTAGGCCCCATTGCATCAAAATTGCAGGAGGGCATAGCGTTAGAAGACACACGTTTTTTAAACACAAATCATTAAAAGCAAAGCAGGTTTGAAATTTCAATGGGTTTATACATGGATCTTGTGGCATATGTGTTCAACATGTTAAGTTCCTAGCTTTATAACTCTAGAAATCAAATTTAAGACCCATTCTCTGCCTTAAAATCGTTTAAATTTTCGTTTATGTGAAAAGTTTTGGGTTCTTCTCTTATACAAGTTTTTGTTTTCAAACTCTGATAGGCTATAAATAAAATACAAGTTCATAGAATATAATTGTTTTATTACTAAAAGTTTTGTACACTTATCGCTACTTTCCAACATAATCGCCGAAAAGTTTGAGACATTTATTGTACCTGTGCACAAGCGTCCCCTGAACATGCAACAAATCAGAATCCGTAAAAGAGTTTAAATATGATATGACAATTACGCACCAGTCCCAGTTCTCGATATGCAGCATTGTGCTTCAAATCGATACTCAGCTATCTGATGAATTAGTGAGCCGAGGTCCCGTGTATGTAGGCATCCGAGATGCTAAGTCAAAATTGAAACTTGTTTTTGATGTTACAGATGAATTATATAATAATTTAAATTATTGATTACTGCTGGCTGAGTGATGACCATTGTATGTACTGTTTAATTAATATTAAAACATACGAGAATTACACGGAAAACATTTCAAGCAAACATTTCCTTTGGCTAATGGAAGCGTCGATTTTTGAGTTATAATAAAGCTGGATACGTAATATCATATTCAATATTGTTTATACAATCTCCCTTTTAACATAATACTTATTTGTGTGTCTTCCAAGCAGACGCATCCTAATAAAACTCGTAAATAATGGAAACGCATTCAATTCTGGGTGAGAATGAAAAGTAAAGAGATGCCTAGTTACTGAAGGGGATTACACAAAATAAGAAACTGATAAAAACATTGAGCGGCGCCACTCGCCTCCCACTTAGGTGGCCCGGGTTCAATTCCAAGCGCCCTTATGGGGGACTTCTGCTGGGATCCGTATCGGGTGGGGCAAAAACTGGCACTAGAGAGAGTTCAAAAAAGAACAGCTAAATTTGTAGACAGAAGTAAACGATTCGAAAATCATACCAGCAGTGCTACTTCCTAGGAAACACTAGAAAAACGTAGGAGACGAGCAAGACTATGTGCAATTTTTAGAGCCTATAAGGGGGAACCTGCATGGAAAGATATATCCAAACGATTATTAAAGCCATTATACTGTGAGAGGAATGATCACACGGAAAAAATAAGAAATAGGGAACAGAAAACAGACATAGGTAAATTTTCCTTCACAAATAGAACAATAAACGAATGGAACAAAATACCTGCAGATTTACTGGAGACTTTGCCTCAAAGTGTAAATAGTTTTAAAAAGAGACTAAAGAAGAGTGATTTATAGTCAGGATAGTAAATAAAAATATTGCGTTATTATTACTGTTGTTACAATTATGTATGTATTAGTATACTATGATGTCATTGGCATTTTAACAATGTATTGCTCACATTATTGTTTATTTAACTCATTGTATTGTACATTGTATTATTACATTGACAGCGCTGCCACCGGGCCACGCCCTAAGCAGTGAAATAAAGTATCTATCTATCTATATGTATTAACAAAATACAGTTCCGGAGTCCTGTCAGGATTCCGGTGCTGTATTCCTTACTTCTTTCTCTTTTTTCCAGTTTCCCAACATTTTCTATGTGATTACCGTTTTGCTTTTTGCTTCTAATACATGCACATATACACTTTTACAAGCATAGAAACACCCTTCCCAAGTCGGGACTCGAATCCACGATCCCTTACGCCTCGAAGCACCAAAACGAGGATCTTAGCGAGTGCGGACATGGGAAACTGCAAATGGCGTGTTATTTATGGACGCTCTTTAACTGCTGTGGTTCTCAGGGTCCCATTCTATACTGGGCGAGAAAGACAGCTTAATTTTGCTCAGAGGCTTCTCTGAGGTCTGAGGCTTGAGGTTCTTTACTTCCCTTCCGAAGGAATCCATGCTAAGGATTTTTACGCCCGAAAAAATCCATCAACCCCCGCCGGTTATTTGAAGTTAGCATGGTAACCATTACACCACGGAGGGAGGCAGGATTTGAGGTGGACGAAACTGTGTCTGGGCAGGTTTTTTCCGGGTCCCTGGGTTTCTCCCGCCACTCATTCCAACAGTTGCTCCATCACCATTTTACCTCTCATCCATTTCGCTTGCATTCATATCATCCACTTACTCAAACTCATATCCGATTATGGGTCGACCACTCATTCTCCATTCTGTGGTTTCGTGCCGTTGGCTCCCCGACAGGCTTCTGACCCCTAGGCATTCAGCTGTAAGTCCTAGGGGGATGTTAGTCCCAACTAATGGGAGGGAGAGCCGACTAGGAACTATGTGCCAAATTTAAGTATTCTATGTGTCATAGTTCCAAAGAAAAGTTCTTTGTTTCGAGAAAAATGAATTTAAACTAACCAATGATTCAAACCTTTTCAAAAATCACTGCAACTTCTTGACAGGTACTCACAATTACATTGTGCTCACGTCAGCATAGAAGAATACCAAACCATATAAAATCACTATCGACCAAGAATTGCCAGCAAGTGATTGGATAGCTCGGTTAATTTCTGTAATTTGATTTTGAGAAATTTTAACGATAAATGATGTAAATTTAATAATCTTCTGTTGAGAATGTTTAAACGGCTATGTTTAGATGCAGAATTTACTCAGAGTAAACAAATCTAGTGTGTTACATTCTTAATACTTTCTCTACCCGTTTTCAACATACTGTCCTTAAAAAAACTTCTTCTGCCTACCTTACGTTAATGCAGAAAAATTTTTGCATGAACACTTTTATTACATTTATGTTTATGGAAAGAAAGGTACACGAAAACACCAGTTTTAAACAACAGTCAAATCATTTATGAGCTGCTTGCTATATGATTACCTTAAAATTCCGTTCTCTTTGTATGAGTAGGAGCAAGAAAATCGAATGACGACATCCTAGTTGCGGAAGATATAAGAATTCTAAACTTGAAACCAATAACAAAGGAATATCTGGGAAATGGTTAATTCCACAAAATATGTATTTGACATAATTCGTGTGTTTTTAAGGTATCTACATTGTTTATATACCGGACACTTGCACTATATGTGGGGGAAATGCGAATGAAATTTATATAACTTTAACGTGTAAAGAGACAGTGGAGTGGAGGAAATTTTGCTAACGTATGAAATATGTAAAATCCACAGTATATGAGATATAATGCTGAAATTTATACTAGTTATTATTCACAATAATATTGATATTTTTGCTTTTATCGACATTCCAGCTTGCATAGTTATTTAAATAATACATTTTAACTGTCTAAATTTATTCTTTCAATAAAAATGAGCCACGAAATTATTTTCAGAAATATCCAGCTTAAAAATTCAAGCTTTGGAGGAAATTAATTTAAAAATAAACCCGCCATATAATATTTTTATAGTAATCGTAATTATTGTGGAAACATAATTGCTTTCACACCCTCCAAAACTCATAATTTTCAAAATGTAAAAATGTATTCATTATTCTCAAAATTGGAGCATTATTTAGAAGAAATATATGCCCATTTTAATGAACTTTTAGGAGACGGTATAAATATTTTGAAATAAATTTGTCTAAAATGGTACCGCATTGAGCATTTTGAGTATTGGAAAGGGTTGCAAAAAAGTTTGCGAGAAAGCTAGGTTTAAATTTAGGTATGACTAGTAGTAAGCACGCACTTATCCATAAACAGCTTCAATTATTGAGAAATTAAAATGCGCCGACTGAGAAATACGATACATTTTCTTAAATTTAGAACTCATATTATTTTATTTTAAAACATTAATTTTTTTTAATTTTTCGCATTTTTGGTCAAGTTTCAAATATCCATCACTAGAGGCAAGAGTTGTTTTGTAACGATAGACAATAAAGTTGTTGAATTACAGAAACTAAATGTTTTGCATGCATTGTCATATTTTTCAGCATAGTATGTTCTTATGGCAATAAATGAATGGTATCTATTTTTACTTTGCATAAACCATTTCAATTTATTTCAAATTACAAAAATAAAATTTTAACTTAACATTTGCCTCTTCATACCCTGAAGTTAGACCCTCTGAAATAATGTTTAGAAATTCAACGATAAGAAGTTAGCAGATACAATACAAAAAATCTGATGTGTTACACTCACATGACTTTCTTTAGCTATTCTACAAACTTCTTATATAAGATTATTCTTCTTTCTGCACTTCGAGATTCATTAGCAGAATGTTCTTATTACTTACTTCCTTTATAAGTAGGAAGAAAATAAGGAAATACACTAGGCTAAACCGATAGTCAAATGATTTAAAAGCTGTCATTGCAAATCGCTTCTTTGCATGACCAGGATTAGAACAAAAGAAAAACAGACACTTATTGTCTGAGAAAAATAGAAGTATTTCACAACTGAAACCAATAACAAGGAATATCACGAAAACGATTACCTCCACAACAAAAATCTAAAGGGCATAAATTGTTTGTTTTGACAAGATCTACATTTTCTATGATGTAAGTTTTTGTCTGTATTTACGGTTTATTCATCCAGAATAAAGAGATCTTCAGAGGCTATTCCCAGAAAATCCAAGATAAACATTTTATTTGGGATGTAAATATCTTTAATATACGGGAGGTTAATCATAATCGTTAGAGCGATTCTTTAGAAAATCAACATTTTCGAAATTTTTTCCACGTAAAGAGTATTTTCCTAAAAATCTTCGTGTCGCATCCTTGGAAGATAACAAACCTAAATACCAAGTTTGGTATTTAACGATATTTTCACTTATGAGCTATGCTGTACACAGACACACACGCGGACCTTTTTCTGAAAATGCTTTTCTTTTGGATTCAGGGTGTTCTAAAACATGAATTTCCAGTGAAATCTCACTGTCAAATGTTGGGTGGTATACAATGCTTCCTCTGCACACTATGTACATAGTACATGTAGAGAAAGTAAAAAGTATTGTTCTTGAAAATTGTAAGTTAGTAACAGATCATATTGGAATTCCATTCTAAAGAAAAACCTTTGGCTCACCTTGTTTTATCCCGAATTAACTCGCTGAGAGTCAAACGTGAAATATTAGAGTGGTATTTTGGAAGCAGAGTAAGTGCATTGCAAAACCAATGGGTCCTAATATCAAGAGTTACAGTAGAATAAAGTTTATAAGTTTTCTTTCGGATTACTTTAAGTTGGACTCCATTATGGTAAAACAAGCTAATGATATAATAACAATAACAGCTTTATGTCTTCAAGGTTAATTACAAATAAAGCATCGGTTATTTTAATACTGTAATGGCAGCATTTAACCAACTAACCTATTTAAAACTAGTTGTATTAATTCTGATTTGATTTTCTGTTATAAAGAACTTTGTGCCTTCTTGAACAGCTAATCAGCGGCGGAACGTAACAAATTGGATACAGCAACAGCACACTTGGCGTTAAAACAACTGCACACTTTTCTGTGAAAAGTCTCTTTGATGTTCTTTGGCTACCAATATCAAATGCTGACAACTAGATATTTTTCTGCATGTAGAACTTATGGGTAACAGACAGAAGGGCAACTATAAACAATCTGATGTTGCATTCACATCACTCTCTCTATATCTCTCCAAAAATATTAAAAAGCTTATGCCTATATTTACTTCATACTAATCGAGAAAAAATTACGAGAAATAGTCTTATTACTTGCTTCCTTGTAAGTAGAAGTAAAATAAGGGAGTACCATAGGTTGAAGTGATAGTCAAAAGCTGGTTCCTATGTGACTGAAGTTCCTTTGTTTGTATGGACAGGAGTTAACAAAGTCCTGTATGAGAAAGTTTATCAAAGCTGAAACCAATAACATGCAATATTTATAAAACGATCAATTCTACGAAAAAAATGTATATTACATAAATTGTGTGCTTTAACGTGCTCTACCTTTTTATGTGTTAATTTTTTGTTCATCTCTTACGGTTTAGCAATTATGCAAAATTCCGTAAAATTCATCCTGTATATAGTAGTACTCTTCAGAGGCTGTTCTCAGAAAATTCAAGATATGCATTTAATTGCCATGCAAATATCTTTAATATACGATATTTTAATCAAAATCGTTAGAGCCATTTTTAATAAAATGAACATTTTCGAAAAAAATTCCATGTAAAGGTTAGTTGGGGTGACAGATTTTATTGAAAACCTTGGTGCCGCATCCTTGGAAGATACCAAACCTAAATATCAAGTTTGGTTTTTAACGGACTTTTTGTTTTTTAGCTATGCTGCCCACAGACACACACATACACACAGACAGACAGACAGACAGACACACACGGATATTTTTCTAAAAATGCTTTCTTTGGATACAGAGGGTCTCAAAACATGTATTTCCGGTAAAATCTCGGTATCAATTTTCTGGGTGCATTACAATACCTTATATATACACTATGCACATAGTATGTGTAGAGAAAGTATAAAGAAAAACTGGTTAAATGTTGCAGTTTGTTGATATGTGCTATTTGATTGCATTCATGACATTGATTTGAAATAAAATATTTTGAATTTGGAAACAAGCTTTTATATTAATGTTACTTTACTTAGCTGTCGATTTTCAGATTCTCTAAATTATTTTAAGGGAAAATGAGAGGAACATTTTGACTAAAATGGTCAAAATATGGAAAATCGATTTTTTATTGGAAACAATTGTTGGGAGTTTTGGGTATTTGTAGAAATATCTATATTTAACTCTTCGCTTCTTTCTGCCGGCTCTACAGCCATTTAATGATCGTACAATACACTTCTAGCTTACTATATATTTCATTGGTATTTCTCAAAATTACATTTTCACGTCTTTAAAATGTTCTACACGTCTCAGTTTTTGATTAAACACAACTAAAACTTCTGAGAATCTGCAGAAGCATCTATTGTAATATTAAAGCGACAAAACTAGTTCAACACCTACAGTCAGTTTATTACAAATATATTTGTATGAAAAAAAATTAACTTTAGTGATTAAAATTTCTATCTTTTAAAACTTTATATTAATTCCGTAATAAAAGTTACTGAATATTCCTCTTTAAAGTTGTTGTGTGTGTTTCAAAGCTCCAATTCTGGAAATGTCAACACTTTTTCTCAAATTTCGAAGCGCATAGACCATACTCATTATGTAACCTGTTAAGTCTTATGAAATAATTTATATATTCGAAAATACTTATCCAATTTGAAAGAAGTTTGGTATTCATACTAACACATTAACAATGCAAGCACACTATAAATTTGAGAAAAAGCTATGCAGAAATATAGAAATTTTAAATTTCTTCTTCCAGTGTGCCTTAAATACCTATATTTAACTGTACTTTGTGAATTAATTGTGAGTTTGAATTTTCTATTAAAAAATGTAGTGATATTGTCACGTCTGGTGCTATTAATTTAAGAAACCCTCTTGGCTATGATTTTATTATACTGCAAAGTTGGCAGTATCACCGACACATGAAAAGATAACTCTACCCAGCATTACCAAATTCTATCCACGCAACCAGGATATGACAATATATCATAATTTTAGAGAACTCCAAAACATATCCTCAAATCAAAGCTTGCATATCCAAGTTAGCAGTGGTCGTCTCCTTAGCGCGGTGGTAGCGAGGCTGCTTGCCAAGCGGAAGACCTGGGTTCGATTCCCGGTACCGGTGTGAGGATTTTTTCCCCGGTGCAGACCTGGTCCGAGGTGCACTCAGCCTCGTGAGGTCCCTGGAGGGCAAATTGAGGAGCTACTTGATTAGCGGCTCCAGATCGAGAAGACCACATCAACCGGCCGGGAGAAACTCGAGGCGTTGATCACGTCTGACCCAACAGCACTCTACCCATTCATGACGCCTTCGGGCCGAAATTGGGGATGCAGTGGTCCTTGTGGATTGTTGTGCCATGGAGTTAGGTTATATTGCTGCAGTATTGTGTTCATAGAACTACAGCAAGTACTTATTAAGAATAAGAAAGGAAACTGGGAAACTTCAGGATTTAGAGAAATGACTTAAGATTACTAAAATTAAGTTTATCACTGTTGTGACTGTAAACGCCGCACGTTTGTCATAGGTGATTGTGGTGATCCATTGTCACACCTGCGTTAGTGGATTCCTGTGCCATCGGCTAGTTCTTTTGACGTAGAAGCTACGATTCTTATACCTGTGTGAGTGGACACGCGTACTTTCTGCAGTTCTTTGATATAGAAGCTGCGATTGTTACACCTGTGTGAGAGGACACGTGTACTTTCTGCAGTTCTTTGATATAGAAGCTGCGATTATTACACCTGTGTGAGAGGACATGTGTACTTTCTGCAGTTCTTTGATATAGAAGCTGCGATTATTACACCTGTGTGAGAGGACATGTGTACTTTCTGCAGTTCTTTGATATAGAAGCTGCGATTGTTACACCTGTGTGAGTGGACATGTGTACTTTCTGCAGTTCTTTGATATAGAAGCTGCGATTGTTACACCTGTGTGAGTGGACATGTGTACTTTCTGCAGTTCTTTGACAAGGAAGCTGCGATTGTTACACCTGTGTGAGAGGACACGTGTACTTTCTGCAGTTCTTTGATATAGAAGCTGCGATTATTACACCTGTGTGAGTGGACCTGTGTACTTTCTGCAGTTCTTTGATATAGAAGCTGCGATTATTACACCTGTGTGAGTGGACATGTGTACTTTCTGCAGTTCTTTGATATAGAAGCTGCGATTATTACACCTGTGTGAGAGGACATGTGCACTTTCTGCAGTTCTTTGATATAGAAGCTGCGATTATTCTGTGTGAGAGGACATGTGTACTTTCTGCAGTTCTTTGATATAGAAGCTGCGATTGTTACACCTGTGTGAGAGGACATGTGTACTTTCTGCAGTTCTTTGATATAGAAGCTGCGATTATTCTGTGTGAGAAGACATGTGTACTTTCTGCAGTTCTTTGATATAGAAGCTGCGATTGTTACACCTGTGTGAGAGGACACGTGTACTTTCTGCAGTTCTTTGATATAGAAGCTGCGATTATTACACCTGTGTGAGAGGACATGTGTACTTTCTGCAGTTCTTTGATATAGAAGCTGCGATTATTACACCTGTGTGAGAGGACATGTGTACTTTCTGCAGTTCTTTGATATAGAAGCTGCGATTGTTACACCTGTGTGAGAGGACACGTGTACTTTCTGCAGTTCTTTGATATAGAAGCTGCGATTATTACACCTGTGTGAGAGGACATGTGTACTTTCTGCAGTTCTTTGATATAGAAGCTGCGATTATTCTGTGTGAGAAGACATGTGTACTTTCTGCAGTTCTTTGATATAGAAGCTGCGATTATTACACCTGTCTGAGAGGACACGTGTACTTTCTGCAGTTCTTTGATATAGAAGCTGCGATTATTACACCTGTGTGAGAGGACACGTGTACTTTCGGCAGTTCTTTGACATGGAAGCTGCGATCGTTATCCCCGAGTGAGTTTGTAACACCTGCTGTGGTTTGCAAGTAGACTGCTTCTGGAAGTTTCCTACCCCGTGACCAACAAGAATAAAACAAGAGAACGAGCGCTACAGAGTTTTCAGTTTCAGGCGCAGTGGATCGTGGGTTCAAATCCTGCCTTCGGCATGGGTGTTTGTGTGTTTGTAAATGTGTATATGTGTGTATTTGCAAGTAAAAAGAAAAGGTAAACAAATAGGAAAACAAAGGAAATCTAGGGAAACTAAAAATAGAGAAGACTCCCACTACACTCTTGAACAAAAAAAAAAAATGGGAATACTCAGTGAGCAGCATTAGCCGCCGCAGCGAACGTCAAAAGGAAACTTAACGGCAGAATTGTTGCGGATGCATCGAAAATAAATGGCATGTTATTTATGGACGCCCTTTACTGCTGTGGTTCTCAGCGTCCCGTTCTAAATTGGGCGCGAGAGACCGCTTAATTTTGATCATAGACTTCTCTATCAGGCTTGAAGTTCTTTTACATGCCGTAAATCTACGACACGGGACCAACGGCTTCACTTCCCTTCCGAAGGAAGCCATGCTAAGGATTTTTACACCCGAAAAAATCCGTCGTCCTTCGCCGGGGTTGAACCCGCGACCTAGGGAATATGAAGTTAGCATAGTAACCACTACACCACGGAGAGCGACACGGATGCATCGGACAGTTATTTTGAACAGGTTTTTCATTTGTAATCAGTGGAAGAAACAAAGAGGTTTGTTGGGGAAACAAGAGATTTTTTACACTATATTGTCCTGACCCCTTCAATTATAAACAACTGGTAAACATTCTGAAATCGTCACTCATTACCGCTGGGTAACACAGATGTGATATGTTGCTACTGGCAAGTGGAGTTGTAATTGTCAGTATGTTTATTGTACGTGAACCAATAAGCCGATGTAGCTTTCTGCTTTGCTTCCTGAAAGCTTCAGAATACGCGCTTTTTTCTGGTGTATATTGGCTTACCTCATGGCCATCTCTGTGCAGAAGTATGCCTACGGGAGAATCGATCGCAGGAGTGCTTTTTAATGTCGCTTTCCCCCCTTTTCGTTAACGACACTCTATGCGTGTGTTTGTGTATGTGTGTGTATGTTTTGCGGCTGGTGTTAATGTTTTCACACAAGCAGCGAGTAAGTGCGCATCCAGATGTTGTTTTTAACCACTCTGTTTGATGCGCCCCCTATTTGTATGGAGCACTAGATAAAAAATCATGTTCGCACAGTAAGGAATAATGGCATTTCTTTCTCACGGCTCTTTTTTATGTGTTGGGGTTAAAAAAAAAAAGACTTCCCCAGCTGCTGTAGGTTTTCAAGGCATTCTGGAGTTCCCAAATTATATATTAGCTGTCTTATTCCATACGTGTGGATACATTTTGAAAGTATGGGGTTGAAAATAAAAGTGTAGACTGTTATTGATATAAGTTATCAAACGAAGTTGCTCCTCGTAACGGGTAAGGTTCGTATTTGGGTTCGATTCCTGGTTTTCCCTGATTAGCGGGGATGTTTCTCAGCGACTACGATTTCCTTTCACTCTTTTTCCTTTAGTGGCGTTTCCTTTTTATGTTTCTCGTCTGAGTTTCCTGGACTGAGGCGGAGGCATGCTCCAAGGAAAGAGCATTACCCGTTGACCCTAAAGGGCTGCCTGGTTGAACGGATCGCTTATCGCCCTCTCTAGGGGGATGCAGTGGAGATTCGGGTCTAGGACCCAGGAATTTTAAGGATTTGCACACGTCTCTGTGTTCTGTCTGCCTGCGGCCTATAGGCTCCTGTGGTTCCTTTGTTGCATCCCTTTTACCTGGGGCGTGTTACCCACAACACATCAGGAAAGGGTGTGTCCCCCATCATATGCCCTACACTAGGCTATTTCAGCTTGAGCTCAGATATAGGTTGATATAACTCAGAATTGAGGGCAAGCTGTGGCCAGTCTTGAATGAAATGGCAGGAAGTTCAAACAACTTTGCTATAACCTTCGCCAAGTGAAGCTCCCCTCAAGCCGGGCACCGAGGACTGTTTTTGCATATGCGCGATTACTCTGACTCAGTCAACCAAAGTGGGAAAAACCTGCCCTATATCCAATATGAAATAAGGTAACAAACTTTTTTTTCGCTGAGTGTGTAAGATCTTAATGATTAGTCCAAATTGAACAAACTGAATTATAGATTTTTATCTAAGGATTTGAGATAAAGTAGGGAGGTATATCATCTTTAAGGCAATCTATAACTTTCTGAAATCCTATATTTTATGTACAATAATTTGCTAAACAGTTTTTATTATAAGGACTAAAAGTTATAGTAAGGATATTTTTTAGAGAAATCAAGGCTCTACATTATGTAAATAAAATTCGAATAATTTTTGACGTTATATGGCAATCTATGATTTGTAACACATCTTAACTAAAGTAATTTAGACCATATGGCTTAAATATTGCAGATTTACACATAAAGGTAGTAGCAGCTCTTTGAGAGTTGTAAGGGGCATACTGTTTTCGCTGTGTCCAATGATATAAGTGTACAAAGGCGTGACATAACTAAAAAACAAATTTTTTCCATTCACATGACTTTCTTTACCTGGTCCGCAAACAAACTTTTCTAACAAAGATTATTTTTATCTACATCATGGTAATCGAGATATACATTAACAGAATTGGTATTATTGCTTGCTTCGTTGTAAGCAGAAGGGAAATACGGGACTGCACTGGGGTAAAGCGATAATCACGTCTTTTAAAAGTCGGTCGCTGTGAAACAATTGAAATTCGGTTCTCTTTGCTTGCCAAGTGTCAAAAAAGGAGACGAAAAGAAAAATGTCTTCCATTTTGAGAGACGCTTAAGTATATTAAAACTGAAACCAATAACATTGAATAGCTCAGAAACATTCAACCACAAAAAAGTGTATATTACACAAATTGTGTGTTTTGATCAGCTCTACAGTAGTAGGAACAGTTTACCGTGATACATAAGTTATACAAAAGCCATCCAGAATAATGAGATCCTCAGAGGGTATACCCAGAAATTGCAGCATATGCATTTCGTTTGTCATAAAATATTTTTAATATATCGTATTTTAATCAAACTCGTTAGAGCCACTTTTAAGAAAATTTACATTTTTGAAAAATGCTTCATATAAACTGTAGTTGGGGGTGGGTGGATTTTCCTGATAATTTTTGTGTCACACGTGCATGCGAACCTTTTTCTAAAACTTATTTTTTTAGATTCAGAGGACCTTAAAACATGTATTTCGGTGAATTCTCGGCATAGAATTTTCGTGTGGAATACAACACCTTTTCTAGCTACTATGTGCATTGTACATACATAGAGAAGGTAAAACGACTTAAAATATTAATGCTATATAGGTGAATATGTTTCAATCCTAGATCCAGCAGATCACAGCTGTATTTTTCCCTCTCTGGTTCATACAGGTTTAGGTATGGCTCTCAGTGCTTCGTCTCTGGGAAATTAAATACCGCAGACTTTTTACTGCTCCATTTAAAATCCAGTGTTTTACTGTAATGGCATTATCAACGGCTTTTTGCTTTTGGAACATATTGTCTATCGGCAATGGGGTTAATTGGGTTTTATACATTATATCACATACACATTCGCACTCTGATTAATGCTTCAGACTCTGGTGGGGATAGGAATTAATCCTGCCTAGAGAAAATTCCCACCCAGGATTCGGGAATCGAACTGAGGACTGCAGATGCTTTACTACCTGAGCTACGAGATCAGCCACCGTAGTTTTGCTAAACTTTAAAAGTTACTGCCGTAATTATACTTAAAGTGCTTAACTGATCTCGTGTTTTCCATTTCTTTCAGTACATGAAAACAAACTCATACTTCCCTAAACTCCTCATCGTCTAAATGTATAACTATCAGTTAAGAAACTAAGGGGTAAAGGATAGAAAACGGAGGGGGGCATCTCGCGCATTACCACCTATATATGCAGATCTGATGTGGCTAACACTTCCCAAGAAGATAAGATGAGCGGAAGGAACCAGAGGAGGCCACAGACCTCAGACAGACAGGCCACCAGAGACGCGCGGATGTCCCAAACGTATCCAAGTCCATTACATGTCTCACTGCTGGGCTACCTGAGCTTGCAAGCGACTGGTCAACCTGTCAACACCAGCATCCACGGAGAGTAGTCCTTCTATTGTGCATGCATCCGCGCCTTCTGCCCGCACTGCCATAAATCACGAACCTTAAAACACTTCTGAAAGATGAGCAGGATACGGAATGAAGGGTAAATGGTGGATAGAAAATCATAATAGATAAAAAAACCCGCCCCAGCATTTGCCTGGCAACCTTGGGGAAACCACGATAAACCCAAGGGTAAGGGTGGACTTTTGGTTGTGCTAAGCTAAATATCCAAAAGAAAGGTTTAAGTCTAGGGAGTTCAAAAAGCGGCCAGATCTTTAGATGGTAAGCACCGCGCAGCACAGATGTGTCTCTAATGTTTCCAGATTAAACATTCCCATCCCGCTTGACATAGGTGCTGTTTTTAAAACTGAAAATAGTTTTGAAATTATAAACGTATTGGTTTTACATACAATTCAGATAAGGGTTTGAAATTTTCAAGAAATTTTCACCAACTGATGAATGTTTATAGTTATACTAACAAAGGAGATGTCCTCATATTTACATATTGAAAATTCGGTTTGATCACAATTTATGAAAAATCATTATTCTTCACAAACAAAAATTGGTGTATTATACGATTCCACAATGTTAAATATGTCACATTTTTGTCACATAATTATTTGAGATATGAAACTTGAATTTTAGATGATCTGGATGCATCCTTTGCAAGTTCATTGAGCTACGTGGATTTATCCAAAAAAAGTTTGTTAGTCTTGAAACACAAACTTTAATCAAATGAATCGTTTCCACTTGACGCATTTAAACTACCAGTTAACTGAATCAGTAAATTTACAAGCGCATGCTCATTAATAGGCAAATACAACTTTAAACCTTGTTTTCTCGCAAACCCTTTTTACAACATTTTTCCATGATCAAAATGCTCCACACAATGACATTTTTAATGATATGTTTCAAAAAGTGTTCATTGATTCTCAAAATACAGTCTAGAAAATAACCGCATAGTTTTTAGAAATAATGCTCCAATTTTTCGAAAAAAATTATAAACTTTTGTAAAATTATGTTCTGAGGAGTATAAGAAGAAACAATTTTATGCAATAATTACCGTTAGGCTTAACATAAAAGCTCTGATATCATATATCTTTTTAAAAATGCGTCATTTGGAGAAGTTTTATTTGCAGGGTGAATTTAGACAGTAAAAACGATTATTTTAAAAACCACAAAAGCTAAAATTTTAAAATATGGCATAAATATCACTATAGCCACACGGAGGGTGACAGAATAAATCCGAATCACCGACATTTTCGTTATACTTACATAAGCATTCCGAACGAAGTACTTTAATATCACTGCTTTATTTATGCGTTTTGTTTATCTCTCTACTTCTGGTATTAAAATGCCATAAAAGGTGGTATCTCGCAGGCATTTCTAATGCATATTATGAGTTTTCCAAAGGAGTAGCTTACAAAATGAGTTTTCCTAGCACTGACAGAAGTTGGAATTCTGTTTATATACGGAAAACTTAGGCAAATTTATCCTATGTTTGCAGTGAGGGTTTGGAAACGACTGGGGTGAATGAATTCGCAAGGGATAAAGTTTAATATTTGTTTTATATAAACAGCACCGTTCTATATCAAACAGCTTCATGTGTAACAGAGATCCATATTGAGGTACGCTATAGCGGGTAACTGTCAGTAGCTGGAAACTGTTCCACTATATCCACTGGAGATTCTATCCGCTAATGTTACTCTTGCCAATTTAAATACTAAACAAAATGCATTCTAAACTGCGAAGAAGTAGGCACAGATAATATGCATAAAGCGAAATAATTAACAACAAACAAACTGAAAAGAAAAAGAAAATATAATTGTTTATTTCACTTTAGACATAAAAACAACATACAGTGCCTTCCATATAAACCTTAACCATTTTAATAGGCCATAATTTCCCTCTGAAGGCTCGTAGAAAAGTGAAAGTTCTTTTAATGATCTAGTGGCTCAGGAAAAATCCACAACAATCATGTTAGCAATCGAGTAATGCCATCTGTTGACTACATTGATGATTTCGATCGAAATTACGAGCATTTTCAAGGTGTTGTAGACAGTGGCAGCTCTTTGACATGTGCCTGATTCGTGGCTCAATTAACGCAACGATTTCTTTGGAGAGTTCACTAGCCTTCTTCGAACATTTGTAACAGTCTCTGCACTCAATGGTGGTCTATGTTTGCCACTCTCACTAACGAGTACACCAGTTGAACTCCAGCTTTCTTGCTAGCGATAAAATTGTTGCCTTTGTCGGAACGTCCCGTACATTAAATTCTCTTCGAAATTCCTGTTGTATTGTCACCAAGGAATTTGTCTTGCACTGTATTTTCACAATGAAAACACGCTCTCAAAGTGCAAGTTGCTGTTATGACTGTAAACTAAACACTGTCTACAATGCCATGAAAATGCTCGTAATTTCCATCGAAATCATCAATATAGTCAACGAATGTCATTGATCGGTTGTTGTCGATTCTCCCTGGTTCACTGAGATCATTAAAACAAATTACACATTTCTACGAGCTTTCAGAGAGAAATTATGGCCTATTAAAGTGCTTCAAGCTTATGTGGATCGCAGTATATTTCGAGCAAGCCCACCTGGGTAGTGTGGCCGTAGCGTGTCTGCTGCGCATTCAAAAAATCGCGAATTCGAATCTCGCTTTTGGTGAGTTACCCAGGTAAAGTCTTTTTTCGGAGTTTTCCCTTATCCTGAGAAGACAAATGTTGAGTAACTTTAAGCTCCATGGACCTCGAGATCATTTGAGCATAATTTCACCGATTTCATTCATCGTCCGATATGACCAATCAGGTTACAGGACTTTAAGCTACATATATTCTAAGCATCTTAAAGGACTCTTTATCAAATAACATAGGGGAATTCTAATTATAGGTCGTCTCCTTAGCGTGGTGGTAGCACAGCTGCCTACCAAGCGGGAGACCCGGGTTCGATCCCCAGTACCGGCGTGGGGATTTTTCCCCCGCTGGGAGACCTGAACCGGGGTGCACTCAGCCTCGTGAGGTCCCTGGGGGGCCAATTGAGGAGCTACTTGATTGAGAAGTAGCGGCTTCAGGTCGCGAGGACCGCATTAACCGGCCGGGAGGGGCTCGAGGCGCTGACCACGTATCACCCTCCAATACTGCACCCCATCCATGACGTCTGTAGTGGACCGAGATGGGGGACGCAGCGGCCGGGCGGTAGGCCAAGGCTCCCCGTGAGCTGTCGTGCCATGGAGTTATGTTAATTCTAATTATAAAATAATTATACTCTCCCACAGTGTTTGGAAGTATGCGTATTAGAATGAAGGTGCCTGTGTTTAAGGAAGGTCGTTGGTGTGTTTGGGGTTGAAACGTTCTGCCGCGAAAGGGTCACAGGTTCGAATCCCGCTATGAGCATGGATCTTA
Organism: Hymenopus coronatus; assembly: GCA_030762935.1. Lineage (NCBI taxonomy): Eukaryota > Metazoa > Arthropoda > Insecta > Mantodea > Hymenopodidae > Hymenopus > Hymenopus coronatus. Next base: position 497,987,240 of record CM060900.1, on the reverse strand, counting down.
AGTGTTTGTGTGTATGCCTGTTATCTAAGTCATTCTATCCTCCTGATTAAATTAAACGGAGTTTTATTTATGGACGCTCTTTAACTTCTACAGTTCTTAGCGTCGCGTTCCACATTTGGCGTGAAATACCACTCTGAGGACTCTTTACCAGCTTTACTCCTCTATCAAAGGTACGCCCGAAAAGAGTCCATCACCCTCCGCCGTATCCTCCTGATGGCATAGTAGGTTGCGCCTGAAGTAAAATTGACGTAAAATTATTAAATATCCATAATCTATAGTCAATAGATATAAATTGTTCCACAAATCAAAGCCCCCGATATGGTCATTGAAATTAAAGGGGGCTATACAAATGGATCAAAGGTCAATTCTATCTTTATATTTTATAAATATATGAGTAGGGAAAAAAACGATAAAAATAAACATCTCAATGTGTTGGTTAAACATGGCTGTTTGATTTTCATGTGTTTTCTTTTACATTCCATAATTACTGTAGTTAACCTTTTCTTGAATAAAATACTAATGATTTATAATTTGCAAGCCTTGGCTCTATGAATTAATGTTCGACAGATGACGCAGAGACTTTGTCCATTGGCACTTTATCTCGGCTCTGCCAGATGGCAGTTTTACGAGCCCCCACTCAAGCCTCCGGGTCGAGTTTTCCCAGGTCCCGCTAGAGAGTAGCCTCGGAGCAAGCCTCATGTGGCCGAATGGTCAGGCCTGGAATTGTTATTGCGGGATTACGATGAACTTAACGTAACGTGACTTGACTGAACATTACGTTACGTGAAATTCTAACATATTGTATTAAATGGAACTATTTAGAGTTGAAGTAACATGACCTACCTTAAAAATTTGCTACTGTCAAACTTTTCCTTCCGGTCACGTTAAGTGATGTCACATGGAAATTAGAACCAATCGACGTGAAGCAGTAGCATGAAGTAATAAAAACTCCAATCAATAGTAATTCCGGTATAATTAAGTTAAAGTGCATCATAATAGGTTCAAAGTTCTGGCAGTATTTCTTAACTTCACATTACGTCCCGTCACATTAAGTAAAGTTCATCGTAATCGCGGCTTAAGGAACTTGGTACGTCACTGTCACCTGCGGCGACTTTTCCTGCAGCCTATACGTTTCCTGTTTCCTTCACCTCATCCGTCCCTCCCATTTTGTGTAGGCACAAAAAAAGTACATTGGGGTAGTGGTGGAAGATGTGCCCACCAAAAACTAGTCATGTCGTACATTTCCTTTTCTTCGCTCTGTCATTTAGTTTTGTATAACTTCTATACACTGTTTTTATGAAAGCTATTTCTCTATCTAGTTCATGTTACGGTATTGCATACATGAGACTCGATAAATCTACAGTAAATAAGAAAGCCTCTTATACTAGTTATTACACACAATAACAGTGATATTTTTGCCATTTATCAAATTTCTAAATGGCATGCTTATTCGAATAGTTAACATTTAATTCTCTAAATGCATTGTTCTAATTAAAATGCTCCACAGGATGCCTTTTTAAAATATCTACATAAAAAGTTAAGTTTCTCTGTAAATGAGTTTAAATATTGGTCAGTAATATCTGTAGTCTCGAAAATTTTTGGTTTTTCAAAAGTTTTATTTTATTTCTCAAACTTGTGGCTTTATTTCGAAAAAGGTATACCTATAATCATTTTATTTCATGTATTTTTGGCAATCAATACAAACGTTTTAAAATATACGATCAAAAAATTGCGTTGTGTAGAATATTTTGATTTTGGAAAATTGCTAAGAAAAATTTGCGAGAAAACAAAGTTTAAATTTTGATATGCTATTAATAAGTACGCGCTTGACCACCTATAGCTTCAGTTAATTATTAGCTAAAATTCGCTAAGTAGAAAGAACTATATACTATTTTAAATGTTATAATTTATGTTATTTTATTATGAGAAAATAATTTTTCAGTTACTCATACACTTACGGCCAAACTTCACCCCTCGCATTCAAGAAATCGCGAGTTCAAATCTCGCCCAGGGTGAGTTGCCCTGATAACCTTTTTTTGGGAGCTTTCCCTTATCCTGAGAAGTTCATTCATTAACTTTAAGCTTCATGAACCCCGAGTTATTTGAGCATTATTTCACCAAATTTCATTCTTCGTCCTATAAGACAACCAGATTAAAGCACGTTAAACTACATAAAAAAAAAAAAAAACACCGATGCATTACGTTAGACGTGATAATACTTTGCTGAAATAGCTTCATTACACCTTTTTTGTTAAGTACAAAGGAAAAGGAGGAAATTGAATCGGGTTTTAAATATTGATAATCTGAAATTAATTTGCTAGCCTTGAGATTGAATATTCTATCCATGCCATCGCGAGAAACAACTCAATAGCGGCAGTGCTTCAAAGGAGTACTGTTGAAAAGTTCAAACCAATAATAAAGTATATATGGAAAATGTGTAATTCTGTAACTAAATTCCCTTGAAATAAACTGTGTGTTTTAAATAATTCTACATTTTCCTTGTGTTAAGGCATTATCTCTTATTACTTATCAGTTGTTCAAAAGTATAACAAATTATCTCTGAATGAAGAGGATTTGACAGGATATTTGCAGGAAGTTGGAGATTTACATTTGCCATCTAAACATCTGAAACATATGTTATTTGGATAAAAATCTGATGTGTTCCATTCACATAACTTTCTCTACATCTCTACGACAAATTATTGTTAAAAAGCTCATGGTTCTATTTACTTCAAGCTAATCGAGAAAAAATTAGCAGAAATAGTCTTTATTACTTGCTTCCTTGTAAGTAGAAGCGAGATAAGGGAGTATCATAGGTTAAAGTGATAGTCAAAAGCTGGTTGCTATGTGACTGAAGTTCCTTTGTATGTATGGACAGGAGTTGAAAAATATCCGTATGAGAAAAGTATGTTTTTCAAAGCGAAAACAAATAACAAGGAATATCTTTAAAACGATCCACTCCACGAAAAAAATGTATATTACATAAATTGTATGTTTTAATGTTCTCTACATTTTCTGTGTGGTAAGCTTTTATCCGTCTTTTACGGTTTAGCAGTTATGCAAAATTCAGCGAAATTCATCCAGAATAAAGAAGGCTTCAGTAGCTATTCCCAGAAAATTCAAGAAATACATCTTATTTGGGGTACAACTAGCTTTAATATACGTGATTTTAATCAAAACCGTTAGAGCCATTTTTAAGAAAATCAAAACTTTTGAAACTTTCCCATGTAAAGGGAAGTTTGTGGTGGGGGGATTTTCTTGAAAATCTTCGTGTCGCATCTTTGGAAGATACTATATCTAAATACCAAATTTGGTACTTAATGGTCTTTTCGTTTGAGAGCTATGTTATACACAGGCACACACACAGACAGAAAGACACACACGCACACACAGGACCTTTCTCTAAAAATGCTTTTTTTTGGATTCAGGGGAACCTAAAACATATATCTTCGGTATCAAATTTTTGGGTGGAATACAATACTTCCTCTATACACTATGTACATAGTACGTGTAGAGGAAGTAAAAATCATGTTAGTCATTTTGACTAAACCACTAATGATGAAACTTTTTTCTATCTAAAAGTTAGTTTTGAATATGGTGACTTTTATTAAAACAATATTTTCGTGGCATCTTTGGAGAGTTGTGAATTTAAGTACCAAGTTTTTCGTTTTTGAGTTATGCTGCTGACCGACATAGGCACACTAGACCTTTTCCCAGAAATGCGTCTATTTAATTCTGGGATCATCAAAACATGAATTTAGGGCGAAATTTTCTTACAGAATTTTTGGATGGATTACAATACATCCTCTACCTACTCCGAGCAAGGTACCGCCGCAGTAGCGTGTGCTAAGCGCATAAGAGAGCTCGTGGGGTTGATTTCCCGTGGCTGGCCTTCCGAGCCGTGGATTTCTTTGGGGGTTTCTGCGAATTTTAGGCGAACGCCGGGAAGGTTCCTTGCATCCCTTGAATTTCCTGTTCATCATATCCTGTTCACATCACTTCTTTAACATTTGATTCAGAGTTGAATTTTCTGGGAGTAGTTTTGAAGACCTCTTCATTCTGGATGAATTTTGCATAACTGGTGAACCGTAACAGACATTAACCCACTAAAAACGAAATAAAACAATATATGAAAGAAAATTTTTGTCATATATATTTTTTGTGTATTTAACTATTTTCGAGCTATTCCCTGTTATTGGTTTCGATTTTAAGATACTTGAACTATTCTCAGACTGGTAGTCGATTTTCGTCTTTGGGCTTTTGTTTTTCAAAGGAAAAACAAAAATTTCAATTGTGTCACATAACCACCAGATCTTAAAAGATTTGACTATCACTTTAGCTTAGTGCAATGTGATATTTCCCTTCTACTTAAAAGGAAGCAAGTAATAAGATAATTTCTGCAATGTTTATCTCGAATAGCATGCTATCGGTGTAAGAATAATCATTTGTAAGAATAGATTGTTTGCAAAACAGGTAGAGTAGGTCATGTGAATGAAACATATCCGATTTTACAGATATATTCCGTAAGCCCTCTGAAACAAATTGCTAACGTAAGTGTTAATATGTTGGATACTTTTTCTTTTAAAATATTTTATAATACAACATGTGCAAAACTCACAAAAAGAGTGCATGGTTACGATAATTATTTTTAAACAGTAAACTATGACCAATATCAAGATTTCAACCATACATTTTATAACCCAAATTTTTTAGTGCATTGTGGTAACTTTTCAGAGCTCCAATCATACTTTTGTGGGTGAAGATGGGTTTTTATGAAAGAAAAAATAACAAAACACTGAAATTCAGTAAAATATACAGCATTTACCTAGAAAGAGTTAAACTGAAAGGCCACATCGCTTTAAAAATGGCAACCAAACATATGTTTCATCCGCCCTAGTGCATTGAAACTTCGCAGATATAATATAGTCTAATGTAGAGTACTTTTTTACACAAAAAATCCAAAAATCTAAATTTGTTAGCAAAACGGCTGTAAAAGATTTTCTGTCACCTCTTGAGCTTCCAACTTTCATGGGATATTTTCACACACCTGAGCTAGTTTATTTGAAAGTCGATTTTGTGCATTTAAATTAATATCAAGACAAAAGAATAACGCATTTTAACACAATAAAAGTACTTTAAGATATGGCTCCAACGTGTGGTCTTTGAACTATCACTTCAAAAGAACATTTTTGACAACATAAATGGATATCTGAAGGAGAAAATATCTAATGTGTTCCATTCACATGAATTTCTCTACATCTCGGTAACAAAATTATTGTTAAAAATCTTATTCTTCTATCTACTTCAAACTAATTGAGGTAAACATTAGCAGAAACGGTCTTATTGCTTAGTTCCTTATTAGTAGAAGAGAAACAAGGGAATACACTAGGCTAAAGCGATAGTCAATAGTGAACAATTTGAAGTTCCATTCCCTTTGCATTTCCAGAAAAACAAAATAGAGATGAAACGAATGGTGACTCCATCTGAGTGGATACCTAGTTTAAACTTGAAACTAATAAGAAGGAATATCTCGGAAACGGTTAAATCTACAACAAAAATGTACACTACATAACTTGTGTATTTTAACGAGATCTACATCTTTTGTATAATACATTTTTGTCTATCTCTTGTGGTTTATCAGTTAGGCAAAATTCATCCAGAATGGACAGGTCTTCAGAAGCTATTCCCAGAAAATTCAATAAATACCAAACCTAAACACCAAGTTTGATATTTAACGATCTTTAGCTTTTGAGCTACGCTGTCCACAGACACAAACGGATATTTTTCTAAAATGCATTTTTTTACTTAAGGGAACTAAAAATGTATATTTTAGTTGAAATCTCGACATCGAATTTTTGGATGCAATACAATACCTTCTCTATACACTATGTACACAGTACGTGTAGGCAAAGTAAAAATTAGATTTGAGATTATAAAAGAAAATATGTATGTTTCAATTTCAATTTTTGATTTTATTCAACGGTAATATTTGGAATGGTATAGGCATCATAAAATAATGGAAGATTAAAGATTACCCAAAAGAATAACGGAATGGATTCCACAAGGAGGGAGGAGAAAAGGAAGACCGAATAATACGTGGATTCAAGGAATTAGAAGAGAATGATGGATTTAGAAATAGGGGAAGGTTTGTGGCCCGAAAGTCAAGAATGGAGAAAATTGATAAGAAGACCTTAAATACTGTAGTCTTGGGGACCCAAAACGTGTTTGAACACTGAAAACAAATGTATAAAGACAAAATCGCAACTTCTACGGGTTCTAAAATGTATATGGTCTTTTACAATGAAAAAACTGTAAGACGTTATTCTAATTTGATCTTGTTCAAGAATTTAACGTCGCGTATTCTTATTTCGCTCTCTAGTTTAAAGAGTGTTTTGTATGTGGACGTAATTTCTGCGGGAAGAAAGGTATAAATCGCAACCGTGTGCTTTCTGTATTCTGCATTTTGAACGTTTAATAAATATTTGGTTAACTCGAAATCTGTATGCAGCGTTTAAAAGTCCAGTTTGCTGAGTGCAAATCTGTTCGTTAGTAATAGCAAGTTTACGCCGCTTTTGGTCACCCCCGTTAAGGCGTGAATGCGGAGGAGCATGCGCCCTCCTGCACGCAACTACAGGACACCCCCCCCCCCCGCGACCCACCCTTCTCAACACAGTTCCCTGCCCGCCTCTTACAGAGATATTTTCAAATTAAGTTCCACACTTTTCCCCATTGTACGTGTTCCTGCCTGTTAATGTTTTCATATACCTCTTTGCAAGATAACACCATATCGTCCACAATTTGCTGATGGCCAGATCGCAATAGCACAGTACACAACTGAGATAAAAACATCTGATGTATTCCATTCACATGACTTTCTCTAGCTACTCTACAAACTTCTTACAAAAGATAATTCTTCTTTCAAAACATGCTAATTGAGATAAACAGCAGAATTTTATTACTTAGTTCCTTATAAGTAGAATGGAACTAAGGGAATGCACTAGGTTAAAGTGAGTCACATTTGTAAAACCTGTCGTTATAGGATTGTCATTGCAAATCGCTTCTTTGCTTGGCCAGGAGTATAACAAAAGAAAAACAGACACTTCCGTCTGAGAAATTCACAATTGAAACTAACAACAAGGAATATCTCGAAAACGGTAAGCTCCACGAAAAAATGTTATGACACAACTTGTGTATTTTAACAAGGTCTACATTTTTGTAAAGTGAGTTTTTGTCTATCTCTTACGGTTTACTAGTTCTACTAAATTAAGCAAAATTCATCCAGAATAAATAGGTCTTTAGAAGCTATTCCCAGAAACTTCAAGATACACATTTTATTTGTGATAGATATGGTTTTAATATGTGGTGTTTTAATCAAAATCGTTAGAGCCATGTTTAAGAAAAACAACATTTTCAAAAATTTATCCAAGTAAAGGGTAGGGTTCGGGGGATTTTCTTGAAAATCTTCGTGTCGCATCCTTGGAAGATACCAAACTTAAATACCACACACACACACGGACCTGTTTCTGAAAATGTATTTTTTTGGATTCAGGGGGTCCTAAAGCATGTATTCCCGGTGAAATCTCGACATCGAATTTTTGGGTGGAATGCAATACTTCTCTACCCCTATGTACATTGTACATTCGGAACTAGAGATAGTAAAAATTTGATGTGTTCCATTCTCTAACTGCTACACAAACAGCTTTCCTTACATAAGATTCTTCTCTTATCTACATCAAGCCTGCGTAATGTATTACTTTTTATCATTGCAAGTAGAAATGACACAAGGGAATACATAAATGAGATCTACATTTTTTGTGTAGAAAGTTTTTGTCTATCTCTTATGGTTTAACCGTTATGCAAAATTCTGTAATACTCATCCAGAATAAACAGGGCTTTGGAAGTCATTCCCAGAAAATTCAAAATATACACTTTATTTATAATGTATGTTTAATAAACGATATTTTATTCAAAATTGTTAGTCATTTTTGAGAAAATTAAAATTTTCAAAAATTGTTCCACGTAAAGGGTAGTTGGGGGAATTTTTATTGAAGATACGAAACTAAAATACCAGGTTTGCTGTTTAACGGACTTTTAGTTTTTGAGCTATGCTGCCACAGACACGCACACGGACCTTTTTCTAAAACATCTGATGTGTTCCATTCACATGACTTTCTCTAGCTCTTACACAAACAACTTACCTTACATAAGATTCTTCTTTTATCTACTATCATGCTAATCAAGGTAAACATTAGCATGAATTATCTTATTACTTGCTTCCTTGTAAGTAGAAGGGGCGTAAGAGAATACACTAGGCTAAAGCGATAGTCACATCTTTCAAAAGTTGGTCCTATGTGAAATAATTGAAGCTCGGTTCGCTTTGCATGGCCTGCAGTAAAACAAGAGAAATGAATCGAAATTTCACTTCCCGTTTGAGAAATGTTTAAATAGTTTAAAATTGAAACTAATAACAAGAAATATCTCAGAAACGGCCGACTTTACATTTTAACGAGATCTACATTTTTTTGTGTAATACGTTTTTGTATATCTCTTAAAATTTAACCGTTATGCAAATTTCTGCTAAACTCGTCTAGAGTTCTTCAGAAGCTATTCCCAGAAAATTCAAAATATACATTTTATTTGTAAACTAAGTATCTTTAATATACGTTATTTTAATCAAAATTGTTAGAGCCAGTTTTGAGAAAATCAAAGTTTTCAAACATTTTTCTATGTAGAAGGAGTTTGGGGGGGCATTATATTTAAAATCTTCGTGTCGCATCCTTGGAAGATACCAAACTGAAATACTGGGTTTGGTATTTAACGGATTTTTAGTTTGAGGGCTATGCTTCTTCATACACACACGGGAATTTTTCTAAAAAATCTGATGTGTTGTATTCACATGACTTTCTCACCTGTTAGACAAACAACTTTCCTTACAGAGGTTTCTTCTTTCATCTACAGCATGCTAGTCAAATAAACATTAGCCTAAATTGTCTTACTACTTGCTTCTTTGTAAATAGAAGGGACACAAGAGAATGCACCGGGATAAATTGTTAGTCTAATCCTTCAAAAGCTGGTCCTACGTGAAATAATTGAAGTTCAGTTCGCTTTGCATGGCCTGCAGTAAAACAAGAGAGATGAAACGAAAAGTAGTTTAAAATCGAAACCAATAACAAAGAGTATTTTAGAAACGGTCGACTCTTCACAAAAAAAAAAATGACATAAGTGATGTATTTTATTGCAATCTACATTTTTTGTGTGGTAAGTTTTTGTCCATTTTCTATGGTTTAACGTTATGCAAAATTGTGCAAAACTCATCCAGAATAAAGAGGTCTTCAGAAGCTTTAGGGAATTCAAAATATATATTTCATTTGCAATGTAAATATCTTTAATTTACAGTATTTTAATCAAAACCGTTAGAGCCATTTTTAGAAAAACAAAATGTTTAAACATTTTCCCATGTGAAGTGTGGTTTGTGGTGGAGGATTTTTTTTGAAAATCTTCGTGTCGCATCCCTGGAAGACTTTAAAGACAAGTGTAAAGCGTCGTGTTTAATGGTGTTTTCGTTTTTGAGCTATGTTGTCCTCACACACACACGCACGCTCCTTTTTCTGAAAATATGATATGTTACACTCACATGATTTTCTCTAGCTATTCTACAAACTTATTACAAAAGATTATTCTTCCTTCTACACCATAGTAATTGAGATAAGCATTAGCAGAATGGTTTTAATTCTGTACTTAGTTCTTTATAAGTAGAAGGAAACTAAAAGAAATCTCTATGCTAAAGTGATACTAAATGTTTTAAAACTTCGAAATGCGATTGTGATTGCAATTTGCTTCTTTGCTTGCCCAGGAGCAGAATAAAAGAAAAACGGATACTATCTCATATATATGACATATGTTGTGTGTTTTAACGAGATACACATTTTTGTGAAGTAACTTTTTTGTCCATCTCTTACGATTTATCCGCTATGCAAAATTCTGTTAAAATCAACCAGAATAAAGTGCTCTTCAAAGGCTATTCCCAGAAAATTCAAACTGTACATTTTATTTTTATGTATGTTGTTGAGTTATGCTAATCACTGGCACGCGCGCGCGCGCACACACACATACACACACGGACTATTTTCTAATTTTTATTCGGGGATTCTCAAATGTATTTTAGTAAAATTTCGCTAACGTATTTTTGACTGGAATACAATACCTTCTCTACCCACCATGTAAAAAGGTGAGAAATTAAAAGGAAAGGCATTATGGAGGAAGGGGTAAAGGATTATTTACGTGTGTCGTTAACTTGTACAAACAGCTATGACATGTAAACGAAGGTTAAAGCTATTATCATTATCGAATGGCAATACCAAATTAATATTAAGAATGCGATGATGAGAATGAAAATAAGAGGTTTAAGTTGTAGTGCTATCCTTTAGCAATTCGGCCATATTTTGGGTGAAGTAAAGTATCCCAGCAGCCCTCTGGCTAGAATTATGCTCGAGAAAAAAGTGGTTACGGTTGTTGAGGGTGGGACGAGATTTTACTATTAAGATTTTACTACTACCAACATAAATTGGTCCATTGCATTATGGGCCACATTTTATGTACGCGAGTATACTGGGATGCTATCTTTCCATGTATATTCTGATACAGTCTGAGAAATTGCATTTGAGATGTTTCTATTTTTCTTTTAAGAGTTCTCTCGAGAACCCAATTTTTACTACCATATCCAATAATCGCATATTTTCTTGTTTCTCCTTTTAGAGTCATATGGATAGCTACACGAGTATGTTTGAATAGATTAAACTTTTGATTAGGCTCTTTCTCCTTATCATAGGAAATCCTAGACCTTAAAACAGTTTATTATTTCTGTCGTTTATTTTGCTTGCTTATAGGCCAACAAATTCAGTTTGAAAACATGTGCTTTCTAATGATGTTTGACAAACATAAAAAACACAAATATATTCATAAAGTATTTGTTCACAAACAACTGTGCAGCAACGAAATATCCAGGAGGAAAAGGGCAGATAATATACTGGTAGATTTACATCTGTTATAACAATAGTCTTGAATACTGATATTTGAACCTGTATAAAACCGTAAACTTTGAGAGAACAAAGAATGTCCCTGTAATCTCAAAATACTAATCAGTAGTGACAGCGTGCATTTCTTGTGGTACCCCCCTCAAAAGAAGAGTTCTAGAAAGTAAGCCATCCCACAGTGGCTCTACAAATCAGGCAGTGGAAATATTCCTGTGCCACTCTACCTCAGCAAATCAATGATGGCTATCAAGCTAACCTGCGATATCTCTACAAACCGTGGTGGCAGTGTCTCTATTGTACCTCGCTCCCAAAGGATGAGAAATGGCAGTGCTCTTATCTTGATGCAAAATAAATCTGTGGTGGTAATGACCCTAACTAGGTTCCTCAATAAGTAACTGTTTGGGATGTTCCATTCAAGTTTCCAGGAAAACTAAATATTTGATATTATCTTGGCTATGCACTGTAATAAATCAATAAGGGTTCTTAGTACTCCAACATCAGTGAGTGGTGGTATTCAAATTCTCCTCTTCCCCGCAAAAAAAAAAAATCAGTCGTGGTAATGATTCTATCCATTCCATTTGGACTGCAACAAATTAATGGCGGTAAGTTTCCTATCTTACGTTCTCTACGAGTAACCCAAAAAGGTGTAATAGGAATGTCCCTATAAATTGAAGATTCTGAGCAAATCAATGATGGCATCTTTCCATAACGTTCTACGGCGACCAGATAAATCAGTGGTCGTATGGGATTCTCCATCAAGAAGCACACCTACAAAGCATGCTAGTAAGGCCCCAGGACATCCCGATTTTTGCGAAAAAGCCAATCTGGCGAGCCTATCAATTACAGGGTGCCAAAACAAAGCATTGCAGGTGTGTCTCAATAAAGTACTGCGCGGTGTGTCCGCCGAACCCAAGGTTCAACAACAAATCAACGGTGTGGTTTGTCTCTTTATTCCAAGGTACCATAGCAAATCGTTGTTGGTGTGATATCGAGTACCGCAGTGCATCACTGATAATGGATCTATCCATTCTAAGGTACCATAGCATATTGTCACCGTCATGATGACAGGGGGGTGTAGCTATGGTGTTTGGGGTTGAGATGGTAGAGACAACTCTAAGCTTGTTGGAATGGTCCATTTATTGATTACTATTATTGAGTATGTATAACGGGTTAAGCACTAGTAGGTTGCACAATGAGTTACCCCAGACGGGGCTTACCTTGAGAGAGAGATGTCTTCACATAGGGCGTCAACAGTTTTGCAGCGGAGCTTCGACCGACACAGAGTATGGCCTACAACGGCTAAATCAGAAGAGACCACGCGTCCGGGATTACAATTCATTATATAGACAATCATTGCTTAGAGGGGTCTAGCTAATTCAGCTGGCGTCTTTCCTGTACATGGTACGTCGACGCCCTGGTTTTGACTTGAATTAGCCAATCAGCAAGGGGCTTACAAATGGAATCCGAACTTCCGGAGTGACGCGCCCGGTGCAGAGGTCCCCGAGGAGACGTGCAAAGCTGCACGTACGCACCGGACTTTACGTCAATCAAAAGTCCACCGGGACTTCTCAGCCGGAAGTGGTAGCCCACATTAAGTCTGAGCAATAGCTGTTGCTACAATTCCAGAGTTTCACAAGACTAAGAAATAATGAAAATGTATTAAGAATATGCAAATACGTAATTTTGACTGAAAATAATAAAGTGTCCATAAAATAATCTCCAAACCATAACATAAATCCTTGCAACCCTTTATCATGTGTGACATGTCTCCCTCGCTTAAGGTACGCCGACCTCGGCGACCATAAAAAAAACAAACAGTCTGACAACACAGAACAACTAGTGAACAATAATACAAAAGCGCTGAAGGCGCACCACAAAAATGTATACATAGTTTCATAAGGTAACCTAGCAACACCACAGAGGGTCATTAGGTCGAGAAAAAAAAAAATGGAATACATCACTGCAAAGAAACTGGAGGTGAGGAAAAGAAGGGACAGCCTAAGGAAGGTACTCCGGGAGAACAGTACAGTAGGAAGAACAACTGGGAAGGCGGCGGAAGTGAAAAGTGTCAACTGGCATAGGAAGAGAAGTGGAAGAGCAAGAATGACAAGGAGAAAGAAATACACTAGCACACACAAGATCCGACACACCCAGCGCACGCCCAAAGAAAGTCTGTCCATCAGCGATCACACCCATCTCAAAGCACCATACACACATTGACTCATAGACCTCTCGACGTACATAAAGTGTCTGTAGACTCAGTTCATTATGAGTCTAGTAAGTCAAAAATCTCCGGGAAACCCCACAAAAAACAATAAATTCGACGGTGCCCCCATGGAAAGTTCAGGGCACTGTGCACTCGCAACCTTCGCTGTAGTCCAATTTGCACAGCACAGCGCAGCATAAGCATAATGTATGTGCCCATGGAAAAGCATGAGGGACCAGCAGTCACGGGTGTTGTATCTATATATATTCGAAGGTATCGGAACATATCAATGGTGGTGTGTCTATAACTTCAAGACGTCACAGAAAGTACATGTTAGTGTGTCTTTATCAGGCCCCGTAACACATCAATGGTGGTGGGTCTACCCTCTCCAAGGTACCAGAACATATGAATGGCGATGGGTTTATTCACTCAAAAGTACTAGAATATACCAAAGGTGATGGGTCTAGCCCTTCAAGGTTATAAAAACATACAATGGTGATCGGTCTATCCATTCAAAGGTACTATAGCGCATCAATGCTGATGATTCTATACAAAGGAACAATACTCGTATCAATGATGGTGGGTCTATCCATTCCAAGCTTTCAGAACAATCAATGGTGTAATGTGACTATCCATGAGAAATTCATAGTTGTAATGTCAGGAGTGACCAGTCCCTATAGTAAGTTATCAATGATGATGTACCATTCGAAGGCACCAGAACAAACAACTTATGTAGTGTGTCTATCTGTTCCAAGATATCAGAACACTTCAAGGTATTTCATTCCAAGGTACCATTACAAATACAAATCATCTTAGAGTGCCTAAAATCAGTTATAGTATTGTGCCTAACAATTAAAAAATTTACCCCAAAATCATTGTTATTAAAGCTCATATCTATTACACATTGACACCAAAAAGCAGTGGTAGGAATTGCCGTATTCTTTCTATGTTTCGCTAACCTATCAATTGTGTCAAGGTCCACGTAACCCGAATTAATCAATGGTGTCTCACAGTACTCCAATAAACTAGTGCTTACAATTCCGAAACTCAGCCATCACAAAACATTAGTGGCCGTACCCTGTCATGCTCCCGCACCGCAAAAAATAAATAGATGAAATGTCTCTATGCAGGATAGCTAACAAATTATGCGATACCAGTATCCTAATTCAAGTTCCTCAACAACATGGAAATGCTGCCGTGACACAGCGATCCAATCAACTCAGTCGCTTTTTTACGCTCTGACAGGCACACCAACGAATCTGCAATGGCATTTTTAATACTTAAGACAGTGCACTGTTGGCACCTCAGGTACTTCAAAAACAAGTGGTGACACTTGCCCTGGAATCGAAACAAATAGTACATTAGTCCCAGTATGGTAATGTTAGTAGACATGAATTATTCTGATTTAAGTGAACCAATCTGTGAACATTTCAAATTCAAGGTTTCTTAAGCAATTCACTTTATTAACACATGATTCAGATGTTGTGTATGATTAATTCTGAAACTTTGAGACAAATACATCAAGTAGTTTTTGAGAAAAATATTTTTTTTAAACGACTCTATCAAATAAGTTCATTGCGCTTTAGTTTTCAAAAGTTTGTAACAAAACTTCATATTCATATTTCAGGAATATTGCTTTTAAAAACTTATCGGATAAGTTTCATTTTCATTAAATGTAAATGTAGGAAAATTATATATTTTATGCGTTCATACTTTATCATTATTTTTGTGCAAAACCAATTATGTCAATATAAATATATAATTAATTTTACTTACTCAGAAAATGAATTCATTAATTTTTGTTTATTATAATATTAAGGTCCTTGGGTAGAAAAATAAAACTAATTGGTTGAAATATGCACCGCAAGGAGCATTTTGAATATTTACATGTGTTAGAAAATGCATTTAGAGAAACACGCCTATTAATATTTGAAGTGTCATTTGTTATTATTAAAACTTCAATTTAAAAGGTCATGCGGTAAGTGTTAAAATTGCAAGTGGCTGAAAATAACTTCGATATATTAATCTATAGCAATCACGGTATATTCATGTGCTATAATCCAAAAATGAACAATTTCAAGAATTTTGGTTAATTTTAATGGTTGATCCCCTTAAGTTCATTCATTATAATATAATTAATAGCTGCGCACACGCATTGCATGGATGTATTCCTAAATAGGCAGTTGACAATAAACCTTCAACGTCGTAAGTATCCTTACCATTCCCTCTTATGACCCAGGCCTAAATCTATAAAATGCTATCCAGCTTAGTGAAATTCTGCAAAAGCGTACATACGGGGTTCAAAGTGTTAATAAGAGATTATTATTATTATTATTATTATTATTATTATTATTATTATTATTATTATTATTATTATTATTATTATTATTATTATTATTCTTGAATTTGTAGAGTATTCTATAATTATCGAAAATTCCAATCGCCCAAGTGCCCAAAATCGAGTTCTACCGTCTTAGTATTAAATGATAGAATTGAAAGAAAGTGTAGATGTACTTTTAAAAGATCTACGTGTGGTAAGTAATAGAAAACAACGTTTGGGTAGCTTTTGAAATTATAAGCTTATCAGTGATCTATTTCAGATCTTAAATTATGCGTACAACATTTTGAAAATATTGATTATACGTGAATATGTGTATACTATAAAAGGTTGAAAATATGATAAGGGTAGTTTTTGTGAAATATAAATTAGCCTGTAGTGTCTGCTGGATCTTAAGAAAATAAGTGTAAGAACATTTTCTCGATAGAGCAAAAAGTAACATATTGGAAAAAAGGGTTACGTAATTTTTTTATGTATGACAGTATACCGAGTTTGTCAATAACATATCAATAATGATGCTCTATCACAACGGTTAAGGGGTATTTATAGATATGAACAAGATATTCATCTCTGTTCTCTGCAATATCTCAATTGTAACGACCGAGGCCTTAGAACTTCGGGCTTGGAATCATTACAGGTCCGCCAAGCTTCCAATAAAGTACCCCCAAAATCCTGTGATACAAATACTGATACCGGAATTATTACCTTAATAATTATTATATATCTTCCAACAATGTGAAAAAAACACGAGTCAAAATTCTGTTAGCTTAACATTATTACCAGAGCAATTTAAGCACTACAGAAAAATAATTTATCTAAATCAGAGCAGCCAGGCCAGTTAGATATGCCAGCGAAGTCAGTTCACAGGAAATACGGTAGATCAAAGTGCAATTCGAGAGAAATCTAAAGAATTCTTGTCAACGGAATTAGAGAATTTCTGTGAATCAGAAAAGGGGAATACTTAGAATTTAGGAAGGCAAGGAGGGAAAAGTGTGACGGAGATGAATAAAAGACTTGAAGGTTGGCAGGTTAGAACGTACAGACTTTGGTGGTGTAGTTATGATGTAGGTGGAGCTTGGTTAATAAAAGAGTGAGTAATTTGAAAATTTACTGACCTGTACTGCATATTTTGATTTTTCTTCTTCAGTTAAAAGTATTACTTTAAGTCGGTAGTGCATAAATACTGTCCAAGACTGACCACTCACCTAGCGGTGATTGATTTACATTTCAGCTTGTCACGGCAATTTTCGGTTTTTACTTATAACACGTGAACATATTTACCTTAACCGTAAATTAGTAAGACACGGAAGTTAGCAGATAAAATCGGAAACGGTTGTAATTATTCGTGCTTAAATTCTGTAACGGTTGTAATTATTCACCTTAAACATTCGGGAACTCTTTCCAACAGGTATGTTGCTATTAAAGGCTTTCAATTAATTGTTTGTGTTACCCATTCTCACCCAACTCACGCATATTCTCAGAGAAATATCTTATTGTTCATCCCTGGAACAGCTAGACCAGGAGACTGACTATAATACGAGAAACGAAATAGATTGACAATAGTGACGTAAATATCAAAATACCATCAAACACCCAGTTTTAAAATATTTGGATTTGTTTTTAGCCAATTGTTTCCGTAATAGCAATGCTTTTTAATGGTGAAGGAAATACCAAACTCAAGTATGTGGCTCTGAGGTATGCACACACATGCATAGAAATAGTCCAGATTATACAGTTATTTTCTAATACAGATGCATATTTGTATGATGACTAGTATTAATAATCTCCAGTTAGATACATCACATCCTGAGCAAAATGAAAACGAGGATTTTAGTATTGCAGGAAATCTGAAGTAGCTACGTGTGTATTCCTAAAGGCATATTTCACTGTCTTCTGTTTTCACCAGACACTGTTGCTTTAGCAGGGAATGAGAGACAAGTTAAAGTTTGCAGGGTGTTGCAAAGTGACGAACCGTAAACCTAGAGTTACAAACTTTATATAAAAGGTAACACTTTTATGTTGGCCAACTCAGCCCTTGCCTTCTTTTTGTTTTCAGTTTTGAGAACAAGGTGCTTCGAGCATAGTTAGCTCAGGACACTGTTTAATGCCTCCCTTGAGGCCGGATGTGTTAACTTGTAACATTTTTTTAAGTTTTAGCAGAGTTTGTCTTTCACGGGCGAAAACATATTACTGCCGTAAACTGAGATAATTTTGAAACAACTGACAAAGGAAATTTTACGGTGTTCATCTGTACGTACAAACAATGAGGCATAATGCAAGTCACTATCCCAGAGACAGCTAGATTTGTTGCTATACGGACTATTTCGAGACGGCATCCAATGAACATAGCAGTTTTATAGCTTATATTTTAACAAGTTCGCAATTTTCAGTTTCAAAACTCTTTTAGGTTTGTTTTTATGTAACATGAAAACTTACATTATTTTAAGATTAGACAGTGCACAAAGCACTAGTGTGTGAAGCCCACATACAACTCAGAGGGTGTCCTTGGCAAGTACATGCTTATTGATACTAGTTTCTTTTTTTCGTTATCAGCAAACTATTTTAGCTTTAAGGCAAGGGGACAAAGAACAGTAACCTACGCAAAAGGTTTGAGTCGGAAATTTCGAGATTGTAAAGTGCGACACATTCATATTGTGCCATAACCACGAATATCTTATATTTATCATGATAATCATATTGTAATTATCCCAATACTAAACTTTCAACAGCTTACTATAACTGTCAACAAGAAGTTGCTGTTAAATATGCAAAAGATTTAGTTAGTATTACGAGTAAAATACAGTAAAATAAACTTATTTTCTCACTGAAAAATGAATTTACTTTTGTTTTACTTGATATATAGCCCCGATGGTATTCTTGCCTCTGTTTACTTTATCGGTTTGTTGCCTCCACCTTCAAGTTTATGTACTTAAATTACCTCTGAAAAACAGAATTAGCAGCGTATCGATACTTATTTCCCAATCATTTTCTTTCCTTCTTTGTTTGTTATGATGAAATATGTTAGAAGAATAAACAAATAACTAAATGTACAGGTTCCTTAGCGGGGTTTCGTAACACACGATCTTCCTTAATATGAACTAACCACTGTGCAGAATGTCAGCAAGTTTATGAAAACACTCTGAAAGCAAGTTACTCGGAGCTTCCAAAGCTACCTACGCTATTTCCGATAGCGTGAGCCAGGTGCACGACTTTATGCCCGTGTAACTGCTAGTCCACGCTGATCATTAGGCGTTTTGTTGATATTGCTCTGTTGGCGTTGAAAACTATTTCCTTTCATATAGGATCTGAGCAACAAAGTCCACATCTTGCACTAATGCCGGTTGTTTACATTACAATAATGTTTCATGATCTTTTTTTCTGGTTAATACTGAGGCAAATACCTAGATATGTTTTAATTTCCCTTAACTTCATTTATGCGCTCATAATCTCTCTTACACCTCTCTAATCTAAACATTATGTTCTCTAGCTTGGCATATGTTAGAGCAACGCTTAATTCTAGACATTGTTATTCGATTTCGAGATCTTCCTCGAAGCAAACACAGCTCTCCAGCTGCCGGCCTCCCTAATGAAGGTCCTTGGCAATGACCCCGGGGCGGTTGACAGGGTTTTTAAATGTTTATCAACAATTAGTTTTACCGTCAGGATCTAGTTCTTATTTATCATCCTATTACGCTTTTAGTTTTACCTACTTTTATCCCTTTTTGCGCTCCATTGTTTTTCATGGTTTTAGCAATGGATAGTTTTTACAGTTCCTTTTACGTATAATTTTAGCTCGCATTTGATCCTTTGCTGATTTTAACCTTATTTTAGTCCTGGTCTCATGCCTCGTTTAGTTTTCTAAGGGCGCTGATAACCTAGAATTTGAGAGGCCTTAAACCCCAATCATCTTCATCATCGAAGCAAACATCTGAAGTAACCACGTATCATCAAGTACTGAGCAGACCCGTTTGGAGCTTGCCTACTCGGTGAATATGTTGATGGGAACAACTGAAAGAGGAGCAAAAGGAAAAATGTCGAGGTCATCCATACCCTCCCTCAGGCAGCTTCAAGCCTATCAGTTACTTTCCATTTATTTTTGAGGACAGTACGCCAAAGCGTAGATCATTAACTTGCTTCAGGTCTGCTTGTGAGAACACATATTTTAATACAGCAAAAGATAATGCGTTTAATTCTATAATAAGATGTTAAACTACATGAAAGATACTTAATCTGCAGCATCATCACTCGTCTTGCTATGCGAATCAGGATGCAAATTACTAAAGGGAAGAGGTATACGTTTTGTTAAAACAACTAAATGTATTACGTTTGTTTGTTGTAATTTATTGCTAGTGCTGAATTTGTTCACCTGGCTAGACTTGCAAGTTGCTTATTTTGCTTATGAAGACATGACTTTTTATCGTGTATTTATTAGGTAGTTTATCCTTTATTGCTTGTGTAATCCGTTTTGTGATGCAATGCGTGATTTAATCACGTCTTATCTATTACAGAATTTAAAATCAATTTGCTTACGTGGAAATATAAGAAACGCCAATGAATTTCAAAGCCGGCCTGCTGCTCAGCTTTCCTTGTGGCAAGCAGAGCAGATAAAGCCTGCTTCCTGGAGTTGCTTGACGTAGGCAAAGCTCCCTCTAATGAAACCAACGTGCACTGGGTGAAGTTAGGAATAGGATTACACATGGAAAGAATTCCCAAATACACTGAGGAAGAGCACTGCACGTAGGCCGTGAGGCCCGTCTTCCTATATTGACCCCAGGGAGTGAGGGATCCGACGGGCGACCAGGTCCGTACTGCGATAGGTGCAAGTATGGACGGGATCCCTAACGGATACAAATGACCGGTCTCGATCGAGCGGTACCGACCCTTTTTTTTTTTTTTTTTTTTTTTTTTTATAAAAACAGTAACGGAGTCTGATCAGGACTCCGGTACTGTATCCCTATTTACATTTCCCCCCGTAGGTTTTACTGATTACTGGTTTACTGGTTTTACTGTTTCTTTTACAAACATATACACATTGCACAAACATAGAACATCCATGCCCAAGGCGGGACTCGAACCCACGATCCCCTGCCCACGAAGCACCAAAGCGAGACGCTTTAGCGAGCGTGGCCATGGGGACCGGCTCCCTTCAGAGTGCGTAGTCCATCCAGCAGCAACCCGCCGAACACCTGCAGCTCGTCCTTCAACCCTGAAACAGATGACAGGGAAATTATCGGAACAGGACGAGAAAATTTTGGAGATGCAATGAACGGTCCCAGCATTCTACCTGGGGAAACCCTCGAAAAAAAAAGAAAATATGGGTCAGGGCGGAGCCAGCAAGCTCAGTCTGGGTTGAAGCCTGACTTTAAATTTTGAGCATTTTAGTTTTGAACAAAGGAGCTTGAAATATTAATTAAGGAAATTGAACAGTTTAAATAACGGATGAGATTTCAGTTGTTAAAAATATTGTAACTTTTAGATAGTTAAATTTTTTTGAATACTAATGTTGAACTTTTTAAAATTTAATATGTGTTTATACTGAGAAAAAGGTAATATGATTTAATATTTGAATGCTATTTGAATATTAACTATTTAATATATTAGTTATAAATTTGAAAGTTTTAAATGACTGAATGAGATTATACAATTGTGGAAGAATGAACATTTACTAGATACCAGCAGCTGTAGTTGTAGAATGAAGTTAGGAGTAATTACTGGAAGGCCAGTAGCTTATGTTAGTTTAATTAGTATTTATTTTAGTTAAAATGTGTGATGCTTTTGGCTCTGTGTCCTGACTTAAATGTCAATATAAAAATGTGAGATTTATGTAGGTAACAAATGATTTGGCGTTATTAAATAATAACGAAACAACATTTTATTTACAAAGTTACAGCTAGTTTTTCTATTTCTTGACGTAATCGTCATTGTTATTAAGGTGTTTATTGTCACGTGGTACCGATTTTTCAATACAGATCTTACATTTGAGCCAAGAGGTCTTCATCGTTTGGGAAACCTTTTCCACACAAAACTCATTACATGTCAAAAGACAAACACTGTTTTTTCCGTATTCTTTTATCAGAATTTGCGCTCACCTCCTCCATAAGATTTTTCTTTTCTTTTTTTATTGTTTCATTTATATAGCCCCCTTTAACATCTAACTTTGCACTTGAAACAACTGAGCAGCTGGACGGAGGCCATGGTTCTGGTCCCGGTTGTAGTATGAAGTTTTTCAGTTTGACTCTATCTTTACAATAACTTTAATAACTTTACAACAATAAAGATACCAAATAATAATATACAAATATTAAATATAAACTTTTTTTTTAAAAAATTAAAAATATTAAAAATTAGTTAGATAATAATACTAACATAAAATTGTAATAATAAAATTATAATATTAATACATATAACAATCATAATAATTAATAAAAATAATAAATAATTAATAAAATAATTAACAGTATGTGATAATAATTAATAATAATTTAGAAATAATAATATAAATAGATGAAAGGTATTACATTTTTGAAATAAAATTTGAAAAATAAATTAAATTTATATATGTGTTACTTTTTAGGTGGTAGTAGTGTAGGGATGTTGTAATGTAATAGAAGAATTAGGTTTGTGTGAAGTTGAAATTAATTTTGGTATTAAAATGTTTATGTTTGTAGTGTGTTTTTATGTATTATGTGATTTGTTTGGTTCTACGATATGTCTGTTTTTAATTTAGTTTTGTATTTTATTGGTTATTTATTTAAATTAGATTATGAAAGTGTAATAATTTAAATGTTGCAAAATTGTTATAATTTTATTTTATTGTTTATTAGTTTTTTTATGTAGTTTATTATAATTTATTAGCTTTATTATTTTTATTTTGTGTTTTATATTTTATGTTTTAATTTATATTTATAATTAATCTGTTAATATTAGATGTATGTTGTATGAAAATAAATACATTTTTAAAAATCTGGTATATTAGCCCTGGGTTTAGAAATTAGGTACCAGGGTTTTTACACAGTTGTTGTATTATTCATTATTTTATTAATACAGATCTATCTAACAACTTTAATAAAGCTTTTTGTTGATGTCTTTAGCTATTATTTAGTTATAACCTTTCGTTCGTTACTTTTTAGATGGCCCTCGTATATATCAGTAAAATTTCTCCAAAATGATTACAAATGTATACTTACTGTAACATGTTCTTGCTGCTGCATGAATATTCAAACAGCTCAGCGTACATTGTAATATGTCTTGTAACAAACTACAAACACATGGAATTAGCGCAGAAAGCTTCCATACTACTACTTCTTCAGTGTTGAACAAAATTCCACAAAAGCTCATAAAATGCAATTTTTACAGAGAAAAACTCTCAACATAGGATCCTCGTAGATCAAGAGAAGCATTCAAAAGGGGTGGTGCTGTATGATGTTTACTCATTGACATTATAAACTAAGAAATTAATTTAAATAAAATGGGTAACATATGCACAGTATGAGAGATATACAACTTTACTAGTCTTAAGGAAACAGTGCTAAAATTCGTGGATGTATAGATGTGTGTATCAGCAATAAACAATTAACCTTGGCACTGAGCGCTAAAAAGTACATATTTCAAGAAAAGCATTCCTAAGGTATCTTTTATATTCGAATACTTTTTATTTTCTCTAGCACACATGTGCAATGTAATAAATGGAGATGTATTCCACCCAAAAATTCGATGCCGAGATTTCACCGGGAAAACATGTCTTGAGGGCCCCTGAAACCAAAAACAGGATTTTTAGAAAAAGCTCCTATGTGAGCGTGTGTTTATGTGTGTGTAAGCGCGCGTGTTTGTGGACAGCATAACTCAAAAACATAAAGTCAGTCAAATACCAAACTTGATTTTTAAGTTCTGCATCTTCCAAGGGTGGGACACGAAGATTTAAACAAAAAAATAGTCCTTTTCGAAATATTTTCGCATATTTTGATTTAGTCAACAGCGGCTCTAACGATTTTGATTAAAATGTCAAAGAATAAATATGTTTACATGAAAATATTTACATGACAAATAAAATGTATATTTTCAATTTGGGAATAGCCTCTGAAGAACTCTTTCTTTTTCATTCTGGATGACTTTTGTATAACTGGTAAACCGTAGAAGATAGACAAAAACACATAAAAGTTATACATCTTGTTGAAACACACAATATATGTCATTCTCTTTTTTGAATTAACCAGTCATTTCTACTTTAAAAATATTTATATCCGGATTGGCGGTCAATTTTGAATATGATTTGAAAAAGGTTAATGTCGTAAATATTTATTGATTACCTTTAAATCATCTTTCCTCTCATGCATTTCACTGTCATTTCATGCCATCCACTTCCTCCCTTTCATACAAGGCATCGGGTTGATCACCCACCTGGCTACTCTCTGAACTAGAGCCTCTGCTCCTCATCAGGCGTCTGATCTCAGGTGCTAACTTTTGTTTCCTGGGGTGCAAGTCCTACATATGAGGAGGTTAATAAATAAATAAATAAATAAATAAAGATTGTATGAAAATTGAACAAAAATTGTATAGTTTGGAACATTTTGAATCTCCAAAAACGTGAAGAAAACATAAAGCGAGGATATCTACTTTGAAGTTTTAGAAGGGCTGCAAGAGAGAGCCGCAAAAAGTCACGTGGCACAACGTATGTACAGCACTAGGCGACAACAATGCAGATTACGATGCTAGTAAGTATATACGTGGTCGGCTTACCCTCCCCGTATTTAGGACACCCCCAAGGACTTAGCCTAATGCCTAGGGGGTCGGGGAGCCAACGACACGTAACCACAGAATGAAGAACCTGAAACGAGTGGTCAGCCAGTAGCCAGGCATGAGCGTGAGGAAGCGAAATAATTAAAAATCTTATTTAATTATGTTGGTTTTAATAACATTTATAATTTATTGAATTTTAGAGGTAGTTTCTTTAAGAAATTTTAATATATTTATGCAATTTTATATTTATTTTCTACGGGATTAACAGATTGTTATTCTTTTCGTTTATGATAAGAAATGAAGGCGAAATGGATGATAGCAAAGGTGATGATGGAACACCTGGCGGGGGAAACCGGAGGATACGGAAAAAAACCCGCCCAGAGACCGTTTCGTGTTCCATCGAAACCCGGGCCGCCTAGGTGGGAGGCCAGTGGTCTAACCGTTCTGCCACGGCGCTAGTGGTAATTTATAAGATAATTATAAGCACAAAATTAAAAGTTATTTATCGTAAAGAAGCTTGGTTAATTTTCGCCTTGCGAAAGGTAGCATATTATGAGTATTGGCTTTGAATTTCTCATCCTCAGCTTTGTAGAATCTCCTGTTAATGTAGGAAACTATTACATAGGAAACAGAGACGAAAAAGAAATAAATATTGAATTTTATGCCGCAAAATAACATTGGAGCATGTGAGTGACTGTGTAAAGGTCACAGAGAATTCATTGTGGGATCGCGGTTTCTAAGCAAGACATAAAAACGACTAGAATATCCTCTCTTGATTAAATGAAGACTTCATGGCATTCCTTGGAGAGGCAATTTCCATCAATTTATATATAGGAGGTCACTAGAAATCGGATTAAGAGAAAAACAAGCCTCCCTTAAATCAACTCAACCACTCAGCGACAGGACAGCCATTATTTTCTCGAAACCCTTCCCTAGGAATCCGATTGCCGCTTGATATGATGTCAAAGTTGCTTTCAAATAATTGTCTCCGTTTCTTGAAAGCTCGATGTCGCCGAACTAATGAAGCCATCATTCTTAGCTTAAATGGAGTGAGCAGATCCGCTCTGATTCCTCTTATTTGTGGTGAAGTTTTTGCCGATATAAAATATAGTGGCATCCGTTTAATATACGCCTTTTTAAAACTAATCAGTATAAAAATATATGTAAAATTGTCAGAAGTTTCTTTTATAAAGAAAAATGTGCTATTTAGTCGCAAAGATGAAATTTGCTATTTAAATAATACTAGCTGTATCTTTTTACTTTCTCTACCAAAAACTACGTACAATAAATAAATAAAATACCCCAGTATCATACCACGATACCTAATTTCTTAAACCTGGGCATGCCTTCCAAATTCATAAACTTATTTCTTATATCACAATGCAACTATGATTCCGTTATATTACACATACTTTTTAACATAAATAACACTATACTAATATTTAACTATAATTCCCATAATTCATACTTCTTATATCACAATGCAACTATGATTCCGTTATATTACACATACTTTTTAACATAAATAACACTATACTAATATTTAACTATAATTCCCATAATTCATACTTTTAGTCATTTAAATACGACTTTTTATCTTTATAATATAATTAATTTAACTTTTATGTAACTTAATACATTTTCGTTTCAACAATTTCAAATTAACTTCCAACAGTTTTATTATTTCAAATTTTAATAACCATTCTCCCATTGTTATTTTTAATACATTTTGTTATTCATTTATTTTTTCATTTTTATTTTAATTTTATATACTTTACTTAATATAAATTAATATTATTTCCAAATCTTCATTAAACATATACTTAAAATAAACTTAAATGGATCCCTGTCAAAAATAACCGGTATCCAGCTATTTATATAGCTCTTAATTCTAATCTACAAACTAAACTAAGGCTGCCGGTGTCCGGTGGCTAACCTAAGTACTGATTCCCAGCACAATTTGAAACCCTTATACAGAGTGTTTCAAAACGACACCAAACGAAGATGTGGACCGTGCGTGATACGTGAATATAAATTTCAGCTCTAAATTCGGCACATAAAAACAGTCATAAAGTCACCTTGGATTAGACAGTCGTACATAACCAAATGGTACGTGCCTGGCACGCTCCAAGAGAGATGCTTGTTGGGAGCGAAGCTCCCAGTCGCGTGGTGTAGGAGAGGTTTGATAGACACGCCGACGCGGCACTGGTCACCTTAGTAATGGAAAACGTAGCATGTGGGTTTTGTTGTGTGTTTCGTATAAAAGGTTCTGAGGTTGTTTACGTGGCGTATGACAACCGTTGTTGCTCCGCTGCCTAATCCCAAATGTGTGCGATTTTTAAACACACATGAAACTTTAAAAAGAAAAGTTTAAAAGTTGCGAAATCAAGTTTCGGACAAGTTAAAGTGTACGCTAATTGACTGCTATCTTCGGTTGGTGTCATTTTGAAACAACCTGTATATAAATACTATATCACCTTTTCACACATCTACGAGGCTAAAATAATAACAAACTTATATTCTAAGTTGCTACTAGTTTATACGATACCTAAAAATATTAAATAGTAAGTTAACAATAAAGTTATTGTTACCTAAATGAAACCGTTTTAAAGCATTTATTCTCCAAAAGTATATTTATCACTGTACACTATCACCTCACACCTTCTAGGGGGACTTCTTTTTAACTTACAATTTCATCACTTCACTTCTTAAGACGCAAATAATCACACGCATTGACTTTAATTAAATATTAGAACACTAAATAAATTATGATAATTTTTTGTCTTCATTTAAGCTTAAATCACCAAAAGCTTTAGCATAGTGTATCCCATTATTTCCCTTCTACTTACAAGGAACCCAGTAATAAAACCATTTTTGCTAATGTTTTCCTCGATTAGCATGATGTAAATAAAAATTTTACTTTTTAAAAATAGTTGGTTTGTAGAATAGCGCAGAAGTTCATTGAATGGAGCACACCAGAATACTTTTTTATTGTTCCATTTTACTCGCCATTAACTGCGTGGTCCTATCGGTTGCATTATCCTTTGGAACATGTTGCTTATCAGTAATGCTGTTAACTCGTGTACTGGTGTTGGGTTTCCATTTATCTTTAATTTTAATCACTAAATCACACACACACACACACACACACACACACACACATTCAGACTTCCAGACTTTGGGTAGGTTGGAGAATAACCTTGGTCAGAGAAAAATGCCCAACCCCCAGCCGAGAACTGAACCCGGGACCCTTCGTACCGATTGAGCTACTCAGCCAGCCACTGGCTGTCTTATCCGACATCTCAAAAATGCATTTGTTATGCGTGAGGTGGAAAACCGATGGGTTGGCTATGGAAAGCTGCGGTACCTAAAATTTTTACTTATATCTAAGGCTTAGATGTCCAATATTTTCTCCTGAGCAGTGTAGCGCTCCAGCTTTATTCATAAAGGTTTGAAAATATTATCGCACGTTTTTTAAGTTTAAAGGGGCACCGACACTCAGTTTTTAGGTGAAACTTGACAAGCTTCTCTCCACTTTTTAAGTATATCAGATAAATGTTGTATATTTTGGCCGAACTTTTTTCACGATTCGCCAATATTAAAAGCCCAGCAACGTGCTTAAATAAATCTCACGCTAATCTTTAACACTTCTTTTCCTTTCTGTATGTACTTTCTTCTCAGTTTTTTGCACAACATTTTTTTCCTTACGTTTCGGTTTTGCTCTGATTTGTAAATAAATTTGCATACAATGCGCGGACCTATTTTGGCGCCAGTTTTACAGGTAGCGAGGGCCGAGGGCATTATAGTCAGTCATGGACTTAGAACTCTAGGTCAGACCAAGGTGCTCGGGGCCCTTTGCCATTTACTTGACCCCAAGTCGGGGGGATGTGGAGAGTGACCCGATGATGATGATGATGGTGGTGGTGGTGGTGTTTAAAGGCGCTCAACTGCAAGGTTATTAGCTAAAACCAAGAGATAAAATCGGCAAAAGTTAATCGTAAATAAAATAAGTGACATTAGACATAAAATACAGTGCGAATAAAACTACACATGGGAGAAACTATAAAAGGCAAATGTGTTAAAAATTAAAAACCTCAGCAACCACCCTAGGATCGTGACAGAAGAAATAAAGTCAAAATAAAGCTGGTCCTAAAAGGCAGCGTAGATAAAAAGTTGGAAAGCCTATGCACCGCCCCGGTATCATCCGCCAGGATCTCTTTATTACTGGTCAGCAGTTGCAGAGTGGCTCCTAACACTATACTAATACAGGACGGACCGTCAATTCTTGTCCATAGAGCGAACAGATAGGAGCAGGATCCTTCTCGAACGGATAGCTGTGTGTAAAAATGCAGTGACCAATGCGCAAGCGGAGACCCGAGGGGGGACCAGATCCGGATGACGGCGGGCGCAAGTATGGATGGAGTCCTTATGAGTTACAGTTAGAACGCTTCCGACGCCACCCTAGGCCCTGCTAAAGAGCCCCAAGACTCCTGGCGAGTTTCCGGCGGGAGCCCTGAACACGGAAGTTGGAACCCGACCGAGTGTTCGCGACGACGACGCCAGGATAACCGTTTACAATGCGTAAGTCACCATCCAGCCGCAACCCGCCGAACACCATCGCCTGGTTCTTCAATCCTGAAATAGCTGATTAGGAAACGTTCAGAAGGTAAAATTTGGAAGGTGAAATGAGCACACCCATTATACGCCTGGCGACCCGGGAAACCCCTAAAAAGAAACCATGGGTCAGGTAAGTCAGCGATAATGATCAAACCCACGGCCCCCCGAATGCGTGCAACAGACAAAACCACCTGAGCCATTCCACCTCGGTAGGGGTGGGGTAAGAAGAGAGAGCTCGCTCGCCTGTCCTCAGCTGTACTGCCAAGCAAAGAAAGTTTCTTTCCTTGAGGCCTCAACGATTTTGTTTAACATGTTTTCTAATATGTCGCGAACTAGCTGAATTATTAAATGGAACACAGCGTAGGGGTATTAACTCTTGGATCTACGGACAGAATGAAACTTTAGCATTGAAGCCACTAGATGTCAGTGTGTATAGCGTACTTCAGGTCCCAGTGTTGTCGCTCTGCTCTGCTTCCGAAATTGCGCGAAACCTACCGAATATATACTAGGGAGCCGAGCGCCAAGGAAAAAGTGCGCGCATAGTATTTAATCTCAAATGAACTAACTACAGATTCAAGTATAAATTTTATGAATTATTTACTTTTGGCTGAAAAATATTTTGGTTCCAAAAACAAATATCTCCGATATATATATATATATATATATATATATATATATATATATATATATATACAAAGCAGTTTGTTACGGTAAAGATACAGATAGTGTGATAAATGGGATCTTAATGTGTATCCACTTCGGTGTGTTAGATGGTTTTTCTCTTTATCTGAGCCAAGCATATGTTCCACAAGGTCTTAACTGTGCAGCGAAATGAACAACGCCAGTCAGTGTAGACTGTCCGTTTTTCTTCCAGTTTTCTCGCCTCAATTTGTGAACTACTGGCCTAGATGGGGTCATTGGCCTTGCAGAAAGCACTGAAACTCAGCTCCGATGCAACCAAGCCCCCACACCTCTGGCTGTGCTAGAGAAAAATCTGCTGATGAGAGAATTCTTATTTAAATATAATTCCAAGAGCCTATAAGTATGAATGCGATAGTTAATGTGTGTTAAGTTAATCTAGAAGTGCATTTTTAATGTATACTTCAACAATTTAAGCAGTTGTTATAGAAGGTCAAAGTGGTGATACGGCCATATTACCTAAGGCGTATGTAAATAAAAACATACAAATAAAGCGCTTTAGCATAAAAAAACCACATGCGATACTGGCTTTACAGAGACAGTATATGCACAGTATAAAATTAAAATAAATGGGAAATTAGGTACCTGTATTCCTCTTCAGTAAATTGTATTCAATACGTTAGTAAGCATTTGTGGTATATTTGTGTTAGATGGATAAGATATATAAATATAAAATTAGAATTAATTACTACTTGATGTAAATTTTATGCAAAAATTATTAAACTCTACTAACCTATTGAATCATAAACAAAATTGATTTAGAGAGATGCTGTCTGACTGTTTTCTTGTGCAGCACACTGCTGTAAGCTTTTGCTGCATGATGACACCTGAGTTTTACATAAAAGTTTACCACCAAGTTCTTAAAATGTGGTTTTCGAGTTACTGAAAGCCTTTTCAGCGTACTGAACATATGGCAAAAAGCATGCTCTGCCCTCCAGTTGAGAATGCGCGAGAGGTTTCAATTTGTGGCGGTGACACTAGCGC
The DNA here is from genome assembly GCA_030762935.1 of Hymenopus coronatus. Lineage (NCBI taxonomy): Eukaryota > Metazoa > Arthropoda > Insecta > Mantodea > Hymenopodidae > Hymenopus > Hymenopus coronatus. The sequence continues at coordinate 497,956,627 of CM060900.1, read as the reverse complement.
CGGCGGAGTGTCTAGGTAATTAATTCCAAGGTCTTTGGATGCAACATACGTTATAGCGTGGCCCGTCTATTGAAGGTTACACCTCAGAGAAAATGAACATCTATATTTTGTGTGTGCCACGGCTGCTTCGTGGTACTAACCAATCTGAAGACCACTACTCTTAATAAGTTAAATCATAAATCCGAATATATAGCAAATATTGATGTGATGTTGTTTAATACACTGTTCTTAACGATACAAATAACTACACTTATACCCTTAACAACCTGCGTGTATATGCATATATGATGGACCCTCACCTTGCTTTAAGTAGTTTCTGCAACCTGGGATATTATGTTCATTGAAATGAAAAAACCTGATGTGTCCATTCACACGACTTTCTATAACTGTACCACGTATTAACTGTTCCTACAAAAGAACATTTTAACTACATCATGCTGATCAACATAAACATTAGCAGAATTGCTCTTATTACTTGCTTCTTTGTAAGTAGATGGAAATAAGGGAATACACTAGGCTAAAGCTAGAGTCAAATCTTTAGAAGCCGCTGGCTATGTGAAACAATAGAAGTTCGGTTCTCTTTGCAAGGGCAGCAGCAAAACAAGAGAGACGAAAAGAAAGGTGGCTTTCTGTTTGCGAAGAGTTAGTGCAGATTAAAATTGAAATCACTAACAAGGAATATCTCGAAAATGGCCAACTCTGCCAGAAAAGCGTACATGACTTAAATTATGTATTTTAACGAGATCTACATTTTTGTTTGTTTAATACCTGGGTTTTTGTCTAGCTCTTACGATTTATCAGTTATGGAAAATTCAGCAAAATTCACCCGAATAAAGAGGCTTCATAGGCTATTCCCAGAAAATTCAAGATATACATTCTATTCAAGATGTAAATGTCTTTATTATACGGTATTTTAATGTAAAACCTTTCGGGTCTTTTTGAGAAAAAAAATTCAAAAACATGTCCATATAAAGGGTAGTTTGGGGTGGGAGGATTTTTTAAAAATCTTCGTGTCGCATCCTTCGATGATACTACACATAAGTACTAAGTTTGGTATTTAACGTTATTTTTTTTTTTTTTCGTTTTTGAGCTATGCTGTCCACACACACATAAGGACCTTTTTCTATTGTTTTATTTAGAGGATTTCAAAACACACATTTCCGTTGAATTATTGGCATTGAATTTATGGGAGGAATGCAGTAGCTTTTCTAACTACTATATACATTGTACTATATACGTGCTAGAGAAAGTAAAAGGTATAAACTAGTCAGCATTTGTTACCTGTAAAGAATTACATTTACTTGCTATTGGTGCATGATTTCAGGTCTTCCAGCATGACAGATATCTATATCTGTTAATAAGCAAATAGAATTAAGTAGTGCGTATTTTGAATGACTCCTTGTGACCCTTAACTTTCAAATCAAATGTGCTACAGCACCTGTCAGAGCAGCTAACAGAATAACATGTCGCGTCATAGCATGCTAATACAGTATACCACCACAATTAGGACATGACATTTCTGTTTTACATGTTTATACATTTAATTTGCTACTGATTTATATGTAGCTATCTTTGTTTGGTTGCCACGGATGTTTCATGCAGAATAGTATGCATTTTGAATGTGTGGAGAGCAAATTGCACGAAATATCCTGTATTAGGGCATGACAGGATCACGAACTGATAAATTTAGATTCGATTTGATCGTTTTGAAGCTTCTTGGCTAAACCACTTCCACAATCCCGTCTTAGAATCAGACTTGGTGTGTATATAAAACAATTTTATCCCACATGTTCATATCAGCTGCGAGGAGCAACCAAACAAAAGCCTCGTGAACTCGTAATTCTTTTTGATAATGCAACAGAACTGTGCAATGTTCGAACAATAGTTATTATAATAATAACGATACCGAAGACCAGTTTGTGACTGCCATGGAAATACACGTTTAAATAGTCCTTTTTGTAGTTTAAAAAACGATGAATGAAATTGGTGACATGATGCTTATGATCTCGGGGTCCATGGAGCCTAAAGTTACTCGACATTCGTATTCTCATGTAAGGGAAAATCGGGAAAAAAAAAACCTCATCTAGGAAACTCGCCCTAAGCGAGATTTGAACTCACGACCTGTTGAATGTCAAGCAGACACGCTACCACCACACTACTCAGGCCGGCTTGAGTTATGATTATTATTATTAAGCTAGATGTATCATTCTTTGCAGATTACTGGTAGATTCTAAAGATGGCCTTCAGCGGTCAGTTTATCAAATGCAATCTATCTCGGAAACTTATAACTTGAAAATCTCAATATCAAAAACCAAAGTAATGGACTTTGTGGGAAAAAATCATCTGTGAACTAAAATATGTCTTTACAGTAAACCTGTGGAACAGGTATCAACATTCAAGTAATCAGGCTACTATTTAAGTTAGAAAACAGAAAAGATTAAGATTAAACAATTTCAATTATGCAATGAGTGCTATTAATAATATTTTAAAAGCGTCTTAGTCCAAAGACACGCTTGGATAAAAGCTTATAAGATACTAGCGAGGCCAGTTTTATGTACTATGGAAGTGAAGTTTGGACCAAGCGACAAAATGATCATAATATCACAGTTAATAAAATGGAATTTTAAGGAGGACTGCAGGTTACACCAAACTGGATAACAAAAAGAGTATATCTAGATATTATGAAAGAATTGAAAGTTCATCCAATAATAGAAAAAATGCAAAATTATCGTCGAAATTGGAGGTCCTATGTATACAGAATGCCTGTATCAAGAATTCCACGTCAAATATTAAATTACAGACCACAAGGGAGAAGGCTGTTGGGCCATCCGATGAAGAGATGGAATGAGGCCGTAATAGGACATTAGGCCTAGTACTTGGCAGGAAAATAATAATAATAATAATTATTATTATTATTATTATTATTATTATTCACCGAAAAGGTTATACTTCGTTCTTGATGCACAAAGCCGATCCTCTCGGACTGACAGTTCTTTTCTTATAGTGTTTAATGCCCGCTTTTACTACTATATCACCGCAAGTGATGACACTGATGATACATGAATGAAGATGGAGCACCGGTGGAATGTGATGGGAGGGGAAACCGGAGAACCCGGAAAAAACCGGCCCTAGGCCGCTTTGTCGACCACAAATCTCACATGCAGTCGCTTGGGTTCAACCCAGGCCGTCTAGGTGAGTAGCCAAGTGGTCTAACCACTCGATCACAGACGATCTGTTTCCATACATCTTAAAATAAAATGCCGGTGTAACGGACAGCTTTTAACACCCCTTGGATAGACACTTTGTCTTATGTCTACCTTCGGTGCCAACCATTTCCTGTCTAGGGCCATACAATCCCTGTACAAGAATTGCGCTTGCATATCTTCTGAGTGAGTGAGTATTGGGTTTTGCTTGCTTTAGATTTATTAATGGCTTCTAATGCAATTAAATATGACATTTTGGAGACTTTAGTTACGACTGCAGTACTGTAGACTGCCGTTGACTTGTACAAAATATTGATTGCTAATATATTAGCCTTTGAATCAGCCTAAAGCCTTCTCGGAAAGACGGAAAAGTGGTAAAATTCCAAAGCGGTTGATGATTATGGGAATGGAAGATCACGTGTAACCCGCGAGGGGTTAGACTGCTGACCTATTATCTAGGCGGCCCGAGTTCTATTCTAGGGAACCATATGCGGAATTTGGGTGGACGAAGCGGTGTTTGGGCTGGTTTTCTCAGGTTTCTCCTGTTTCCCCCGTAATTCATTCCACCAATTGTTCTTCCCGTATATCCCTTTCATATCATCCGCTTCAGCGCCTTCACACCAAGTATAGAGTGGCTAATGGCTTTGTTCCAGAGCTTGTGCTCCTCAGCAGCCATCTGACCCAAAAGCGCTGGTTTTAGAACTCCTGGGTTTTAAGTTATACATAACAGGGGGGCAAATAGAGAAGGAAAGAAAGATTTTGAACCTCTTTCTGGAAAGGAATGAGAAAATTACACTCTGCCGTGTTATATTGAGGACCTTCATTAGCAGATACAGTGATCCTAGATAGACATGTGTCGAGAGAAAAACAGCCTAGTTAATTTTTTCTTACGCTATATAGAATCTGAAGATTTTAAGGAATATATCTCAAACGAAACCTATTTGTTCAATATTTTGGGGGAGTGGGCTTTCTCAGAAGCGTTTACTTAAAACGGTAGGTATGAAATTTTATCTGTGATTAATCTCGGTAGCGTTCTTAATTCTGTTTCAAATTTGTATAGAATTACAGTGCCATTTACAGTGCACGATATGAGTCAAACACCTTTTTCGCACCTTTGTTGTTTCAAAATGCTCATATTGGAAGAGAAAATGATCTAAGTTTAATTAATCTGTTTATTACTGCATTTTATGATGTAATCATATGAATGTTTTTTCCGCTTATTATTTAATTTTTAGTTTTTGCTAGACAGGCCTTTATCAAGAGTATCAGGCCTTCATAAAAGAATAATTATATGTGTGTGTGTAATAGGGTTTACAGGTCTCCTGTATTTCAGCCTTATTTTATTGAGTCTCCCGGCTCCCGTATTTTGGACTACTCCTCCCGTATTTCATACACTGCAATGAATTCTGGGGTTTAAAAGGATATTTGGAATATGCGATATATCGAAGTGGTAGTTCCTTTTTCTCAATGTTGGCAGCAGTATTTTAATAGCTGTTGGTAGCAATGGTAGCACGCGTCTCGTTCACTTGCGTCCTTGAATTGTTTGTTTGTTTGTGGCTCTATAAAACAAGGAAAATCATGGAAGGCGATGGCCGTAATGAACTGATAGACCGTGTCAAGGTGTCGGGAAAATCATTCCTGAAATCTCCCTTTATCTTCAGTTAGAAAACCTGTCAACCATAGTAAGTAATATAGTAGTATGCAAAAATGTAATGTATAAAACGAAATATAATAGTCATGTGGATCCTGCATATAATCATTTTATATTATAAATGCATACTTTTTTAGCTTTTATCGATATTCTTTAGTTTAGGTGTAAATAAAACTTAATTTTATTATTTTCTATATCCTTAAAACTTCGTCAAATGGAATCGTAGAATCAAAGGGCGCAGAATCAGAGTTTTCAGTTCAAGATCAAAATCTTATGTATTTGAGAGCGGTTATTCAAATCCAAGTACTTTATTACATGGACATTACAATTTGACCTCATACACAGCTCAACTCCACTTTGAGTGTATTCTATTAATTAAATTGTATGTTTTCAGAGCGTGGAGCTGGACTTTGTACTTGATCTTCATGCCCACTCGAGTCTACAAGGAGTATTTGTGTACGGAAATACTTATGACGACGTGTACAGGTAACTCAAAACCTTAGTACTCTTACAATTATTAAATCATACTGGACATATATATCATTACTGGAACACTAGTGGTTAATTTGTATTTAATAACGATATCCCATTTATTAAAAGCTTAAGCCAAACTCTAACAAACATCTTTATGAGTAGGTATCCCTGCAGAAACACGACATCCATTATTTCCCTAGAATCCAAGTATTTGCTGATTTCCGTCCTGAAAGAGTTAAGTTTTACTTTCTCTAGTAAGTATCTACAATGTGAATAGTAGGTAGAGAAGGTAACTATAATCCTCCTTACAATTCGTTACAAGATTTTACCGAAAATACATTTTTGTGCATTTTTAGAAAAAGGTCCGTGTATGTGTGCGTGAACTTAACTCTAAAAACGAATATTTACATTCAATAGCTTCGAAGGATGCAACACGAAGGCTTTCAGGAAAGCCCCCCACCCTAAAATACCTTTTCCATGGAAGATTCTTCGAAATTTTCGATTTTCCTAAAAAATGCCTGTAGCTATTTTGATTAAAATGCCACATATTAAACATGCTTGCATGATAAATTAAATGTATATCCTGAATTTCTTGGGAATAACTCCTAAACGTTCTCTTCATTGTGAATAACTTTTCCATAACTGGTAAAATGTAAGATATATACAAAACTTAGTACACAAGCAATGTAGATCTGCCACGACACTGAGCTACCATGGCAACATGCCGGCATAGCATTGAATTTCTCAACTGACTCGCATGTTTCCTGGTAAACCACAAGGTGTTCTCAAATTATTCTGAGATAACAACCCCAATGTTGTAGGTACTTAGGTCCCAGGACTCCTAGTATAGCAACTATTATGGTCAATTGGTATTGGATTAATTGTTTTTTCACACAAGCCGCATGTAGGATAGTAGTGGATAGGTGGAGTCAATGCCATAGCCGGGATTTGAACCACGGATCTCCCGATCTCTAGCCGGTTGCTCTGCCACTGAGCTACCATGGCTTGTGTGAAAAGACAATTAATCCAATACTATGAATCCTGGGACTTAAGTACTTACAACACTGAGAGTCGCCATTGGGGTTGTCATCTCAAAATAACTTAAGAACACCTTGTGATTTACTGGGAAACATGCGAGTCAGTTGAGAAATTCAATGCCCTGCCGGTATGTTGCCATGGTAGCTCATTGGCAGAGCAACCGGCTAGAGATCGGTAGATCCGTGGTTCAACTCACGGCTATGACATTGAATTTTTCAGTCTGACTCTACCTATCCAACTCCTGTCCTACACACGGCTTGTGTGAAAAAGCATTAATGCAGAAGAGTTTATTTTATTAATTTTGTTTAAAAATGAACGAAGACGGTTTAAGTCACGTACAGTGAGGCAGCAAATGAGTAAGGCGTATTTCTCTGGACCATCTTACAGCATCAACGATAATCAATTTTGATTTCATGTCAAGTGTCATGTGGTCATTGCTGTTGGGTGTCATGCCCACCTGTGACAATAGATTTATTGCCCAGTTCGCCTTCATGTCAGGATATTAATTATAGCCAGGCAACGCACGTGCTTCCGACTTGGCCGTTCTTTAAGCTCTTCACTGTATTTCAAGGTCTTACTTAGCTCGAAGCTTTGTTTAGGGGGGACGTAGGCTAAAAATGGCGAACTTTTCATTTTGTTTTCATTTCAGCTTTTATGTTCCCAAAGTTTCATAACCTAATTCGATCTCTGTGTGGTCCAAATAAATTAAAAACTTAGGACTTGTCATGCCACGCCCACTTTTTCTGCTTGCTTGATTATCAGCTTTGATCCCTTGTTTCTCTACATTACTTACAGGCAAACATAGTTATACATATTTAGTAGGTATGTTTCTTTAGTTTCTGACCAGGAAGAACAAGCTGACTACAGTTATGGTGGATTTTAGGCAGTATATAAGTATGTAGATCACTCCCTAAATAAAACAATCAAACAAAATTATCTTTTCTCGTTTTCTCAGGTTTATACTTTTTCACGCTTATGTACCTTTTTCTTGGAAACTATTTGAAATATTGCAATGAAATTTTATAAAAACATATTTCAGTCCACAATGAGAATTTTGGTGCAGTTAGTTTTCTTTCGTTTTAGATTCTATAGGTATTGTGCTATCAAATACATAATAATTTGAAATAAAAACCTCACGTACTTTGAAAAATAATTTAAAAATCATAGAAGGGACACAGAGAAAAAACGTCTGGGCAAAACTATAGCATACTTCTAATACTTTATGTACAGTTGTTTTCAAGCAACTTCATCAAAGGATTACTAAAAAAAAGGTGAATAAGTTTTTAGATGTATTAAAAATTCCAATGTAGTGTAATTTCTTTATTTGTTGACGAAATTACTTATAAAATAACACAGTCATAGAAGATATCAAAAGAATTAACTTTGAAAAATGTCATTGCTTTACGACAAAAATTTTGGCCATGGTAGAATTTTTGTTGTGTCGAGGTATTTCTGACTACGTCCCCCCCTTAAGACTCAGAGTGCGTGAAAATCTGCTGAGAAAAATCTTACATTAGTGACTTTTTATAGCACTGTCGTGTATTACTTTCTTTTTGTACATAGTGTATAGAGAAGGTATTGTATTCCACCCAAAAATTCGATATCGAGATTTCACCGGAAAATTATGTTTTGAGAGCCCGTGAATCCATAACAAACATTTTTAGAAAAAGGCCAGTGTATGTATGTGTCTATGGACAGCATAGTTTAAAAACTAAAAGACAGTTAAATACCAAACTTTGTATTGCGAGTTAAATATCTTCCAAACATGCGACACGAAGATTTTTAAGAACCACCGCAAAAGAGTTTGATTAAAATACTGTGTATTACAGATATTCACATCACAAATAAAATGTGTATCTCGAATTTTCTGGGAATAGCTTGTGAAAACCTCTTCATTATGAATGAATTTTGCTGAATTTTGTTTGACTTGTAAATCGTAAAAAATAGAAAAACCTACTCCATAAAAAACCTAGATTTTGTTAAAACACATAATTTATGACATACATATTTTTGTTGTAGAGTTTGATCGTTTCTAAGCTATTCTTTTTTATTGGTTTCATTTTAAAATATTAAAATATTTTTTCATTCGGTAATTTGTCAACTCCTTGCAATGCAAGGCAACAAATTTCAATAATATAGCAATCAGCTTTCAAAAGATTCTACTAACCTTTTAGCCTAATACATTTCTTTATTTCCCTTCTACTTACAAGAAAGCAGTGATAAGACCATTTCTGCGAATGTATATCTCAATTAGTATGATGTAGATAGAAGAATAAGCTTTCTAAGAACAGTTTGTTGCAGAGATGAAGAAGGTCATGTGAATGGCACACATTAGTTTTTTTTTTTTTTATATTGCTACCATAAAATACTCCTAAGAAGACTTATTATATTTTCGACCACGTATGTACAATACACGTGGTAGGTAGAGAAAGTATTGTATTCCTTCAGAAAGCCCCTTACCGAGACTTCACCCGAAATATATGTTTTGAGACCAGTGAAAAAGCACTTTTAGAGAAATATCCATGCCTACGGGCCTGTGTTTGTGTGTGTGTGTGGGGGGGGGGAGGGTAGCATAGCTCAAAACGAAAATTTCATTGAATACCAAATTTAGTAATTTAAGTTCAGTATCTTCCATGGAAGCAACAGGAAATTCCACCCACCCCCACTTACGAAACAAAAATTCGAAATTTTTATTTTCTCAAAAATGGCAACAACGATTTTGATTAAACTGCCATGTATTTATGATATGTTCATGACAAATAAAATGTATATCTTGAATTTTCTGGGATATGCCTCTGAAATGCTCTTCATTATGCTGACAAATTTTAATAACTGGTCTACCTTAAGAGATATACAAAAACTTACTACACAAAAAGTGTATGTCATTAAAACACACAATTTATGTCATACACAGTTTTTGTAGAGTTTACTATTTCCGAGCTATTCCCTGTTGGTTTCAGTTTTAAAATACTTGAAATGTTCTCAAACGGGATATCGTCCTTCGTTTTAAATCTCTTTTGATTTCCTTTTGGTCATGCATAGAGCACGGAATTCCAGTTGTTTCATATAGTGAGCGCTTTTAAAAGATATAAATGTGGCTTTAGCCAAGTGCATTTCTTTATTTCCCTTCTACGTATAGGGAACTAAGCAATAAGGCCGTTTCTGCTCATATTTATCTCCATTAGCATCGTGTAGATAAAAGTATCTTTTGTAAAAAGCGTTTGCAGTACAGGTAGAGAGAGTTATATGAATTGAACACATCAGATATTCCCCATTTAGTTTGTATTAATCCAGACAAAACTTTGGTCATTTCGTTGAAGACACAACGAGGAAAAAAAATAGATGGTTAAATTTTTAAAAGCCGTACGTTATATGGCTTTTTAATATTCTATACTATTTCCATGACAGCCAGAAATAACGGCATAGCGATAGAATTTTAAAAGTTATAATTTTTAAAGACCATTTAAACCAATAATAGCGAATATCCCCGAAACGGATGATGCACCAACATTATTTTAATAATTGCTATATTTTTAAAGAAGTTTACATAGAGACAGGTTAGGGCGTTTTCTTAAGGGAATCGGCACCAGTACAAGGAGGATTTGTGCCTACGTCCCTCGCGAAGGAGCGATGAGATTATAGGAGACACCAAGCCGCCGGAACCAGGAGTGTCAGCCTAGGAAGGACATGGTACTACAATCTCCAGATTGGTACATTCCAGTAGTCGGACAGGGAAATTGCGAGGCCGCACCTAATGGGTTCAACCGCCAATTCCAAGAGGTGGTCCGTGAACTCTAAAAGCCAGTGGAAAGTGGATGGAGGGACGGAGAAAGTTCCACAGAGAGCATCCTTTTTCCCTGCCATGCTGTACCGAAACATATCGCAAACACTTCCTACACTGAAACAGAAGAATGAAGTTGAATGGGGTGTTTTGTCTAACGGCATTAACTACCTCCTCTTTCGCTCGTCTTATACCCCCAGCACTTATAAGCCAGCGCCAGGAGTCAGATGTCCGTTGAGTAGCAGCAGGCTCTGGATCAGAGAGTAGTCAGGAAGGGTGATCAGCTCGCTTGATGTGAGAGTGAGGAAAAATATAATTTGAAATTACAGTGCAATGGATTAAATGAAACGAGATTATGGAGTAGGTGGTGGAATGAACGGTGGATGAAACCTGCCCAATCGCTGCTTTGTTCACCACAAATTCCAAATGCGATCCTGTGGAATCAAACCCGGCCCACCTAGGTGAGAGGCGAGCAGTGTAACAACTCGCCATAGCACGACCTACTGTATAAAAGCGCCAAAATGGCTTCTAAACTGAAAAATCCTTCCTTTTATGTCCTTTTCCATTTTATCATCAGAGGAAATTTACTATCCCATTGGCTTACGTATGTTAGCGGTATTTCGTCTATTAATAGAAGTAAAATGGCACATATTTAAACTTATTGTAGTTTCTTAGTTTTAATTTTAGTGAAACAATACAACCGTGTAAAGTAATTTCACGATTCATTGCTTTCTTCCGTTCACTACGAATATTTTCTATCGTTCTCAGATATGAAACCACTGCTTTCTGGCCTTCTTATTCTTATATTGCGTTTTAAGAGAGCTGGGAACCTCCCTTTGTTATCACATAGCTCTGATCCTTTTCTAGAGGTTTCTCGATTTCCTGAAGATAAACATCTTAAAGAACCATCCTTGTACTTAGGGGAGTTTATATGCAAAGGCAGTGACAATTTTGACTGATGTAGCGCGAAAATAATGCTATATATTTTTAAAAAATGTAAAATGTGTTTCTTCAGAAGTTGAACAACAGTATACCATAAAATTCAATAAACGCAATAAAATAATTAATTTCCGTGGTTCTGTATAAATCGATATTCAATAAAAAGAACTTAAAAAACACGTGTTACATTCATATCACTTTGTCTACGTACTATCGCTTATTTTTATAGTTTCTACAAACTATTCCTACAGAACTTATTTGTCTGTTAATTGAGATGAACCTTTGTAGAAATAAATTCATTGCAGATATAGTTGAAAGTCCAGGTGTATACAGAAAACTGAATCACTGGTCATATGTTTAAAACCAGGGCTGCTATGTGGTAGCCTAGAAATTAGTGACATAGCAACAAACTGAATAGCGAAAGTATCTTAAAAGAGTAACTCAACAACGATAAAGTCTGAACATATCTGAAACAAATAACACCTGATATCTAGTGAATGGCTGACGCCATCATAAGGATTATGTGAAATAAATTACGTAAGAATTTTAAAGTGATCTACGTATTTTGTGTAATACGCCTTTGATGGTTTATGAGTTAGACAACATGATAAAAATGCTTTTAAAATGAACAGTACTTCATAGGTTATTCCAAGAAAATTTAAGGTATACTATTATTTGTCATACAAATATTTTACACATATGGAATTTTAATCATTATTTTATTCATAATTTGTATCATTATTATAAGAGCCATGTTTAAGAAAAACGAACACTCCCAAAACTCTTCCATGAAAGGGAAACATTTAATTGAAAACCCGAGAAAAAATAGTTTAAAAGCTATTGTTTTTTTTTGTTTGTTTTTTTTAATCATTTGTACCCCGCCTTTAACTAACGAGTGAGTAAAAAAAGTACGAACCAGCTGCGCGGTGTTTTGCCTATCCACGTCCTCGGGGCTTGTTGCCGTTTGGCGCTATTATGGAAAGGTGCTTATGAAACCATACAACATATTTAGAACTACTTTTTAAGGCTTTGCTTACCAACATTAATAAAGGAGATGCTGAAACTGGCCACCGTCGTTATCCATATATATTTTGGTACCTCCTTAGGAAACTATCCATCACTCATCGTAGTTCAGTTTGGGAAATACTGGCAATTTCCTGGCGGATATTTTGTTTTAATCCTCCCTGAGTGTGTGGGTTTATCTTGTACACTTTATGTAAGTATACACTCTAAGTGTGTTATTATGTTACACTCTAAGTTATCCCAGAGATAGAAATCGTAGGGGGTTAGATTGGTGATTCAAGAGGGTTGCAAATCTGTACTAATAATTCTGTCCTGAAACACACTATCAATTGTCCTCATTGAAAGATTGGCCTATGAGCCAACTGATTGTTTTATGGCCTAGAACTTTTACATCTAGAAACCTTTCTGCAAATCGTAATTTCACTTGGCGAGCTGACTGAGTTAACACATACGAAACATAAATAAACACACGCTGTGTAGTAGAAAACATAGGCTGAGCTATAATACACTTATTGACTAAGTACAGGACAAATTAATAAATCGCTCGTAATAACTGAACTATATCATAACACTGTCAGTTCAATAATGCACTTCCAGAGCAGAATATAACTGCATCAGCAGCGGGACCTTGTTCACAGCAGCAGTGAGGAATCATGTGTCCACACGCCCAGTGGAAAAATACCGTGCAGCCGGTTCGGAGATTTTTGGCTCACTCTGTACATGAACCTTTATGCGGCATTTCCCTGTGCAATAATTGCCTATCGACAATAGTGTTACGTGGTGTACTGTAGTCATTAGGTTGTTATTCAACTATAGTTTCAATCATCAGATCACACACACATACACACACACACATTCGCACTTACATTTGTACTTCCGTCTCTGGGGAGGACAGGGAATAATCTAGGCTAAAGAAAAATCCCTAACCACAACCGGGAGTCTAACCCGGGATCCCTCGCAAAGCAGGTAGGCGCTCTATCGACTGGGAAAGTTACTTTTAACAATAACATAACGCTGTTTCTGACTTTGTAATAATAATAATAATAATAATAATAATAATAATAATAATAATAATAATAATATCGCGTACAAATTGTATATATATTTTTGGAGTTATTTTGTGCAAAAGTTTCACTGGTCTGATCCGCTTTGAGCACGTTAGGACATGGATCTGTCACATATATTGCCACAAGTATCACATACGCAGGTGTCGTCCGGAACGTGGAATGCCTTGTTCCTGCTTGCTTTGTGATTGGTGTCCATGTGCTACCATCGATGTCGTGAAGTGTCGGAGCTTTTGGTTCGGTTTTGGACTTTATGCTGCTTAAAAATCATCTATTGTATATGAAGAACCTATTGATCCATTTCTGCCCCTCTATAGCAGACATAATCTTTTAGAATTTCTGAGCCCCCTCTTGAAGGGTTTGCTCACTTTTTTATAGACAAAACTTATCCTTCTTTACTAAACTTTATAGGGGGCTAGGCGTACAGAAAATATTCAAATCGCTGTATTACGTGCTTTAAAAAATCGAGCAACTATAAAAGCAACTTAACACAAAAATAGAGGGTTAGCACGAGTAGTTTTTAATAACTAAGTAGCAAGTTTGGGGTACAAAAGCCTGAAGTTCACTGCACATCTATCTGTGGACATAAACATCACATGCACTAAAAACCGGCAATTGTTTTTCGTCGTTAATTTCAATTTTGTTCTAGTCCAGGAGATTGCTTATTGAAAATTTCAGTGGATTTTAGCTTCTTGTCATGGCTTTCACCTTTTCCTTAAATTTGTTGTGGTGAGAAAATCGAAAGCTTCCGTACAGTCTATAAATACAGTCTGTCCCTTTTTGTTTTTTAATGATTTCAATTATTTTAATTATTTTTGTATATACACTGTTATTTGTATTTTAGCTTTTAGTTGTATACTCGGTACTGTGGCCTGGTGGTTAGACCTTCCATCTACGCAAACTAGGTTCAACCCCAGAGAACTGCATGTACTATTTGTAGTGGACGAAGGGACGTCTGGGCAGCTTTTCTCATGATTCTCTGATCTCCACCGCCATTCATTCCACCAATTACTTCATAATTATCTTTCCTGTAACACATTTCACCGTCACTTTATATCATGTACTTCCTCATTTCCATACCAGGCATCGGGCTGATCACCCATCCTGGCTTCTCACTGATCCAGAGACTCTGCTCCTAAAAAACGTCTGACCCCAGGCGCTTGCTTGCATGTCCTGTGGGCGTTAGTCTTACATACGAGGGGAAACAGAGAAAGAAGTTTAGGTACACAGAATGCGAAAAAGGGAAAATCCCTAAACGAATACATCAAACGGAGGTGAAAGGATGCAGGCAGTGGGAAGATCAAAGAGTATAAGACTTCACAATGGACGTTTTGTTTTCTTTCTTTTTTAATGTGGCAACTGTAGTTGAATGTTATATTTCGGAACCTATAGTTTCTTTAAATACGGAAGATCCAAGGCTAGGGGAGTCTGCTTCTCCAATTCCCAACTTTCTTTCCGAGTAAAATTTTGGAAGCCGGTAAGTTTACCCCGCGCCTCCAAAAAGCATCCAGAAACACGTGGCAAATATGATCTTAGTCAGTGCATTTGTGAGTTGTTTATTTTACTGTTAGAATTCCAAGATTAAATAGCGTGCAGAGGAGACACTTTTGACCCACAACTGATGACAGATTCTGCTGTATTGGAATAAGAATTAGCCCGTAGAATTCTTACCTCGAGGCTGGCAAGGTGGATGTTCTGCCAGTCCCTGCGTACCTGTTTCGGAAAATATAATTTCTTTGTTGCTGCTTATGTCAACTTTCTCACTCACATCAGTCCTTGGCTGTTGTTCATTTGGGTCCAAAGTGAATGTTTAGCTCCGCTGCCCATCTTCTTTTCTGGAGTCCTAGGCTTCTGTAGGCGGTTCTTTGGTCCAACTCTGGTGCTTTATACGCCCATTTGTAGTGTTCCATACTCATGGCGTGGCCTTCCCACTTTCATTTGGTCTAGGTGCCTAACGTTGCGTCTCTGCCCGTCACTTCTGCGATAAAATGTTCAGAAGAATGATACGAAAAAAATAACATCTGAAATAATAAAAAGGATTATTCCTCATCGTAATCCTGTTATTACTTCTGAAGTATGTCATCCTTGATAAGTTCTTTTTCGGGTCGTTATTGCGGATTTTGCCTTGGAGGCTGACCCTAGAATATTTCTCTCCATCTCTCTTCGACATGTTGCAAATATGTTTTTTCTCTGCCTGTTAAGGTCCAAATTTGGGCTCCATATTTCTGCCCTCTACTTATTCCTAAATAGAGCGCACGATAGCGCAGACCATTACTTATGAAACATTTTTACACCTCAGGATAGCGAGAGCAGAGGTTAGGTGTTGGTTTACCATGCCACACTTGGCAGCTGTGGAAACAACCTTATTGGCAGCAAAGTATACTGCAACCTTCCAGTCTGTGGATTCTTCAGGTTCATAAATTTACTCCAAAATGGTGCTCGTCGTCGGAGCGAATAGTTCCGTTACACCCTGGGCTAATGGTTATTGAACAAGGAAGATAAAACAAATTCAGCCAGGACCAGTACAGTCTTTACAGAATGAGATATTTCAGGATTTCAGTACATATTATAATAAATATTTACTCATAAATATGGAAGAGCAACATTTGTGTGTCATTCTTTAACATATAGTATTACAGCGGTACTATGTAATGTATACATTAATAATGCATATGCTTATTTAAAGCAGTTGTATGCAAACGTGCGGCTTGAAGATAACAGAATCTACGTTGTACTGTTTTAGTCTCTTTCATCATGGACACATTTAATGGAATGGAAATAATATACATTTTGAGAAATTTTGAGGTGAATTGCCTACGATATGTTTTTAAGCAGCGTTTATACTAGGAAAATGTTTCTCCACATCACCATCAGTAAGAGCTGATGAACTCCGATCCAAACTTTTCTGCAAATAACTTCATTTGCAACTTCGGAAAAATATTTTACCATTAGTTTAGCATTCATTTGAAAACAAAAAGTAAAAACAGTAAGAGTAGCTAGGTTATGTCGCTTCACTGGTCGTTTTCAGACACTGAGTACACCGACTCTTTCTCTGTCATTGACGTCATCAATCTCCGTAGCGTTGTTAACCTGTAATCCCTCAAACGATACACCGTCTCCTCTATCTAATAATAACAATAAAATTCATATTTGTGTGTGTGTGTGTTTTTGTTTTGCATTTTTCAAAATGTTTGAGCTAACGTAACAGAGCAACTTAGCCCCTAGATAGCGTGCGAGACTCGAATTCGGGATGACCTGAGTTTGACTCCCAGGATTGGCCACCATCGGCTTTTCGTTATTTTACTTGTCTAGGCGAATGCTGGGGTTGTTTTTCTTCTACCACGAATTTCCTTTCCCTATGAGTTCGCTTACCCCTTTATGTTTTAGACAAGTAGGGCCTAGGCAGTGCCAGACGGTGTCGGAAAGTTGCGCAGGAGCTTGCTCGTTGGACAGCTTTTCTTGATCCTACCAGATAACAGCATTCTCTGAGAGATAGCAGCATTCAATTTGCAATTTCTTCACAGTCCCGCCAGGGAGAAGTCTTTTCTGAGCAACCCGCCAGTTTGGTCTGGTCATGAAGCTTGCATCTCTGTGTAACTCTATCAGCACTCCTGGCTACGGCCTATTGTCTCCTGCGGGACCTGCATCTCATGCTTTCGTCCTGGCGAATTAGGAATAAGATTACTCATGGCTGACTTCGCCAATCACTGGGATTGAGCACCGCACTTACGCTCTTGGGGCTCTTTGCAGCTTACGTGAACCCGCAACGGAGGGAAGGAGGGATGCGGGGAGAGACTCAAAGGGGAATAAGATTCGGATGACGATGGCCACTAGCATGGACGAGGTCCTTAAGGGTTCCAGAACAAACGCCTCCGACGCGCCCGAATCCAAGCAATAAGCTTCGAACCTCTGGAGGTTTCCCCTAAGGGCCCTATCCAGAAAACACCCGAGGCCGGGCCGGATAGAACGGTGCCACGACACCCAGAATAAACCTCTACTTGCTCAGGACACCTTCCAGGCGCAATCGTCGAACACTGACACCTGGTTCTTCAACCCTGAAGCAGATGACAAGGAAGTGATGGGAACTGTTAATGATAGACAGAAAAATTCGGGAGGGGGGTCGGTTAATTAATCTTCCCAGCCATTATCTGGTTGCCCGTGGAAATTCCAGAAATAACTCATGAGTCATTAAGGCCGTCCACGGGAATTGAATCTACAACCTCCCGAATGAGAGTTGCACAGGCTAGGACGGCGCCACGTCTCCCGGACTCTTCCTGGAGGTGATAAACACAACAGAGCCGTTCCGCGGCCGAGTGGCTAGATCACTAAGGTGGCCTGGGTTCGATCCTAAGTGACCGCATGGGAGATTTGTGGTGGACAAAGCGATGCAGTGTCAGGTTTTTTCGGGTTCTCCGGTTTTCCCCGCCATTGCATTCCACCAGTGCTCTATCCTCATTCCATGGATCATCAGTGTCATCGCATTGCGGTGTCAGATTAATTACCATTAATCACTATTAATCACAGCAGGCGTTAATCACTATCAAAAAAGAAAGAAACATCCGCTTTTGGCGAGGTGCGAGGTGTCCCCTCCGTTCCCTGTTCACTAATTAATTCACCTCCAACACAACTTGCAATACTATAAGATGAAACAGGTAAAACACTGCAGTCATAGAACGGTATACTACTTAAGCAGAGAACCTGATGTGTTATTTATTTTTGTATACCAGAATAAATTGTGTATGTGTGCGTGAGAGAGAGAGAGAGAGAAAGAGAGAGAGAGAGAAAGAGAGAGAGAGAGAGAGAGAGAGAGAGAGAGGCCGTTGAGTTACAAACCTTTCCAGAAAAACCTAAAATATTGTTGAATACCTTAACGATTGAGTGTTTAGTGTGAAGTAAAATACAATTCTGAATTTGAACATTCACATGTCTTTCCTGACCTATTTTGCAGCAAACTATACACCTAGTTAATGCTAATCAAGGTAATCATTAGCACAAACGATTTTACTATACATATTTATAAGGGGAATGCAAAAGGTTAAAGCGATTGACGAATACCGTAATTTTTGCATGGCCAAGAAGAACAATTGAATAATTACTTCCAATTTGTGAACAGTATTGACTATTTTAAACCAATAACAAGGAATACCTCCACAAAATCAAATGTATTTTCCATAAGTTGTGCGTGCAGTTTAATGAGATCTGCATTTTTTGTGTAGGAAGATTGCAGTTTATTCAAAAGTCACCCTGAATGAAGAGGACTTCGAAATTGTTCCCCTAAAAGATTCATTTGTCATGGGAGTATCTTAAACATGTGGCATTTTAAATTAAATCACTAGAACAGGTTTTGAGAAAATGAAAGTGTTCGAAAAAGCCTCCATGCAAGGACAGTTTGGGTGGGTGATTTTCTTGAAAACTTTCATGTCGCATCTTGGAGGATGTAGAACTTAAATATTAAGTTTGATATTAAATGGTCATACATTTTGTTTTGAGTTATGGTGTTTATCGGCACTCTTACAGACGGATCTTTTTCCAAAATTGCTTTTCTGGGATTCGTAGGGCCTCTAAACATATATTTCTTGAAAAAGAACGTTTCCTCTACTTACTACACACAGCAAAGAAAATAAACGGAAACTAATCGATTAGGATGTCAAAGATAGGCCGATATGTTATTTGAAATTAGAGGTAACGTCATCACGAAATTCATTCTGTGGTAGAGAATACGGTAGCTATTTTAAGATAGAGAATTACCGACCGTCCTATACCCCAATTTAAAGGGGCTACTAAGGATAAGAAATGCAAATGCTTGCCGCTTACTTACTTCCTTCCTTTGGTAAAGTTATGGAAATGAAGTTTCGCAGAAGAGCTTTTGAAGGAGTCCCTATGTGCAAGGTAGGAAGCATGCAATACATATTCTAAAATTCTGAAACGGGAAAGTCCAAACAAGTTAAAGGTTGGCTTCTTTATCAAAGGGCCCTTTATATCAAATATAATGGAATAAAAGAGGCATCTTCTTCTCCAAACATCTTCACAAAGTATCCAAACCATGATAAGTGTGTGTTCAGGATGAGTGGAACTGCATGAGGCACTTGGCTTGAAAGTGGCTTTACGTAACCATGTTACAATGAACTTTAGTAAAAATATTCTCTTTTCTATTGGAGCTTACTGACTCCCAGTAAAGCATCGTCAGCTCAGCTTGACTTGGCTTGGTTTGATGGTGATGGCCTTTAACACTGAAGCCTAAGGGTTTGTTGTATTATCTCCAATCACTATAGTTTTAGCTAAAAGGGCCTGTCCCTTTAATTAGTGCCAGTAAATTATTAACTAAGTATTTTAGGAGGATCATTTCTGAAGTTTATCAGGCCCAGTTAATATCTTTTCCTACATTTAATTCCAGCACATCACAATTAAATACGATATAAAAGACAATTTCCTCCTTCTACTATACAACCTGCACACTGTTCCTTCATAGTCTCCCGTTGTATTGTAGGATACCGACGGTCATTTTGAATAAATTAGCAAGAAATAATGCTGCACCAGTTTGCGTAATCGATATTGGTGACGAGATGTCGTAAATTATGATATAACATGGCCTCATATGCGCAACGCTGACATAAAGACTCCGACAACTAGGTAACGAAGAGCCCTTACATCAGAGCTACAGGCACTGCCAAACGCAGTCTGGATCGACGTTGATAGAAAGAACAAAGTGTGTTGTGAAATTATGGAGAAATTTCTAGTCCTTCCTAACCATGCATTCTCATTAATTCCTCTAAAAGCAGATTGTCTCCTCGCACCCTCGGTGTAATTATTTATAGTTTCTCGATTTCTCCCCAGATGTACCCCTCCTGCATTTTAGACCCTAAGGCCACTTGATTCCTTCTACGCATGCGCCAGATGGCTCTAAACTATTACGCCCTAACGATGCACAGTGGCAGGGATAACTCCTACTCCACACTAAATAAATGTAATGATTGGTTGTAATAGAATGCTCAAACTGGTGCAACATTACTTCTTGCTAAATGAAATATAGTTTGTTCAAAATGACCATCGGGTACCCTACAGTATTCAGGTGCTCTCTCAATCTCTTAATTTTCCGTCAAAAGCCCGGTTATCAGTTTCAGGTCAGATGTAATTAGATTAAGTACATCTTCACTGAGTGAGGGCTGCTCTTGCTGTGTTTACATCCCTCCGTTTTTGCCCATCGTAATTGGTGTTCATAACGAGTCCACTCAGCAATGGCTTTCCTAGCAGAGCTCAAAGGAATGTCAAAGACTGGCTGTGGTCTAGTAAACCTTTGAGCGCATCCTCTCCTTTCTCGGAGAGGGGGAAAGGAGAGGATCTATTTTTTACTGCTTCAGATTCTCTTATGTCCAAGTACATACACAAGATTAACCTTGCTGTGTTAGTATCGTCAATAATGTCGACATAAGTTTATTTTTCTGCCTATTCCACAAAATAACTTAGTTTCAATTCATAATAAAAAGAAATTACATTGAAATCAAGCTGCATACGAATATAATAAATGTTATAATTTATTTGGGACCGTTTCTTAGAATAATAATTATATCAAAGGGTATCATTATTACTGAATTACTTTCACAAATTATGCTTAAAAGTTGAATTCAGATTTCGCTGCCGACTACCTTATAGTGCTTCTGAGGGAGGTGGCTCCATGGTAACGGGTTCGATCCCCGGCGATCGCTCACTCTAACACATGTTTTTTCGTGGCTTTCCTAGGGTCAGCAAAAGAACGCTAAAGTGTTTTCTCATGCATCACCGGGTACTACGATTTTCTTTCCATAATGTCTACTTCATTCCTTTTCCTTCTCATTTTTTCAAGAGTGCTTCCAAGTTCGTAGTGCGGGTAGGTCCTCCGGTTTCCCCCTCCATCACATACCACCGGTATTTTATCTTCATTCCATGTATCATAGTAATAAAAGCGCGCGTTAAACGCTATAAAAAGTTCCACCAGGGGATGTTGTTGATAATAATTTCGCTGGGGTTAAATTGTTTCCTTACCCTTCCCTTTGCACCACTTAGCTTAGCCACGTCCTCTTTTTATCGGTTACTGCTTGTGTATCAGAATTTAATACAAACCAATAGGATATTAGCAAACCCAGGACTAGGTGGAACACTAATGGTGAAAATGTTCTGCCAACATTAAATAAAGAAACACACTAAGACACTAACCGTGCACCGAACTGTACATCGGATTTTTTTTTATAATTTATCTTAACGACCCTTAACCGGTTGGTCATATCGAATGATGAATGAAATTAGTGAAGTGATGCTCAAGTGATCTCGGGGTCCATGATACTTTAAGGAATAGGGAAAACCCGAAAACACTAAGCGAGATTCGAACTAATGACCTGTTGCATGGTCGTCTACTTAGCGCGGTGGTAGCACGACTGCTTGTCAAGAAGGAGACCTGGGTTCGATTCCCGGTACCGGCGTGGGGAATTTTCCTCCGCTAGGAGACCATGTCCGGGTTGCACTCAGCCTCGTGAGGCCCCTGGGGGGTCAATTGAGGAGCTACTTGATTGAAAAATAGTGGCTCCCGACCAACACGACACCGGTCCGCGCTCGCTTAAGTGCCTCGCTTTGGTGCTTCGTGGCGCAGGGGATCATGGGTTCGAGTCCCGCCTTGGGTATGCGTGTTTCTGTGTTTGTAAACATGTATATGTGTTTATTAAAAGCAAAACGGTAATCAGATAGCGAACCCAAAGAGAAAAAAGGAAAAAAAAAAAAAAAAAAAAAAAAAAAGAATACAGCGCTGGAGTCCTGACAAGACTCCGGAACTGTATTTTCTTGTAAAATTATTTTAAAAACATTTAAAAGATGTTGGGCAGACACGCTACCACTTTACCCACGTGGGCAAACTTCAGATTTTCTGTATGCTTTGGAGGTTTCCTCTATATTCTTCAAGTATAATTAAAATTACCGCATGTCTGCACTTTGATTTCTGCCCAGATCGTGCTGCGTGCAAAGAATGCAGGTCCATGTTCCGTAAATAGGGTTCTTGCTCGGTCTCGCGTAAGTAACGTGTGTGCCAAGCTGGAAGGGCGAGATAGGGCACATCGAGTGCCTTCTTAAGTTCCCAACTGTTTTGCAGCGATCCAGGAAGTGCAGTAAAGCTGCACCATCACACTAAAGTGCCCATAACCTTCTCTAGGGATAATTGCTTTCAGTTTGCAGTTATCTGCGTCCAACTGCCGTTTCTGGCTCACGCAGCAGGAAATGTCCGACTCCAACACCAGGTGCAACAAACTGGGGCATTCTCACTTCTTTGCTACCAACATTATACTATAGGTTGTCAAATTTCACCATTTTCAGCGTGTCATACTTTTAAACCCCAGAATATCTTCTTAGGTTAGGATATTCCCTGGAAAATACTTTTTTGTGGAATACTTCCTTATCTTTTAAGGGGCTAAGTTAGTCTGAACATACGGAAATTACACTTTAAGTAATTTGAATTACCACTGCACTTAAATTATTCAACTGTTTTTCCAGAAATGTGTATGAATCATTCTATAAATCATGAAAATTGTTTGAAGTGGTTGTTTACATTAATAGCTTATGCGGTTCAATCTATAAAGAGCATTTCATTCAGCAGAAAAGTAATAACACTTAGTCTTAAAACATGTAAATTCATAAACCTTTTTCTCTGATACTCTTGCAATACACAATCACATCTTTGCATGCTTCTTCTTAATACATGCTTCTTCTGAACCTCAATTATTTAATTATGATATAATTTCAGTAGAAATTAAAAAAGAAATATATTTGAAAATTAAAAAAAAAAATGGAAAATTTGCAATGTTGTTGCTTTATTAATAAGATCAATATATACTATAACATTATGATTGTGGTTCAGAAGTTCAGCTATGAGTTGTATGTATGTGCTAAAAATGTCTCATAGTTTCTGATGTAAAGGTACACAACTATCCAAAAATGCTGTTTTGAGAAAGCTGAATTTAAAGTTACAAAATATTGCATAACAGTTTTAAAGAAATGCAGGCTAGCATTTAAATTATATTTAAATTTACTAAAATCCTATGAACCCCCCAAAAGTATACATTTTCTGAAACTATTAATAATAGGGATTTTATTAGTATCTAAAACAAAAATGTTATTTTTTACCATTTCAGAGTACCTTGCCCCCTTGCTTCATATTAATGAATAGCACTGTTTGTTGTGTTACCGAGCGATGTGGCACCGTAGTGCGATTCTTATTCAGAAGGTAACAGCTTCGATTCCCGGCGACCGCCCACTCTGACCCATGGGTTTTTTGGGGACCTCTCGGGGTCGTTATGCGAATGCTGTAGTGGTTTCTGTTATCCGTCGAATTTGCTACTCCCATATCGTTTCATTAATTATTCCAATCATCTCTCACACCGTTTGGTCCGTTTCAGGCTTGGAAGTGTCGTTGATGGTATTTCGGTGCAACATGACAGGGAAAAGGAACTTCTTGTGGAACTTTCTGCGTCCCCCGACGTCCCTCGCTGCGCTTGAGGGGTGTTGGAACCTCTAGATGGCGTAGGGATCCCCTGTGTGCCTGTGTTATTGCCGGGGCGGCTCACTCCCTAAACTTTAAGAACCTTGTCATTGCTGTGCCGTCACTCCTAGTTCCACCCCCAGTGTCTCCTATCAACCCATACCTCTCGGGGCGCCCCTCCGGGTATGTAGGTATAATATTTTCTCTGGATATTTAAACACATTATGATCAAAATAAGCAAAGATTATAAACAACGAATGCAATAAATGATAACAATATATCTTTTGACATAATTATATAAATTGCTAAAATTATATTTTTTTTAAATAATTACCGCTTGATTTCCCTACTTTGGGGTTGTGAGCCAATGTTGTTCAGTACAATATTATGACGCACTGCTGAACTGTGGGAACAGAAATATATATTCCGAAAGTGGTATTTTCTGTAATTTGTTTAATGCTATCAAACATTAGAATGCTTTTTAATCATCTACTTGTTTAAAAGTCGTGTTAATATGGAATATTTGCAGGTAATTTGCGTCCTAAACAGGAAAAGTGTGTTTGGCACATAATGACGTAGAGAATATTCACAGAAAGTATTCTATTTTGAACAGTTTCAAAGTAAAATGCGCCTAAAGTATTAAGAACGTCAGTTTCGAGAAACAAGTATGAAAATATGGCTATTCTCTTTGTTAGTGTGTGCCAAAAGACTACAAAAGAATTGAGTGGAGTTATTTATCTCCTATAACGCAGAAAATTCCGGTACGGAACACGGAATTCAAATACTAAATCTACAATGAAGAAATGTCTTAAATAAAATAATAACAAAGGCAGAGGAAGAAAATACATACATGATTTCCACGGATCTATGTATTTAATGAATTTTATATCATTTTCATGTATGCCTGAAACGTTCATATAGGTAGATAATAGTTTTTGTTTTATTGTAAACCATTATCTATAAATCCAAATGTTGACATACCAGTTTCATCTATCCTGAATACTAATGTAGAACATCTCTAAACTCAATTAAATCCGTTTTTTTTAATATTATTGCACCCGTTTCATTCAGTCTTATAGGATAGTGTATATAAAACGTTATCAATATTCCAATATTTATTTAACTAGTGACATTGTTTGGTATAAGAAAGGTACATATTTGTGAATTAATTGTTTCTTTCACACCAGTCGTGTGTAGGACAGAAGTTGGAGAGGTAGAGTCGGACTGAAAAATTCAATGCCATAGCCGGGATGTGAAGCAGATCACCTGGTTTCCGTCCAGTTGCCGTGACTACTGAGCTATCATGGCAACATGCCGGCAAGACACTAAATTCTCCAATAGGCTGGTGTTTTTCCGATAAACCGCAATATCTTAAATTATTTAGATGTCAACCTCAATGGCGACTTACTAACTGTAGGAATGGATTTTTCAGTCTGACTCTACCTATCCAACTCCTGTCCTACACACGGCTTGTGTGAAAAAACAATTAATCCAATAGCAATTGACCATAATAGTTGGCTATACTAGGAGTCCTGGGACTTAAGTACCTACAGCATTGGGGTTGTCATCTCAAAATAATTTGAGAACACCTTGTGGTTTACCAGGAAACATGCGAGTCAGTTGAAAAATTCAATTGCTATAGGCACGTTGACATGGTAGCTCAGTGGCAGAGCAACCGGCTAAAGATCGGGAGTTCCGTTGTTCAAATCCCGGCTATGACATTGCATTTTTCAGTCTGACTTTATCAATCCAACTTCTGTCCTACACACGGCTTATGTTAAAAAAAAATTAATCCGATACTTAATAGTTTAACTATAAAGCCCAGGAGCTAAATGCTTACGGAGTAATCGAGTTTTTTTTTCTCTCTCTCTCTAATAATATTTACATCGTTTGGCAGTCTTAACATAAGCAATTAGATAAACATAATATTTATTATAGTAATGACGTTGTAAAACAACAAGCTCCTAAACTTGCTCAATACAATTGTAAACACATTATAACGATATCAATATTACAGTTAATTAGGAACGAAAAACCATCACATTTATGGCAGTGAGCATGAACACGTTTCTTAGTAATTTAACTGGTATCTAACACAATTCCAAAAAATCTGATGTGTTCCATTCACATGACTTTCAATACATATGTGCAACAAATTGTTGTTAAAAACTTATTCTTCTATTTACTACATGCTAATCGAAAAAAGTAGTAGAAATGCTTATTACTTACTTCCTTGTAAGTAGAAGGGAAATAAGAAGAGTACCATAGGCTAAGCGTTAGTCAAATCTTTTAAAAGCTGGTTGCTTTGTGATTGAAGTTCCTTTGTTTGTGTGGCCAGGAGTTAACACATTCCCGTATGAGAAACGCAGGTCGAAGTGTTTTAAAACTTAAACCAATTACAAAGAATATCTTAAAACGATCAACTCCACGAAAAAAGAGTATATATAACAAAATGTGTGTTTTAACGAGCTCTCCATATTCTGCTAAGTAAGTTTGTGTGTGTCTATATCTTATCCACAAAATTCATCCACAATAAAGAAGTCTTCAGAGGTTATTCATAGAAAATTTAAAATATACGTTTTAATTGTCATGTAGATATCTTTAATATATGACATTTTAGTCAAAATCGTTAGAGCCGTTTTGAGAAAATAAAAATCTTCGAAAATTTTCCCATGTAAATGGTAGATGGTAGTGGGGGTTTTTCTTGAATCTTCGTGTCGCATCCTTGAAAGATATTGTACTTAAATACCAAGTTTGGTATTTAACAGACTTTTCATTTTTTAGCTATGCTGCCCATAGACACACACACGTGCATTATTTCTAAAAATGCCTTTTCTTGATTCAGGGGGTCTTAAAGCATATATTTTCGGTGAAAACTCGGTATCGAGTTTTTGGGTCCAATACAATACCTTCTCTATACACTATGTACATAGTACGTGTAGAGAAGGTAAAAAGATGTTCACATTTATAACAGAGAACGTTATCACGTTTCTTGGTAATGAATTGGCATCCAACACAATTCGAAAGAGACTTTTTTATTTAAAGCTGTGAATATGAGCAGATCTATTGCTAATTAACTGGTATCTAAGACAATTAAAGAAACACTCGCATTTATAGCAATGAATGTGAAACGGCATATTGATAATAATTATTTCGTAAGTTTCCCATTTATAGCAGTGAATATGAACCTTAGTAACAAATGCTATGCGTTCAAACAAGCAAAAACGTATTTAATAGTTGAAGCACGACAAATTAGCTGAAACCCAATCAATGTACCTTACTTTCTATAAATAAAGATTCTCCCAGGCAGGAGGAGTCGATGGCCTACGTGTTGGTTTGCTTTCTGTATTATACCCTGACACACCACTACTGTCGAAACCTGTCTCTGATTTATGCATTCAATCATTCCTGTTTGCCCTAACACAAAATCAAGCGGGCTAGTGACGCCTGCGTTAGAACAATGACCTTGTTATCGGAGAGATTGTATTTTTATTTATAATATGGAAATGTTGGTTTGTGAATGGGTTTATTTCCTTTATTATCTTCATGAGGCTGGTTTAAATAAGTCTCGATTCGAACTGTAAGTTCTATAATTGTCCCTTTAGAAGAACTACAGTCAGTTGCAATTATTATATCAATATGTCTGTTGCATTTGGACCAACGAACTAAAGATAAATTATTACCATATTTTCCCAAGCTTTAAAGGTGTTATTTTGTTTCCATTGTTTGTTAGTGGAGATAGCACTGCCTTAGTTAATATGCTAATGTGTTAGTGGTCTGTGTAATTGGTGACACCTACTACAAACATTTTCTGTGTTAATTAAATATATAACAAACAAAAACAGGATTCCTTTTAAACCCCTGAAATAAACCAGTATATTACTCCATCATTACTTACAAAACCAGATCCAAGGGACAGGCTGGAGCGCAGGATGTCACTAGGTGTAAGATGTCGACCCCTGCAGGATCATTTGCACAAAAATCCCTCCCCAATCAGAGGTCTTGCAAGGAGTTCGTCACATACCGCTCGCCAGGACAGAGAATTACTTGAAGCAAATTCCACCGCCACACTCCACGCCGGCAATCGCCCGATTCTTACATCCCTTAAACATAATAAAAAATGGGGAGGCATTACAGAAACCACATCGGCATTCCCCACTGACCTGGGAAAACCTTGTAAAACCCCAAGATTAGAGAAGCTATCTCACTCAGTCGACGAAGATAATTCCATTATGCTGAATAAGCTTCGCAGGCACATAAAATATTAAGAGTAAATGGTAGACAACGATAGGAAACAGTTACTCTACAGATCTATTGTGAGCAACAACCTCCAGGATGATAGGATGGGGTGAAGGGACCAGAGAAGGCAACAGGCCGCAAGCACACAGGCCACCAGAGACGCACGGAAGTCCCTAACGTTTCCAGCCCCCTGGCCCGACCCAGCGCCGGGCCGCTCGTCGACCTGGCAACCACCTGATGTCCACGAGCAGTAATACTTCTATTGAACACCATCTGCAGCACACCCTGCCATACACCACTAGCTTGGAAGCGCACTTGAAAGATGAGAGTGAAAGAGAATGAAGGGAAAATGTTAGGAAAGAATTTGGGTAGTTGAGAAACTAGCCCAGGATTCGCCTGGCGGCCCCGGAGAAACTACGAAAAAAAACCCATGGGTTAGAGCTGTCGATCGCCGGGTATGGAACTCGGGACTTTCAAATGCGCGTCGCACACGTTTCCGTGGCGTCACCCTCTGGAAATGCGAAATATTTACTGCCAGCTTTGTTTACATTATTGGCTATTAAACACCTCAAATCGGGGCGTAAGGCATAAATTATACTAATACTAAAACGGATAAATATAAAGATGTTAACTTTAATACAATTAGAACACGAGCATACTGCACACAGTGGTTCAGAGGTAGAAATGGGAGTCTGTTTTGGACTGTATAGCGCTTGGTGATGATTTCTCTGGTCGCTGTAATCGCGACGTAATGACCTACTCTTGATGACTAATGCACAATGACAAGGAGGGAACGGGTGGTCTGTATAGGACACACAAAAATATAAAATGTTCTCTCTCATGCAATTCACGTGATGTATACATTCGTTTATTGTTTTTATTACTACTATTAGCCAGCCTCGCATGGATGCATTTTGGGGTTAAAAATTAGGATGTGGGTTGTTTTGAAACTGGTGAATGGCCTGCAATTTGCCCTCGTACCTAAAGCGCGTCCAAAATGTTATCCACATTGGAAAAATGGTGCAGATTTGTTCATAAAGGATTGAAAATATAAGTAGAATAGCATTTTGAAGTTGTAAGTTAACCCAACATTTTCTCCAAGTCTTCAAGTTCAACGCTGAACTACAGGTTAATCCGCTTGGGCATGGATGGCTAATATAAAAGCCAATATGATTATAAGACAAATAATTGTCTGCTAGTAATATTTAGAGTGAGGATTCCTGCATATACGGATGTTTCGCTCCTAAGAGGTAAACATATGTACGTATAGGATTAGGATACGCCGGAGCGGACTCGTCACCGAACCTAGTTGAGGGGGAACCCAAGGGGAAGGAAGGAGGAGGTGAGTGGATACACCGGGTTGCCGGAACCAAGAGCAGCGACACAGCCCTACAGTTTCCGGATTGAAGCATCCCGACAGCCGGAAGACCTCGCCTCACATAGGGTCCAACGCCCCCACTAGGAGCGGTTCTCATCCCTGCAACCAGCTGAAGTTGCGGGATGGAGTCATAGTCACTTTGAACATCCTTTTTCCCTGCCATGTCGCAGCGAAACCCACACCATCGCTGACACTTTCAACTCTGAAAAAGCCAACGGGATAAAGGATTAATGAAATTGCATTGGAAACGATATGGAGGGGCAGAAAATTTGAGGGATGAAGGAAACCTAGCAGAATTCGCCTGGGGACTGGGGAAACCCCGAAAAAAAACCGTGGGTCAGATAGGCCGGCCACGAGGCTCTAACCCGCGATCTCCCGAACGCGGCCACAAACGAAACCACCTGAGGCTTACCGCTCGGTATGCACATATAAAATAAATACTTTTTTTTTTCAACGTAGAGGGAAAAAATGCATAATTGCATAACTATTGATACACAAATACATAGCATGATACAAAATAAACCTTTCTAAATTAATTGAATACATTCAACCTCCAGCTGAAGTGCAATGGCTGGGGAGATATGTGGGGTTCTCCATGTGGTTGCAGCATACACACTAAAAAGAAAGTCTCCACGCATAATGCTGTGTCCAGCGTGCCTTCGAAGCATATTGCGGTCCCCAATAGCACCCACGTTAGTAAGCGAAAGATGGAATGCTGCCGCATGGTGTGCGGGAGTGGGTAAAAGGTTGGTTCTAGGCTACAGCCATGAAACCTGACTGCAGCCTAGGGGAGCTGATGGTGGACATAGAATGTAATCAAGGCGTAGATTGTGCAGGATGTTCTTAAATCAGCAGTGGATCTGGCGACTTATAAACTTTGGTGCGAAGGTCGACCTCTCTGCCCTGGCAGGCGTTCCTCGTGGGAGAGGGGCGTCCGTTGTACCATGGAGGTACGAAGTACGTAGAAGTCCTCCTCGAGTGCCCAAAGAGTGGGTTAAGGGACTCCAGGAGCTGTGATGTTTGTCTATTGTAACTTTGTGCTGAGCTGCTGTCACCTGATGTTCTTGGAGGCGGTCGTCCAGGGCCGTCAGCTTGGCTGTGACAATCAGGAACTCCGAATGGAGGTCCATCGAGCATTGCGTTGGTGGCTGCGATGGTGGTGGTTCAATCTGCGCTGTTGCTCTCCGGGTTATCAGCGAACCTATTGTCCTGTTCCTTGGCTACATAGAGCACTGGACCTGCCTGGTGAAATGGCTTGTGCCACCATGATCATGCCCAGTGCACTCAGTGGTGGTGCTGTCAGAACCACTGCTGTGGCACCGCGGCGGCAAGGAACAGGCATCGGCTATGTTCCCGAAGTCACAACAGCGTCGGCAGGTTCGGTGGCGTTCCCTTTGAGAGGGTAAACAGAGCAAGAAGGGCCGACCGTGGCCGAGTGGTAGACCACTTTTCTCTCACCTAGGAGGCCCGGGTTCGATCCCAAGCGACCGCATGTAAGATTTGTGGTGGGCTCGCGGCGGAGGGGTGGGTTTTCTCCGGTTTCCCCCGCCATCACATTTCACCGTTGCTCCATCTCCATTCCATGTATCATCAGTGTCATCACTTGCGGTGCCACAGTAGTAAAAGTGGGCGTTAAACACTACAAAAAAGAGCAAGGGGGGAAAGAAAGACAACATTTTCCCTAAGGTGTGTATAAAACTTGGAAACCTCCGACTTAGAACCTATGGTTTATATCTACGAAATGGGCAGTCGTAACAAGGTGCTTGATTGTCTATTCGTCATGTCTGCACGAACGTATTTCGCGTTCAGAAAATGACTGTGAAACCTTTTAAAATAATATTTAAATTTTCCAGTCATGAAATAAGCTCATACAAAATAGGGTTCATAATGCTTCACTGATAGCCTTTTCTGTTTTATTTTTGTAGTTTAAGGCTCTTTAACATCGTAGATCATTCAGACGAACAAATGAAATGGGTGAGCCCGGAGTCCATAGACCTTAGAGTTACTCGACATTCGTCTGCTTAGGAGACGAGAAAACCCCTGAATAACCCTTATCCGGGCAACACCCTAACCGAGATTTCAACTCGGGAACTCTTGAATGTGAAACAGACACATTGCCACGAGGCTGCAGAATGATAGCCTATTATGAAATACTTAAATGTAAATATTTAGTACTGCTGCTCTATTGACACTACTTTTACAAATCTAATAGCATTCTATTAACGTTTCAACTCTCAGTTGCTTACTTTACAAGAGCATTAGGGCATCTAACATTTTAAAACTAAATTTCTGGTTCTATAATTGTGAAATATATTGATAATATGGGTTAAACATTGTAGAAAATATGGTAGAAGTTGCTCTTAAGATTTCTAAAGTACCCTAAATATTTCGTTGAATCCAAAAGTATAGCTGCATAACATTTTCTAGATAGACTAAAAAAGACCTCCATGTTTGGAGCTGAACATAGGGACTGGAAATAAGGGTAGCGAATGCGTTTGAAAGTTGTAGGGTAGCATACCATATTTCTCAAGCATCAAATGTTCTAGTGTGGCAACGTTGTTGGAAAACATTACAAAAACATTTCTATGTAACAACGGACAGGGAAATCAGAAGAAAATTGAGTGAGGTGAACACAATATGCAACTCCATCCCTTTGGACTGAAAGTACTGAGCAATAACCTGTGTGACTCCCATTTGTGAGGACGCGGGTTCGTTCGCCGGATTTTTCGTGGTTCCTCTTTGTCACTTAGCAAATGCTAGGATGCTTTTTCCTTTCCATCATTCTCCTTCATGGCCTTTTCCTTGCCATCTTTCAGGTGTGCTTCTATGCTCGTGGTATGTGGCAGCGTTGGCTGATGACCTCGATACATGCGCACTGTAAAAGCTGTTCTCGGCGTTGAGGCGGCGTTGTGGTCGCTGTCATCTCAGATGCGGGGACTTTGACGAGACCCGGAACCTGAAGTTTTGGCGGCTGCAGGGCGGATCACGGCGCCGGGATGAAGAACTACCAGCCACTGAGTTAGCTTTTATCGCCCGTGTCTGTAGCCTGTCTACCTGAAGCTTGTTGCCTCCTGTAGTTTCTTCAGTTCATCCCTTCCTATTGGGGGGCTTCAGTGTTCAGCAGATCTAAGTTGCAGAGCGTGAGGTGTCCCTACTGTTGTTGACATTTGGACTGAAAGTCATTTAATGAAACACTTTTTGCAAAATGGGGGGAATGTCCTTTTACGTTCATTTTCAACGAAACTGAATTTAAATTAGTTGACACGAAAATAAAATCCCCAAATACCCAAGTTATATTTTAGAAGTATTCTACCAGATGGTCAAACTACTCCGTATTTGACGTGTGCAGATATTTCTTCGTGCGTTAAATGAGTTGCAGAACTCACTGGGCTTATTTCAAGTTTAAACCCACCAGTGGAAAACTGGCGAGAGTGACCTCAATGCCGAGATTTCACCGAAAATACATGTTTTGAGGTCCCTCAAATAACATTATAATAAGATCCTATATGTGTATGCATCTGCGGACAGCATAGTTCAAAAACGAAAAGAGCGTTAAATGCCATACGTGGTATTGAAGTTTAGTATCTTCCAAGGATGCACACGAGGTTGTTCAACAAAATTCCCCCACAAACTAACTTTTACAAGTTTTTTTTTTTTAAAATGGGCTTTTATCAAAAACGGCTGTAACGATTTTAATTAAAATACGGTATATTAAAGGTATTTATATGACAAAACAAAATGTATGTCTTGAATTTTATGGGAACAACCTCTGAAGTACTCGTCATTCTCTATAAATTTTGCATAACTGTTAAACCGTAAGAGGTGGACAAAATCTTTTTGCACAAAAAAGTTATCTCTTTGTTAACCTTCGCTTTTTTGTTCCTTTTTTTAGGGTTAACCACTTTCGAGATATTCCATGTTGCTGGTTTCAATTTTAAACTACTTAAACTGCTCAAAGCGATATTTATCTTTTGTTTTACTTCAGGTCATATAAAGAGAACCGAAATTCAAATGTTCACTTAGCGACCAGCTTTTAAAAGACTTAACTGTTGCTTAAACCTAGTGTATTCCTTTATTTCTGTCCTGCTTAGAATGAAACAAGTAATAAGACAATTTCTGCTAATGATTATATCGATGATCATGAAAAATGGAATAATCTTTTGTAAGAATGGTTTCTTCGCAGAACAGGTAGAGAGAGGGAGAGAGAGAGAGAGAGCGGGGGGGGGGGGAGAAGAGGGACAGTCATGTGAATGGAAAAAATCAGAATTTTTTTAATAAATCACCTACTTATAGTTTAAATGTTCGCTCTGTAGCGTCGAGGTGTGACCCGCTTTTTGCGGGGTGCTTGTGTCCTCAAGGCACATTCTGCTGACCTCCAGTATCAAACAACTTCTAGCACGTTAAAAGAATGCTTAAATTCTCTCAGGTCGAACCATTTTTACAACAGCACCTTAGAATTAAGGCACGTACAGCCTCTAGGATGTTAGCGACATAAATCCTTATTTCGGTAATGGGTTAAACGGATCTTCTCAAGAGAGGATACCGCCTTGATGGTCATTACCTCATCTGTAACCCCCCACATCCCCTTGGACTGGCGGCATCGTGGGACTCATCCGTCTGCATGCCGAGGGGATGAGGTTGGTTCATATAAAGTCCCCCTCTAATGACTCATCAGATCCCCTTGCAGCCCAGGGCAAGGAACCTGGTGAACACTTCCTGAAAAAAGGAGGTACACGCTCTGGTGAGAAGATGAATCGAAACTATGAACAATCTGTTGCAAAACACGGAGCAGGACTTCAAAGGCTATTCCCAGATAATTCAAGATATGCGGTCAATTTATCATTAATCTATTTTAAGCATATGCTATTTTAAAAAAAATCGTTGCAGCCATTTTTTTAGAAAATCAAAACACTTCGAAACGTGTTCCATGCAAGGGATAACTTGTGGCGGGGGAATTTTCTTTAAAATCTTCATGTTTTCTTCATATTCTTGAAAAGCATGTTCCAACGTTGAAGAAGCTGAACTTAAATAACAAGTTTTCTAATTTAACCGAAGTTTCGTCTTTGAGTTATGCTATTCACACTAACGAACACATATATGCCACTTTTTTTTTTGTAAAAACATTTTTAATCAGAGGTCCTCAAACTATATTTTCCAATAAAAATGTGCCCATCGATTTCTTATGTGGCATGCAATGCACACCCTACTGATTATATTTAGTAGAGAAAGCAAAAAACACAGCCCACTCAGAAGAAAACTGAAAATGTTTGGATTTTCATAGAAAAATTGACTTAAGGAAAGCACTTTATGAACATTTCAGATTCTGTACTTTATAATAAATTTATTTTATACCTACTACAGCAATTATACAATGTGACTGATTTTCAGTTTTAAGAAATTACTGAACTATTTTTTTTAAGATAAGGCATCTTTTGTTTTTAACACTGCTACAGAAAAACTTTTTTGGGTACATTTTTCTAAATGTTTAAACAAGGCTTTGCATTTTTATTCCGGGAATACTAGTTTAAAGAATTATTAGATGATATTTAAGTGGAATAATTATTTTGTAGTGGCAACACTATAATACTTGTTCATACTAATTGTTTTATTTACCTTGATAATATACACACATAATAGACTTTACTTGGAAAAATCAACAACAATAATTTTCATTTATTAACTTCTATCGATATAGTGTCTTGTATTAACAACTACGTGGGTGGATATGTTTTTCGTTTTTGATTTGAATGTGTTGTTCTTTGAGTCAAGAATTGGTTTTCTTTTGTAAAGGATCTCTGGTGCCAAAATCTGATTAATTAACCAAAGTGCCACATTAGCCACAAAATCAATACACGACATACGAGAACTAACAAAATTATCCCTCAATTCCGTGATGGCACTATTCAACACAAAAAAGGTACCCATACTTACGTAGGACTAGACTTAACATGGGACAAACTCCGCACGAAAGACTTCCACACCCTAGAAAACGTTAAAGCCCACTTCCTGAAGGCTACACTGGGAGCGTTGAAGCACACTCTATCTAGATTGGTCTACCTGCTAGCATGAGAAGCCTTCTTAATAGAAGAACTCAGGAGAAGACTTGGACTTCCCTGGACCCTCAACTGGAAGAAGGCGCTCGACGAAAGAACAATGAAGAGGGAGGACATCTGGCCGGAATTCTATTCAACGGAAGCCATGGTAAACCGGAACTAGACTGGCACGAACCAGAAGCTCCGACACATCATGACATCGATGGCAGCACATGGATACCATCACAAGGCATTCCACGTCCCGGACGACACCTGTGTGTGTGTGTGTGTGATACTTGTGACAGATATCATGTCCTAACGTGCTCAAAGCGAATCATATCAGTGATAAACTTTTGCTCAAAATAACTCCAAACATATGTACAACTTGTACCCGATATTATTATTCTTATTATTATTATTATTATTATTATTATTATTATTATTATTATTATTATTATTATTATTATTATTATTATTATCATCATCATCATCATTAATATTATTATTGTTATCATTATCATTATTATTACTATTATTATTATTATTATTAAAATGCATATGCGTTAGGGAAATCCATTAGGAGATAAACGACACTGCGATATGTCGTTTTAGCCTTAAAGTTTCCATTTAAATAGTCACGTCACAAGTGCAGTTAGCTGAAAATGACTTGGTTATATTAACCTTCATGAACCAAGAATTGTATTGTAAATGTAGCCTCACGCAAGATATATGATATAAATTATTTAAACAAATTCAAAATGTATTATAGTTATATCTTAGTTTTAACATAGTTGAAGTAGATAAACACTTATGAGAGAGATTATTCAGGTGTCAGAGTGACATTGTGATGTGCAAGAATATAAAATATAAGACCCAATATTATCCACTCATTCGTTGACAATATTGGTAAAATATGTTGGAAGAATAAACAAATAACTAAAGATACAGGTTATTTAGAATTGTTTCGTAAGGCCAGGAATTTAATGTGAGCTACGCGCAGCCTGTCGGTATGATTACGAATACACTGCGAAAACAAGCGACTCGGAGCTTCCCAAGCTACCTATGTTCCTTCCGGTAGCAGGGACAGGCGCACGGCTTTTTCCTGAAAGAAAAAAAAAAAAAAAAAAAAAAAAAAGTTGTCTAATGCACGCTGCGTATGAGGCATTGTATCACTTAGGGCCTCAGCAACAACATCTACATATTGGTTCCGCGTCATTTTGAAACACTAACTATATAACACCTAACATCTGGCATCTAGCACCAAGTGCGCCATGTAACGCAAGTGTCGTTGGCATGAAACTGGGCAAATATTATTCAAAATTAATAAGTAATAATCAAATCCTACAGATTTGGACAGTCAAAAACTGAATATATAATTCAAGTAAGTGTTTTCTCTGTTTTTCAATCACTATCATGATAATTTATAATGTTTTACCATTAAAATAGGTAAAATTGATGCTTAGTTCCTATGTGTATCGTTGAATTTGCCATATTATTTTCTGAAATTTCGTATATAGAACTAACTGAAATCTTCTGTAATGTACGTGCTTTAAAAAAAGATACACATTTTAAACAAGCTTATGATTCATAAAAACATCAAATTATAAAACATACCTATGAGATAAAATGCACTAGTACTGGTTATCCTGAAACAATGACATATGTAGAACCACTGATATCGAAACATAAGCTACAATTATGTTGTTCTTAAACGTAATTTCTAACATTGTTTGTTTGCACAAAGTTGAACAAGCCCTGCTTTATCATTAATAACAAATAGGATTCAGTTTGATTCTCTTTATTCAACTGAAAAACTCTTAACGAGCCAGTGAAACCAGTAATGTCGTCTACCACATTCTGATTAGACGTCAAATGCTGAAAAAAACTCTTTTGAATCAAATGAGATCAAATGCATGAAAGAGTTCAAGTCATGCATTTTCTTCACTGGAATAGATTTTCCTGTGGACCAGAAAAGAGGGAGATCTGAATGAAAGGATGTTTGCAGTTCCTGCCCACAAATCTCTTCTTTATACAGATTTATTGGAAATGTTGGTCGAAATCTGTTTTAATGAAAATTGAAAATCGTACCTTCCGCATTTTTAAAGATAGAGATTGAACTTTTCTATATTATTCCTCTGATATATTGATTTCTGTGCAAAATTACAACCTTCAACTCAACAGTTTCCATTTTTTAATTAAGAATTTAATTGTTTGATATAAAATTCTCCTAGTGGAACAATTGCGTGTAGTCTTCGGTAACTCTGTTCTTAACGTCCTTGCAGTGCTCGAAATGGAAATATATAAGTGCCGGTATACTTTCTTACTATAAAATTAGTTATATCTTTTGCATTATGTTGTTTATAGTCTGCAGAAAGTCGCAAAATGTGGTGTTTATGGCGGCCGTATCCACCATCTAAACATGCAACCAGGCAGAACACACATCACGACACACCCTACAACCTAGTTTCTCATTGTGAATGATAAGCCAATCATTTTCTTTCAGTTTCTGAAGCCACTGCACTCGGTTCTAATATGTAGGAAAAGTTTCTGAATTGAAATCAGTTGAAACACAAATGTTAGTACTAGAAGCACTATCCGCACTGTATTAACTGCTGCAATATCAGGTATACGTATATCACATTAGTTTTTCTCTTTTTGGTTATAAATTTGTCTAATCTATTCATCTTTCTTAAGAGTTAAGTTTTAAACTATCTTCTGTTGTGTTTCTTTAAAAACTGGTGATCAGATTGTTAACTTTAGTTAGTAATGGATCCACTTGAGATAATTTTTTATTCTTTAAGGTTGAATGTCGTTTGGCGTGACCACACAACTTTGGTATTTACAAGTTACCAACCAGTTAAGACAGTTTGTTGATATTACTGCATTGTTGATGGAGTAGCATGCGTCTGCAGGCGCAAGTACCGTTTGATCCAAAATTGTGTGAATTGTGATTCGAATAGCATACAGTATGATTTGGTGCACTACTTTGTGTGTAATATAACTTACGGAAATAACATGCCGGTAAGAATTTTCTCAAATAAAAAGTGTTGGTATGAAATTCCTGATGCAGAAAAATACCGGTATGATATATCGGCATATAGCTGCCCACTTCGAGCACTGTGCACACGCAAATAAAGTTGGCTTGAATTGTGCTGTATCTGCAATTTTTAAATGTTTCAAAAATATATTTTTAATGCTTACTGCCGCAAAAATCTTCAGCTATCTAATGCCGAGCAAAACCCAGGGAGGGTAAGCCGACTACGAAAACGAAAAATTACTAAAATTCTTTGTTTCATTCTCTGTTTAAAAGGACTGACACTCTTTTAGGACTTCCAAGCGGATGCCTAAGGGTCAGAAGCCTGTCGGGGAGCCAGTGGCACGAAGCCACTGATTGGAAAATCTGGAATGTAGCCAGGAGTGAGCGAGAGGAAGTGGATGATACGAAAGGTGATGGTGGAATGAATGGTGGCGGAAAATGGAGGACCCGGAGAAAACTCGCCCAGGTGCCGCTTCGTCCACCACAAATCCCAAATGCGGGTGCTTGGGATCGAACCCGGGCCACCTAGGTGGGAGGCAAGCTGTCTAACCTCTCGGTCAAGGCCGCCAGGGACTTTTATATGAAGAAAAATTTAGTTTTGGGAAACAAAGCTGAATGGGATTTGTTCTCCACTATAATTGCCAGTGCACTTTCATATTTAATCAATTTAATCAATCAGTTTATTGTCTGACAGCATGTACATTGCATAGACATTGTTAATTACATAAAATCGAAAGTAATAATATTTAAAACAACAATACCCACAATCAGGAAGCAGTAATACATAGTGATTTAAAGTATGCATTAATATCATATAGATAGAAATTTAATAAAAGTCTCTTAAATGCTATTTTAAAATTATTAGTGTCCAAGTTTTTAATATGCTGTGGCAGTACATTGTACAATTTTATACCAAAGTTATTAAAACTGTTTTTAGTTGTTACATTTCTGCATAAGTTAATCCTTAACTGTAGATTATTTCTGGTGTAATATTCATAAGTAGCATTATTGGGTAAGTAAAAATAGGACAGGGTAACATACTACCACTTTCAAATGGAAAACTAAACAAAGAATTTTTAGTAATAGGAACGAAAAATCAAGAATTTGGCGCAAAATCTCGGAGTTTCAGCATAATAGTAGCAGAGATGTTTATAAACTCTAGGATAAAATTACCGTGGAGTTGCTCGCTCTCCCCTTCATTCCCCGGAGACCTGGTGCTGGTGGACGGATTGTATTCTCACCCTTGTTTTGGGAAAGTGCAAAGTGTTAAAGTTGTGGGATCTTCCGGGCATCGGAAGATGAAAACGGATTAAACCTGTTTTGTACTGTAACTGAGCTGTGCATGTTGCCTGCAGGTACGAGAGGCACATCGTCTTCCCCAAACTGCTAGCACAGAACGCCGAGGACTACACTCCCGCCAACACCATGTACAATAGGGACGCTAATAAGATTGGAACTTCACGCCG
The DNA here is from genome assembly GCA_030762935.1 of Hymenopus coronatus. Taxonomy (NCBI): domain Eukaryota; kingdom Metazoa; phylum Arthropoda; class Insecta; order Mantodea; family Hymenopodidae; genus Hymenopus; species Hymenopus coronatus. The sequence continues at coordinate 497,916,807 of CM060900.1, read as the reverse complement.
GTAAGTACCCAGCAAACAACTTAACCCTAATCAACAAGCAAGGGTTAAACAATATAAACAATTGCTTCACGCTGAGAGAGTTGAGTGATACACCCTCTGCTGTAAACTGTGGAACCATAATAACAGCTATAATGGGTAACTGCGATTTACGTAATCTCATTGGGACTGAGGGAACTATAATGGCTTTGACAATCCTAATCACTGTTTTCAAATGATTTTGTGTGATTCTAGAACGGAAATTGCATTAATCGTGCTTCCTAGGCAAACTTTCACTTCCCCAAGACGGTTTAACTGCTTTATGACCTGTTTTCAGCATTATTAAGTGCTTAAAAATTATTTTTGATACTCCACAAATTTATGAACCTATTATACGAAGAGCATCCAGAAAGTGACATACCTGTGGCATAACTAAACAATAACGAAAGTTCTCAACACAAAACTTTATTTACAAAGTTACAGTACCTTACTCTATTTTTCAACGTAATCGTCATTGTTATCAAGGTATTTATTATTACGTGATACCGGTTTTTCAATGCAGATGTTATACTCCTCCACCACTAAAGATCTGAGCCAAGATGTCACTATCACTGTCATCGGTTGAGAATTCTTTTCCATCCAAAAAGTCATAATGTGTCCAAAGTGAAACACCGGTGTTTCTTACTTCTTTTATCAACATTTCTTTTAACTCCTCCATAACGATTGATGAACTTCCATTCCGGTCTTTATTGTACACACTTCTTCCTCTTGATTAATCGTAAAGTATACGCCATTTCCTCACTGAGATTCATTCATTGTATTATCACCATACTCTTACAGTATTTACCTATAAAATTCGATTGACCGAACTTTTGTGCATTAAAAACAAACAAATAAACACGAATAAGTTCTTTGGCGGTAGAAAAGTATAACATCGGTATTGAAAAACTGGTACCATGTTGACAATAAATGTCTTGACAGAAAGGAGATTACGTTGAGAAATAGAGTAAGGTACTGTAATTTTGTGAATAAAGTTTTGTGTTGATATCCTTCGTTACCATTTAGTTATGCCAAATCGTCTGTCACATTCTGGATGGCCTTAAATATTCAAGCCTTGTAGAAGTTATTTGGGACCATATTGTTATATACTCGTTCCTCGTATAGCTTTATTCTTAAAATACATATTATATCTAAACCATTTGCTTAATTTTTGATATGATAGATCTTAAACGTTTAAGTATTATTTAGACTGCTGATTTAGCTTACAGTCATATAACCATACGGTGGCTCAGTTGAGAACTATATGGCTACTAAGTAGTAATACAGATAGGAACCACCATCTTGAAAGCAAATTGGCGCATCCGGAAATGGGAGAAAGAAAGCGTATAAAAATAAGCACTCTGATTCATTTCTCTTCACCTTGGCAAGAATAGGTAGTTGTAAACCGCTGCACAGCCATGTATCTTCCGCCCCCTAACGTACTTCTTTTCATTAGTCCTTGGTCCTCTAACCCCACGCCCTATCTGTGCAAAAAGCTTTTACAGCTACTTCTGCTACCATGACTCTAGAACCCTAGCAACACTACGAAAAAGCCGATGCCCATGGCCGCGCTCACTAAAGTGCCTAGCTTTGGTGCCTCGTGGCACAGGGGAACACAAGTTCGGGAACCACCTCGGGCATGGGTGTTTGTGTACACATAGGGCCCAACTCTCCTGGCAGGAGCGGTCCACATTCAGCCAACCAGCCAAAGTCGGGAGACCTACTTGGTCACTTTGGGCATCCTTTCTACCTGCCACGCCGCACTAAGCACCATCGTCGACACTTCCAACCCTGAAAGAAACCAACGTGATGAAGAATGAATGAAATGGCAATACAAAAGACATGAAGGGACAGAAAATTCGGAGGATGTAGGAAACCTATATAGCATTAGCTTAGGGCCCAGGGAAACCCCCAGATCAGGTAGACCCGCCACGTGCGACCTCCTGAATGCGGGATTACTGATTATATTTGATATGATTTTTATGAAATTGTTTTAACAATCTGCGTGCTTCCAGGTAATGCAGTGAAATACGTAATTACAAATTTAGTACTAACGATAGCATAGAGGATGAAGCTCTATTCACAACCGGTCGTAATTAATAAGGTAAACTAAGTTAACAGATTTGTTCGCAACTGGGTCACTCAGACCTGTGTGTGTTTACTGCGCACTGGAAGCTTCTATTCTCTCATCTGTTTACTAGTGGCATAGGCAACTTCGTTACAGACCCATTCGTTAGACCTGCTCTACAAAACGAATATAATTATATGGGAAAAGGAACACAGTACAAATATAGTTATTTACTACGTAGACTGCTAGATTTCAGAACTTATACCTTAAGATGTGTGTAAACTTTGTAAAGGTAAAACATACGGAAAAACCAAAGCATAAAGACAAATTGAGGAATTCTATGTAACAAGGCCTAAGGTAGGAAACAATACTTTGAGGAAAATAGGAATAAACAATTAAACTATGCATAATTCTTTCTTATTAATTCTATCAAGTGCTAAGTAGAAACTAAGTTTATCTTCAGTTTTCATTTAGAAATGGATGTTCAAAGTAATGTGTACAAGGGTCCTTTTGAAGAAGAACAATGACATTATCTTATTTTACATAAAAGTATTACATTACTATGTTACATAGTGTAAACTTTGAAAAATACAGCTTAAGAGTAAACACAACACAAAAATGATTACCTTCAACAGATTTGAACAGAATGTAAACATATTTAATTTTTACGAAATTAGAAACAGAAATAATTCTTTATTAACACCAAGTGAAGATATTTTTTCAGATTTAGTTAATCATCACTAATTGGTTGTGCATTTTAATTTCTGGTTTGTACGAAAACTTCTTCGTTCCAAGCAATTTCATCTGGTTCTAAGAATTTAAATAAATTGCACGCATATTTTTTGCTTCAGCTGTGTTCAGTTGAACAGACTGACCTCTTAGTAACAATAACCTATTGTTAATATTCATGTCAGGTTCACTTTTCTTTAAGTGTATAAAAAGAATGTATGCACCAATGAATCTTCTTGCTTTGTTACTGCACATTTTTCAAAACATTTATTTTTATAGCATTGCGTAACTAGAATAAACTGTTTTATAAATAACTTCACCAGTAGATACAGCTGTATAGCGTTCGCCGGAACTCCTTTTAAGCTTTGCAGTATGATCTCTTCTTGACTGTCCTTGCGATTCTTGTAACCATCATGCTGAGCTATCTAAAAAATCATCAAATAACATACGCATTAACGTTTGCAATTTGCAATTCATACTTGCAATACCTTGTCTCTTCTACAAAAACAAAAAATGCATCAAAATGGCTGTCACACATTCAAGAATCGAGCAGGTGTACCAATGTATAGTTGGCGCAATCAAGTTTGAACACTCAAACATTTAAATATAAGCGAGTCACTTATCTCACTGTGATGCCTTTCACCTAGACGGCCCGGGTTCGATCCCAAGCGACCGTATGTGAGATTTGTGGTAGACAAAGCGGCGCTGGGGCGGGTTTTCTCCAGGTTCTCCGGTTTCCCCCGCCATCGCATTCCACCGGTGCTCCATCTTCATTCATGTATCATCAGTGTCACCGCCGGCGGTGCCACAAGTAGTTAAAGCGGGCGTTAAATACTACCACTACCTCACTGTGATGAAGTCATCCCGATCATGTATCACTGGAAGGTTTATGTCAGACATCTCTACACAGAATTTGTACAGTCACTGCAAAATTAAAAGCCACAGTCTCAATAAGATTTCATTTTTACACAACACTTGCCAATGAATAACGCAATATATAATCGTATTTTAATTGCTCTATGCCTGACATATCTTCGTCTCCTACGGAATCACTATTAGGGCTACGCCTTACTGGTCCGTAATCACAGCACGTGTTTGCGGCAGCACTCACGTTCACAGAAGCCTTGGAATGCGACAGATTGGCGCCCGCCAGGATGTTCCGTTTCTAGTAAATTTTGTTCTCGTCATTGGCGACTATATAAGAAAGAGCTAGAAGCCAGGAGTCAGCCCAAAGTGCCAGATCTTTCGATTTTTGATGCTCTGTCGGAAATGCAGATTCGAAATAATCCGATTTTTAATTTTAATTTTTCTTTATAAATTGAATTGTATTTACTTGAATGTAAATTAAATTTTAAATTTAGAGGAACTGCTTTATTCAAATGAAATTTATTTTATATTTTAGGAGTTATATTATGATGAGATTTGGATTTATGTAACACTCATGATCGTAATGCAAGATCGTTTGAGTTAACACAAGGATAGCAGCAGATCAGTGAAATGCCAAAAATGCAAAAGAAGAGAACAATAAATTAACTCAACAGTGTGGAGAAAAACAAGTGGCACAAACTTTGACAGTACATTCGCATTACTTTTTTAGTATCTGAATTAGGTATAAAATAAAATTAGTTTCAGTACAGTGGAGCCGTGGAAGATTTGCTTATAGTCTTGAAGTCTTCGTTTTTTCTACGACCAGTTTCAGTTTACTGCACCGGCTTTGCCTATTTATAAAGACATTGTTTGCACGTTGCACTTTATTCCACTGAACTATGTAAAAAATATGTCTCTATTCTGAAGCTAAACTTCTCCACACCAAGTTGGAGCTGATGGCGCGTGCTTGATGACTTCATGTCCATCTGTCACTAGCATTCCGGAGAATTTCCACGTGGTATGTGTGGAAAGGTCTTTGCCCTCAACTGTTGAGAACTCAAACTTCCGCGCCACCCTTCCGCCCAGTTTGATCTAGTAACTACCGTATTGAAGGACAAAAATAGAGTATTGGTTTTGCTTCCCGGAAATGTGATCGTTGAGACTGTTTGTATGCATATAACTTAGTGGTAGTGCTGATCACTTTGATTGGCTATGAAACATATTACAAGCCCTTTAAGTTTACATTTTAAAATGATCTTAAACTACAAAAGTAGTAAAAATGTCCTTAAGATGACAAATATCATGAAACGATGATATTTTCAAGTAAAATCGGAGAGAATTGAAAAACAGACTTCTACATAACAACCATGATTCTGCTTTGTTGCAATTTAAAATGCATATTTATGCCACCACGCATTGTTACCCGCTACCCTAATTATAACATAAAAGTTAATTACATACTGAAATATATTGAAATAATTAATACAAATTGAATATTTAACTCGTTCAAATTTGTATTAATTGGCAATTCGTGTTACGGGTAACCTATAATCAGGTATTTTTTGCATTGAAATATTAATTTTTTGTCAAAAATATTTAAACAAAAAGTAAAAAACCTTTCCATTATGAAATATTGGTTTAGAGCTTGTGAGCAACATTAAGGAAAAACGTCTAGTTTAATGAAGCATACAATTTTGCATTAAAATTTAAATTACGTTATGAAAAAGTGGCTTATATTTAAAAGAAACGTATATATGCTGGAGGTGTGGTCTAAGCCTTATTACTGCCAATTTCAACAAAAAATAATACACATTTAAATAATATCTTATGATGAAGTATATATAATGTCACATTAGCTGATTTATTCTTAAGTGTATTAATGTGTAAATGTTGCCATTTAGGACATCTTAATTTCATTAAATTTATATTAGGGCTCTTGTCAGAGGGAACCTATTGTTTTGTTGTAATAGAATTTCATTTTGACTTCATTATCTTGAAATATAGAAACTCATGGAACCGAAATGTTTGCTATTTCAAAATAATCTCGTAAAGACACCATTGAAAAAATTGTTGGTTCCAAGTTCAGAATAAAATGTGCCATCATTTGTTTCAGGAGGCCTGCTGCTATCATCTTGAATTGTAATACAGAACACGTGAGAAAAGCACGCCGAGAAACATATTCCCGGTCCATTTTATCCTCCGTTCGAAGTCTTTTCAGCTGGTATGGAAGGATATGGAGGTGTAAAGGAGGTAGAAGCTAAATCGGTACGTGTGTACCCTCCTAAAACCGGTGCTGCCACGCAGCAAACACCTTCTTTTCCCCTTGTAATTCTAAAGGTTTCTTATTAAATAAACAATCCAAATAAAAAACATAATCTCATCTTCCAAAATTTATTATTCATGCAAAAATTAATGCAATTTCAACGTCAAAAATTAAAAAAATAATGGCAATTAAGAAGAATCGTAAAGAAATGTTTATGTGGTTCCTAACGCTTCGTACCGGGCATAATGATGTTCAAGACTGAGGGAGGAGTTGGATAGTTCTACTGGTGATAACAACTGGCTTCTTGGCCAGTATTGTTAAAGACACAGAGCTTTCAAGTAAAAACTATATACTGCAAGGGCGGTGTTTGGAATATACGTGTTTGGGCGTGTCCCGGACGCCCGAGAATCACTTTAAGGATGCCTATGATTGAAACTTTAGGGCATTCAGTCAAAAGTTGCACTTTCAGCTTTCTGTTTTATCATAGGATAGTAATACTCACCATGCTTCGCCATTTTAAAGTCCATGTAAAAGTTTTTATACTTTGCCATTTTAAGATATGCGTGACAAATGACAGCAAATCATCCCAAACATAGCAACAGAGCAGAGGAAAAGAAAATCTGAGATTACAACCTATCAACCGTAGAGTCTGCCTCCATGGTCGAGTGGTCAGCTCTCACCCGGAGGTCTCGGGTTCGATTTCCGCCAGTAGCAGTGGAAGTTTTCTTTAACCAGAATTATTCCGTATCTCCCACAGAAAGTATGAATGTCAGAATGAATGCGTGTGTGTTTAATGATATAACTATTCACTTAATGATTATCTACTGTGTGGTGAATCCCAAGTTAAAAACCCCGATATGGCCATAGCAGCTAAAGGGGCCAATGCAAATGAGAAAAAAGAAAAAAAAGCTTAGTAGATTTTTTTGTAAGTTAACTGCCGTTTCCTCATTATTAAGATTTTCAGCATTTTTCTTCCTGTAAATGCTTCTTGCAGAGAACTTATTGTGGCAGAGGAATGCTACTGGATACAAAAACAGAGAGACCAATGGCTACATTGTGAGAGGCATAAAGATATACCTTTTAATTTTAAAACACAAGAATTCCAACGTTTTGGCACAAAATGAGTATTCAAAAACTATGTTTAGAACCCAAATTAGATCAGATCCACAAAAATAAAGACAATTTTAAAAATTGCATTCATTGTAAAACCTAAGGTTAACATGTCAGGTCATAATTTGAATAATTTTGGTGCACGGGACTTTGTAAGTGATATAATCACGGGAAAACTACGAAAAACACCATGATAATTGCCTGGAATCGAACCCGGGACCTCCCGAAAGCGAGCCTCAGACGTTACGGTGGAGCCATCTTGCTCGGTCGTCTGGTGATTAATACATTGACTACGAGCTGGTTATTATTGCATCAGACTTTAATTAATTAATAAATTACAAAAATGAATCGGCTTCCTATATGCCTAGTCGAATCAGTGATTATAGGAACAACGCCGGAGAAAAACAAATTGTCATATATTCTTTAAATATCGATTAAGTTCGTTTCTGATTGATGAATAGGTCATCTTTCTTTTTTGTTACCTTTAAGCTGTATCTGGACAAAACATGTACTGTCAGTGAACCATGCACTAAGTATTTGTGTAATATTATCTATGGCTGAAAGGTGCTCGCATGTAACTATCAGAAGATTAATCTGAGTTCAGTTAGTTCAGATATAGGATGCAAGATGAAGGCGAGGGGAACACTCGCCTGCAGTTAGCTATATCGTCATGGATCATTTATGGCTACACAACTGGGAGGCAGGAATAAGGTGAAGGAGCCGGAGGATGTTCCAGGTTCCCAGGTAGACAGAAAACATAGACTTGCAGAGGTCCCTAATATTTCCAGTTCGAACATCGACGCACCATTAGAGAGCAATCTCAGGAGGGCGACGCAGCAACTCTAGCAGGTGAGACAGCTCATTCTGACGTCCAAGGGGAAACATTTTTGCATAGCTCAAGCAATTGCGTCATCTACCCGGCACCACCGATACTGCAAGACCTGAAACATTAAAGGGAAACGAAATGAATGGAAATGAAGAGAAATTAGATCGCGTTAGAATATATCAATCCGGCCAGGGGAAAACGACGAAAAAGCCTATGGCCAGAGTGGGCGGCCGCCTGGAATCGAAGCCGGAACTTCCCGAATTCAAGACTCACTTCTCGCTTGGTTAGGTCAGGCATAGTGAGAATAAATATTCCCTCTGGGTAGAGAATTTGTTGAACTTCCTATAGGATTATGAAGCCATACCTTAATATCGACAGCTTTAAGGGACGAAAGGTTAGAGGCTGGATGCTGACTTGAATACGCAACACCTCGTGCCATGTTATGTGATAAATATTCAGGTGCACCAGATGCGAAACTAATTGTTCTGAAGAATCTCCCTAACAACTGCTCCACAAAGGGAAAGCGCCGTGCTTCATTAAAACCGTCTACGTGCCTCATATGTTTTTACTCAAAATACCTCTTTGATGCACGACGTTGTAACGGCATTACGTAATTTATGCTAATAAATATTATAAAGAGCTGAATTTTGTATGCGTGTGATGCAACCTCAAAAACCATCACTTGATAATTCCTTCATTATTGAAAACCCCTGTTATTCATGAAGCACATAGACTATAAAAATATTCTAATTTAAATTCATAAACTACTAAGAAGCAAAAAAAAAAAAAAAAAGTCTGTGTGCCAAAATACAAACACATTGAAACTTTAAAGCTAAATACTTGCATATAAGTCTTTGCCATGGAGTAGAAAAATGCACGTGAGAAATACAAATATCACCGATATTTCATTACACATTTATACACCAGGTGGACAAACTGCCCCGTATTTGACTGTGCAGATGTCCCTTTGTACGTTAAAAGAGTTGCGGAACTCTTAGCTGTTGGGCCACCTGGTATAGTACCTCGATACTGTCGATGCTACTATACTCTCAATATTACGGCTATTGGTGTTTAATACTTAAAAATTAAATCCTGGATACTTTTTCGATAGTTTTGCATTATTGAAAGTTGTTGCGTTTAAGCAAGTTAAGGAATAATAGGAATCGAGACTTCACATTCACGTGTTCCCAAAGATTTGCTGGAGCAAAGCTATTGATAGACCTAGACTGCGTTTTTTGTGAGCAAATGCAACATTTCATGGTCTGTTGTGTGTAACTGAAAACATGCAAAAAATGGGAGGAGTGTAACATGCAGCGCAAACTGTGTTGTGATTGAAGCTGATTTAACTGATGCTTTTAGTCAAGTTCCTGGTTAACCTATATTACATTTACTTACTCTGGCGACCAAAATCTGTCAGTCCAGCAAAAAGAATTCAGAACTTAATATGTAAACATCAAATGAAGATGTTTCTTTTAGCCTTGACTAACAATAGGGTCGCATATTCAACATAAGAAGTCTGCATTATGTGAAAAATGAGGTAGTTTTGTTATCATTAAATAACTACCAACTACACGAAAGAGAACGTACAACGTTTGAAAAATCTTCTACTGTGATATTCGACCGTTCCAATCGCTGATTGTTCCAGCGACAAATGGCATATATTTTGTTGATAGTGTTTAACGCCCGCTTTAACTACTTGTGACACCGCAGGCGATGACACAGATGATACCCGAATGAAGATGGAGCACCGGTGGAATGCGATGGCGGGGAAAACCGGAGAAACCGAAAAAAACCCGCCGCTTTGTCTACCACAAATCTCATGCGGGCGCTTGGGATCGAACCGGGCCGTGTAGGTTAGAGGTGAGTGGTCGGCCACGGCGCGGCCCACAAAGGGCATAGGCTAGTATTTACAGAAGTTACAATACTATCAGGGAGTGGTCAAGGAAAGCTTTTGCTTTCCGCCGGTGTTTCCATTCTTTTGACCGAATGTCAGAGAAATTTTCGTTAGTTATTACCCGGGCTGTGCGAAATTTTAACTATAGGAGGTAAAAATGGCTTCAGCATAACAACATCCAGATAATTCTACAATAATTTCTTAAAGAAAGATGTAAGGGAATTTAAGTACTTCATCATTCAACAAAATCAGGTAAGTTAACTAGTTAGCAATAAAAACATTGCAATAAATAAATAAATAGTTGAGCATCATAAGCCGAGTTTCACTTTTGCTACTTATGTGATCTCTGCAGTCTTACCCTTTTTCTCTTAAAGGTGCATATTTTAAAATAAAGTAAAATAAATGAAAGAATTATCAATCTACAAATATACTACAGTTTCAACAAAAAGGGAGGATAATATCAGAAACCAGAATGCAATTGAAACATAAAAATATCATATCTGCCCAATTAAAGTGTTCTTCTGAAAAGAAGCTTTACAGGTAATGGAATCAATTACTTCCATTCATTTCAATTTTGTTCAACATTTTAGAAAAGCAATCCAAGTAAAATGTGCTGGAAATATTTTTACGCCTTTAATATGCATTTATTTGATTTATATAATGAAACCAGACACGGACCATTGAAGGCAAGAATCATACCTTTTCAATCATATTAGTTTATATTGTAGCAGTTGAGAAACATCAGTTTATACTAAACCTATTTATTACAACTAAGACATTCAACATAATACAACACATTAAACCTGTGATACTGACGTCACACACTTTTATTTTTGATAGTGTTTAACGCCCACTTTTACTACTATGGTATCGCAGGCTATGACACTGGGGATACCCACATGGAATGAAGATGGAGCACCGGTGGAATGTGAAGACGGGGGAATTTGAAAACACCTTACCTATATTCCTTTGCTGATACTTAAGAGTTTATGCCGAATATTTCAAACACTTTGCATGAATACTCTACCATGTGAATATTTGCAATTATGACAAATGCTGTCTTCCTCCGTGGTCTAAGGGCGCCTAGTTCCCGAGATAGCGTCTTCAAACCCAGCGGAGGTCGATTAATTTTTCGAGCTTACTTTGGAAGGTATGTAAAGGCAGTGGTCTCGTATGGTAGATTTGTGGCATGTAAACTTCAACCTCTGAAGAAAATGTTGTGTCTTTCACGCTCAAAGTAGAATTGGTCGCTAAGAATCCTAGTATTAAAGAATCCGTAAATAATAATAATAATAATAATAATAATAATAATACAAAAATTCTATGAAAAATACCGTAAAATATTTGACAGCTAAGCTTACTTAAGTTGTAAATTCCCCAACAAGTTTTCAGGGCATGGAAATATAATATCACGTTTAACACACTTAAATGTGAAGGAGATAGAAACATGAAGAGATTTTTAAAAATTTCACTGAAACATTCCGTTAAAGAGTAAGCAGTTGAGGAAACTTATACGAAAATGAATAGCTTCAGTAAAAATTAATATTTGTTACCAAGCTTGATATTTTCCCTTCCGTCCAATAAAAAGCCATTCTCAATATAACTTTAGGTACTATGTAAAACAATATTCTGCTAAATGATTGTAAAATATTTTTATAAATATCTTGGACGAAGAAGTTGAAAATTGTGAAAACAAAGCTAGTAAACTAAAAATCTTGTATACTACATACATTTGAGTTTCTGAACCCTTTATTGTGTGATATAAACTATTCTGACAAGAGTTTATTCTTACATCTACTTAATTTTCGTAAGATAAATCTTTTCAGAAATAGCTATATTGCATATGTATTCAGAGATACAAAGAGAATAGCAAATATGTAAATGCTTAAATACTGGGCTGGCATAAACTATCATATTCTTTCTAAGCAAACGCAAGAAACAAACGAACATCGAAAGGTCCTTTAAGAAATGACAAAACTATTGAACTATTTGAACCGTTAATAACGGATGTCTTGTAAATGGTTTATAGAGAGCTAAGCCTTTTAAAAATATCTACATGTTTACTTTCTCTAGTATATACGTATGTAGAACGTGAAAGAAAAGATAGATTAAATGGAGAACAACATGGACTGCAGAACGTAAGAGGAATTAAAATGGAAGGCCCACAGAAGATCAGAATGGAGAGTTGCTGTAAACTTAAAAAATATAAGTTTTTGACAATTTTTACGAATTAAAACAAAATTAAATGGAGTTTTATTTATGGGCGCTCTGTAACTACTGTGGTTCTCAGCGTTCCATTCTATGTTGGTCGTGAAAGACCGGTTGATTTTGTTCAGAGGCATTTTTATCAAGCTCTAAGTCCATTTACGTGCCGAAAATTTACGACGACACGGGACCAATGGCTTTACTTACCTTCCTCCCAAGCTACCACGTATGGGATTTGTGGTGGACAAAGCGGCGCAGGGGCGGGTTCTTCGGTTTCCCAAGCCATCGCATTCGATCGGTGCTCCATCTTCGTTCCATGTATCACCGGTGCCATCACCTGCGGTGCCACATGCAGTAAAAGTGGGCGTTAAACACTATCACAAATTATTCCGAAGGAAGCCATGCTAAGTATTTTTACACACGAAAAAATCTATCGCTCTCCTCCGGATTTGAACCCTCGACCTTGGGCACAAGAGGCCAACGTGGTAACCACTGCTCCTTGGAGGGCGAATTTCGCAAAATAGTTTCCCCTTAAAGAAATACATAAGAAGGTTAGCCTACTCGCCTCTCACCAAGGGTCCGATCTAAGGCGACCACATGTGAGACTTGTGGTGGACAAAGCGGCGCCGGGGCGGGTTTTCTCCGGGTTCTCCGGTTTCCCTCGACATCGCATTCCACCGGTACTCTAACTTCATTCCATTTATCATCAATGTCATCATCTGCGATGCACATGATGCAAAAGCGGGAGTTAAAAACAAAAAACACAAAAAAAAAAAAAAAAAAAAAAAACTTTACTCTCTTATTCAGCACCAACAAATACGTAGCGCGAATAATTTATAGAGAACCTTTCGTGTAAAAGTTGAAAAACCAGAATTCTGGCTGGGACTAAATGTGTATATGTTTTTACTGGTGATGTTCCTGTTTCGGGAATGGACCAGAAGAGATAAGGTTGGATTTAATGGCTTGGAGCACGAAATGTCGTATGCAAAACAAAGATAATTAAATGGGCCCAGGGGCTGTTGTTTTTCTAGACCTTAATAAAATACTGGAAGGTGGGTGCGTGTTGGAGAGTTCGTCTTAAATCACCAGTCCATGCATGGATGCTCATGATCGTGCTGATGTATTCATGGTGGCGAATTAGCCATCGTGTGTAACCTGACCCTTCCCTTTTGCCATGCATAAATGTGGGGAAGCGAAACGGTGCTTAGAATGCCTGAGAAGAAATTGAAGCACATCGGAGGTATCTACGTGATGCTTGTGAAAGGTAATTAACTGTGATAGCCTTCTCAGAATCTGAAAACAGGGTGCAAACGTCTCATACACTATACAGCAACGTAGTCGGTCCTTTGTAGCACCACAAAGTGATGAACAAGCGAATAGACACAGAACAGAGACGGAAGACCACGATAATAAAATATTAAACAAAACCAGTGCAAGAGGAACAAGGAAAGAACATAGGAAAGAAATGGATCTGGCTTACAAAACATTTACTTAACGATAATATTAGCAAGGATTGTTACAAATAAAAAAAACCCAGTTAACTCATAACTAACTTATTATGCGATTTTTTTTTTTTTTTTTTTTTTTTTTTTTTTTTTTTTTTTTGTAGCTTAATGTACTTTAACCTGGTTGGTCATATCCGACGATGAATGAAATTGGTGAAATGATGCTCAAATGATCTCGGGGTCCATGGAGCTTTAAATTACTCAACATTTGTCTTCTCAGGATAAGGAAAACCCCCTAAAAACCCTTATCCGGGTAACTCACCCTAAGCGAGATTCGAACTTGCGACCTTTTGAATGTGAGGCTGACACGCTACCACCACACTAGTGTTACAACACTAGCTTTAGGATTAGCATTACAATAGAATATAGATACATTCTCAAAATAAGCGTAAGCTTTATTTGTGGATCTTTAAGTCCGAATTGGTTTGCTTGTCGAGGGGCGAAAACTAACCAGAGACCTCTCCTTTATATTGTTTATTTATTATATTTAAAAAAAAGTGTTTGATTTAATCGTTCTATTAAGGGATTTCGACCCTTTGATTGTAATTTTGGAGAGGCCTATGTTTAATTTTACTTAAACGGACGGGGTCACCAGATATTAAAAAAATCTGATATGCTACATTTACACAACTGTCTCTAGCTGTTCCATATAAAACTATTATTACTTTATCCACATCCTACTGATCCAATTTGTCTTATTACTTGCTTTCTTGTAAGTAGGAGAGAAATAAGAGAGTGCGTTAGGCTAAAGCGACAGTCAAATCTTTTAAAAAACTGGTTGGTATGTGAAACAAGTTAGGTTCGGTTCGCTTTGCATGGTGCCGTTTGAAAAAAAAATTAGGTAGTTTAAAATTGAAACCAATAACGAGGAATAACTCGAAAATGGTCAGATCTAAAAATAAATAAAAAAAAAAAAAAAAAAAAAGTATATGACGTAAATTATGTGCCTTAAATTTCTGTGTTTCTCTTACGGTTTAACCATTGTGAAAAATTGTGCAAAACCCAATCAGGATAAAGCGGTCTTTGGAGACTACTCCCAGAAAATTAACAATATACATTTTATTTCTAATGTGAATAGATGTGTTTAATATGTGTATGTTAATCGAAATCGTTAGGGCCACTTTTAAGAAAACAGTTTCAGCATTTTTAAAGGGTAATTTGTGGTGGGGGATTTTCTTGAAAGTCTTGGTGGCGCATCCCCGAAAGATACTAAACATAGATACCAAGTTTGGTATTTAGCGATCTTTTCACTTTTCAGCTATGCTGTCCAAAGACACACACGCGTGCCAGCGAAACTTTTTTAAACGTGTTTATTTCAGATTTAGGGGATCTCAAAACATATATTTTAGGCAAAATATTATAGGTATTGAGGGACCCTGAGTCCGAAGAAAGCATTTTAGAAAAAGGTCCGTGTGTGTACTCGCGCCTGGGGACAGCACAGATCAAAAACGAAAAGATTGATAACAACCAAACTTGGTATTTGAACTTAGTATCTTCCAAGAATGTGACACAAATATTTTCAAAAAATCTCCCCCACCCCAAACTACCCTTTACATTGAAATATTTTTGAAAATTTTTTTCTCAAAGATGGCTCTAACGATTTTGATTAAAATACTGTGTGTTAAAGATATTTACGTCAAAAATAAACTGTATATTTTGAATTTTTTTGGTAATATCCTGTGAAGACCTCTTTATTCTTCATGAGTTTTGCAGAATTGCATACCGGTTAAACCGTAATCGATAGGCAAAACTTACTATTTAAAAATTGTAGATCTTATTAAAACCCATAATTTGTCATACACGTTTTTTATGTAGAGTTGACCGTTTCTGAAATATTCCTTACTATCAGTTTCAATTTTAAACTATTTTAGCTTTCCTCAAACGGGAAGTGATGTTTTGTTTCATCTCTCTTGTTTTACTGCAGGCCATGGAGAGCGAGCCCAACTAGCTCTTTCACAAAGGAACAGCTTTAAAAGATCTGACTATCGACGTAGTCTAGTGTATTCCCTTATTTCCCTCCTACTTACCAGGAAGCATGTAATTAAAACAATTTCTGCTAATGTTTACCTTGATTAGCATGTAGATAAAAGAATACTCTTTTGTAAGGAAAGTTATTTGCGCAACAGCTAGAGAAAGTCATGTGAAGTAGCACATCAGCTTTTTAAATGTACGGCGCGTAAGAGCAGATAGGCATTTAGAACTTCAAAGTTGTTTTTCTCGTCTCTGTTTTTTATGTTCTTTCTTGCGTGTTCAAAATGTTCCACAGGATTCACATAATCTTTCATTTTCTTCATATAGACATACTATCAAATGTATAGATATAAATGTTGAGAATAATTTTTCTTAATCGATTATCATTAGAGAAATATTAATTAGAATAAATACATAATATACTAAAATGTTTGAAAACTATTGCATCTCATAAGTTTATCATTTTTCTCAAAAACTAGAACACCAATAAAAATATGTTTCCAACGTTCATTGTTTAAGATTTCTTAGTATAAAAGCAGATATTTTTATTAGTAATATTTTAATTTTTTCATCGTGTGGAATACTTGTTGGCTACATTAAAGTAATTAATTAAAAGTTAACAACCAGAAGAGTACCCTAGATGTTGCAATGAAAATGTGAAATGTTGCTGAAGATTTAGTGTGTTACTTGCAGTATAAACTTTGAAAAGATATGTTCATAAATGCAGCATTTATAAGTTTTACCCATGGGTAGCCTTAGTGACGCAGATGGAAATATAAATCCTGCGTGCGCGCTTGTGTGTGTGTGTGCGTGCGTGTGTGTGTGTGAATGTGTGTGTGTGTGCGTGCGTGTGTGTGTAGCTTAAAGTTGCTTAACCTGGTTAGTCATATGAATGAAGTTGGTGAAATGATGCTCAAATGATCTAGGGGTCCATGGAGCTTAAAGTTACTCGACATTCTTCTTCTCAGGATAAGGAAAACAACAAAAAACAAAGAAACCTTATCCGGGTAACTCACCCTAAGCGAGATTCGAACTCGCGACTTGTTGAATGTGAGGCAGACACGCTACCACCGCACTATCCAGGCGGGCTAAACATAAATTTTGATAGGTATGATTTGTATGCATATCAGATGTTTCAAAATCTTCCTCGGTGTCCAATGCCAGATCACTTGTATCACAATATACCACAGGTGAACAAAAGGTATAGCACACTGGCTATATGATTTAATAGGTCAATAAAGGTTAAGTGCTCACTTTTTTCATTCTCATGGGCAGTAGTGACCCTCCAGACACCGCAGCACCTCAATGGGCCCAAGTGGAGTGATGGGGGAGACTTCAGAATTTTAAACGGGGCCATGGATGAAATTGTAGATATTTTGGTAGTCCTTAATAAATTAAGAAACATGCTTACTTTGTCTACACGTACTATATACATAGAGTATAGAGAAGGTATTGTATTGCACCCAAAAAATCGATGTCGAGATTTCGCCGAAAATATGTTTTGAGTTCCACTGTGTCCAGAAAGGCATTTTTAGAGAAGGGTCCTATGTCAGTGTGTGTTTGTGTAGACAGCATAGCTCAAAAACAAAAAGAGCGTTAAATACCAAACTTAGTATTTATGTTTAGCATCTTCCAAGGATGCAACAGGATTTTTTTTAAGAAAATCCCCCCCCAAACAACTCATTAAATGCAAAATTTTTTAGTTTTGAATTTCTCAAAAATGGCCTAATGATTTTGATTAAAATACAGTAAATTAAAACTACTTCATTACAAACAACGTGTATATGTTTAACTTGTTACCTTTCGTTTATATGTTCAATGTAACAAAATATAATTGTTACCCTCTCATTTGTTTTATTTAATGCCCCATTACAGACTGCTATGCTTTTCCGGGATCAATTCACGTATAAAAATTTGAACACGCCACTGAACATTATGGCTGAAGTTGCTTACACAGCTAGTTCATGGTCTCGCCGTAGCTCTCTGTTTTGAATCCCATTGTACTAGTACGTTAGTTTGGGACATTTATTTGGAAAACAGTACTTTTGGAACAGAAACGATCGGAATTGTTACTGAAGCTTTTCCCAGCTCTAAGTCAAACCCGGTCTTATATGGTTGGATATTTACACTTCAAGTGTGTGTTTCAAGTATCATATTCTAAATCCATGGTGAGGAAATACAGTTTTTGTAATCCAGTTTGAATGTCCACGAGATAAGTATATCCACCTATTAAGCTTTCAGAATCATAAATTATAATTTTAGATCCTGTAAAGTTGGAATTCAGGAAAATAATATATTTACATCACAAACAACGTGCATATCTTTAATTTTTTCTGTATACTTTCTGAAGACCTGTTCATTCTGGATGAATTTTGCTGAATTTTGCATAACTGCTAAATCGTAAGAAATAGGCAAAAACTTACTTCCAAAAATGTAGATCTTGTTAAAACACATAGTTTACGCCATATACGTTTTTACTGTAGATTTGGTCATTTCTGAGATATTCCTAGTTACTGGTTTCAATTTTAAACTATGCAATCTTCTTCTATACCTGCTCACCATACAAGCTTCTATTCATCAACGTTTACAATAGATTTAGCTCGTCTTTGGAACTCCCTACCTGAAGACGTAAGGGACTGCCGGAACGTTATACTGTTCAAGCAGAAAATCAGGGCATACATTTGTAATCAAACCTAATCTGCTGTTGTATTAATATGATAAACACATCACTACTTTCGTTTATTGTTATTAATATTTTATGTGCTGGCAAGTAATATGCATTTAAATTATAAATATGACTAATATGGGTTTCAACCTACATGAATAGTTCACTTAAAATAGCTTTGTTTACTTTCTTTCTCCCTTTTCATTTCAGTATACTTGTTGCACATTTTTAATATCTGTTTTTATTAAGTTACATAGAATTATATTTTTGTTCTTTATTCCTTTATGCATTGCATCATTGCTGCATTGAATTTAATTTTTTGCCTGGTAGAGTGGAAGGAATGGCCTTATGGCCTTAACTCCAACCAGGACAAATAAATAAATAAGTACATAAATAAATAAATAATCTTTCTCAAACTGTGCCACCTTTCGTTTCATCTGTCTTTTGTTTTACTGACCACACAAAGCGAACTGAACTTTAATTCTTCACATTTCGACCAGTTTTTAAAAGATTTGACATCACTTTAGCCTAGTGTATTGCTTTATTTCCCTCCTGCTTAGAAGGAAGCAAGTAATAAGGTTATTTCTGCTAAGGTTTATCTCGATTAACATGATGTAGATAAAATAATGATCTTTTGTAAGAACAGTTTATTTCCAGAACAGGTAGGGAAAGTCATGTAAATGGTACACATTAGATTCTTTTTTATTTAAGGGTTTACAGCGTAAATTTAGATATCAGAAACATTACTTTACGAGCAAAGTGGTGGATATGAGCCAAATCAATACAAATCACAGCCGACGTCATTGTTGAATTTGAAGTCTCATGTGTGTTTCTCAACTTGTGGAAAGAAAAGCTACAGCTTCATACGTGATATTCGGTTAAAGGTAGTTGTAGTGGATTATAGTTTTGTGGAGGTGGGCCCTGCTAGCACTTACTGGGTGTATTCGCCTGGCCGCCCACTATCGGAGAACAATAACGGTTGGGCTTTGTAGCCAGGGCTAAACAGTGGCAGTGTTAATAGTGTTAAGTGCGCGCTCACACTGGCCTGCGTTCCGAGAAGTGACCTTGGTGCAGAAGTGACCTATGTAACTCTACATCCGCCACGGTTGTCAAAAGAGTATTGAGCAAGGATCTCTACGTCACCACTACCGAGCTATAACATACCACATCAAACAGGCCAAATGAGCATCGTCATCAGTCCCCTCCAGTCCGTCTGGTTTATGTTGTAAAATGGGAATTAGAAAGGGTAGTAGTATTTATTAAATTTACAATAATACAATATTTGCGTCACATATCCTCATGGTTCGGGTGACCGTACATGCTGTCTAAAAATACTTCAATTTAAAATATTATCTACATATCTATTTTATATATCTTTACAACATTGGAAATGCACACACACAGACACATACACACGCTCGCGAGCTACAACAGAACCACAGAAGAATAAAAGAAAGAACACTCTGATATCACACACACACACCACGTATTCACACATATAGATTACACAAACACCAGACAAGTCTATACAATATTTACAAAAATATTTTGCCTCTTACTGCACGTACTTCAATTAAGTATGTGCCCAAGGTTGGCCAGTTTTGGCTGTTTAGAATCAAATTATAGAATGCTGTCCTTCGTCTGTTTGAAGCTAAAAATACTTCCGGCAATAATTTTTCCTAACATCCTCCATCTGCACACAATCTGCCAAAATAAGCGTCCAGTCTTCCTGATACCCGCATAATGGGCAAATCCTCTTACCAGCTTCATCAACTACCTTACGAGTTTTCCATCCTCCCAACCTGAGCCGCGCTAGGGAATTAGAAAGAGAATACATCATTGCTCGTTCCGTTGTAGGTAACCCTGACTGCCTAATCCCAAACCATACCACTTCCATGCAACTTTCTCAGTGACTACCCATGATGATATTGCAGTTTTTTACTTTTTCTACCAATCACTACGTGTGTATTTAGTTGGTAGAGAAGGTATTATATTCCATCCAAAAGTTTGATGTCAAGAGTTCATTGAAAATACATATCTTAGGAGCCCCTGAATAAAAAAGCATCCTTAAGGAAAGGTACTTGTGTGTATTTTCATAGTGCTTAACGCCCGCTTTTACTACAAATGGCACCGCAGGCGATGGCACTGATGATGCATTGGAATGATGATGGAGCACCAGAGGAATGCGACGGCGAGAGAAACCGGAGAACCCGGAGAAAACCGCCCCTGCGCCGTTTTGTCCACCACAATGTGTGTATATGTATGTGTGTGTCGGTTAAACGCCAAACTTGGCATTTAACTTTAGTATTTTCCAAGGATGAGACACGAATATTTTCAGGAAAATATCCCAAGCTATATTACCTTTACATGGAAGAATTTTCGAAATTTTAGATTTCGCCAAAATGGCTCCAACAATTTTTATTAAAATACTATAGGTATATATATATATATATATATATATACATGCCAAATAAAATGTATATGCTAAATTTCTTACAAATACCGTTTGAAGTTCTTTTTATTCTGAATGACTTGTTCTGGTAAACCGTAAAGGATAGACAGACACTTGTTTGAAAAAAAAAAAATAGATCTCGTTAAAACACACAATTTATGGCACACACAGTTTATTTATTTATTTATTTTTTTTTTTTATTTGTAGAGCTTAATATTTCTGAGATATTCCTGGTTATTAGTTTCAATTTTTAAATACTTATGCACTTATCAAGCGAGAAGTTAAGATTCGTTTTATTTTATTTTTTTTTATTTTACTCCCAGGAATACAAAGAGAACCGAATTTCAACACATAGCAGCCAGTTTTGAAAAGATTTGGCTATCGCTTTAGCCTAGTACTTTCCTTGCTACTTGTAAGGAACAAGTAGTAACGTATTGGAGAATATTCATCTTGATTAGCATGAGATAGATAGAAGAATAGGCTTTTGTAAGAATAGTTTGTTACAGAGTAGGTTGGGAAAGCGAGGTGAATAGAACACATCATATTTTTAAAATAATTAGTTGCATACTACTTGATTGTTTTTATGTTTACAGCAGACATTAAAGGCCTAAATCAAAGAGAAGCTGAAAAAATAATCGTTCCATAATACTTAAATACAATTCTTCAAATGCAGCACTTTGCACATTGTTGGTATGTGACGGTATTAGATATATGCCGACCGTTAGGGTTTCTTGGAGTTTAAGGTGCGAGATACAGCGATAGCTGCGGCAGTTCTTTCCATTACCTGTGTAACGGGCATTGTTTGTTTTGCATTCATTAGCGAAGAAGGTATGCACCAATCATTACATTTCATTTGCATCAGAATTTGGAACAAAACGAAATCCAACAAAATAAACAGCTCTAAATACATCTTAAACATTTCCATGTTTCCCGTCAATAAAAACAATGTATGTAAATCAGCATACATAAGACTGTTCACAACAATTTTCAGCTGCGCCGTGGCTGAGTGGTTAGACCACCTGCCTATCATTTAGACGGACCGGGTTCGATCCCAAGCGACCGCATGTGGGATTTGTGGTGGACAAAGTGGCGCAGGTGGGTTTTCTGCGGATTCTCCGGTTTTCCCCGCCGTTGCATTCCACTGGTGCTCCAACTTCATTCCATGTATCATCAGTGTCATGTGCCTGCGATGGCACTTGTAGTAAAAGCGGACGTTATATACTATATAAAACATTTTTCGGTGTGTGTAGCGGATAGCTGAGCACGACCTTTGTTACAGCTCCCCTCCTTCAGAGCCAGATAACAAGTAGATCTTGTTTCAAGAAAACTTACCTGATGTACACCGACGTTCATAAAAAGTGGTGCTCTCCCTAGATCGCAATAGTGTTTCCTTCTGTAAGGTTTCCACCTTCAGGTTACTAACATTTACCCCCCACAGTTGGCACCAGCTTTATATATGACTGTCCTGAAAAAGTTTGTGGGACAGAAAAGGAACCAATGAGAGATGTAATTAGTATAACATGAAGAGATTGTTCGGATACCGCCGCTATGAAAGTGTTTCACTACGATTAATACGCTTAATCATTTTCAGCCAATATGACCGTATTAAGTTAATAATTACTTTATATGTAAATAATGAGAAGATAAAGAAATAATTGTAACAAACAATTCTATATATTAAAACCAACGAAAACTGCAAAACTTTGTTATAATTCTGCTGTAGGTAAGTCATTAATGTGACGTATAAATATTAAAAGAGCACAGATTACAAAATCTATTATTAGATAGAAGTCATTAATTAACGCAACTTAGTTGGAAGAAACAATTAGCCCGTTGTCATAGTAGTGAAGGTAATTAACCTCCAGGAATCTCAGTAAATAAGGTAATCCATTAAGCTCTAGGCTCAATCGCTGAAAACTAATGCGTTATAAAAACTAAAGTTTCGTGAAAGCGCATGTAAGCTATTTCTAAAAATTAGTACGGGAAGAATACAACAAATAACAAGTCAGAGGGAAAGGTGTGTCTCAGATTATAATACGAGATGAAGAATAAGTAGGCACTATGATGAGATAGTCAGTGGTAGGCGGGACTTTGATTAATGGGATGTATCTGTGAACTTTTAACAAAAATTGTGAAAAATTTTTAAAACATTATTTTTCATAATAAAATGTTATAATTCTAAACTTTAAGCATCTATGTAGTTTTTGAATATTTTGACAGTGTTTAACGCCCGCTTTTACTATAAATCGCACCGCAGGCGATGATATTGATGATACATGGAATTACGATGGAGCACCGGTGGAATACGATGACGAGGGAACCGTAGAACCCGGAGAAAACCCGCGCCTGCGCCACTTTATCCACCACAAATCCCACATGTTGTCACTTGGGATCGAACCCGGGCCGTCTAGGTATAGCTTTTCAATATTATGCTCTTTAATTACCAATTAACTGAAGATATAAATGGATAGGCGTATGCTTATTAATAGGCACTCAAAACTTTAAAACATATTTTCTCGCAAATAATTTCCAATGTCTTTCTATACTCAAATTGTTTCACACGATGCAATTTTTCACTAGTTTATTTCAAAATCTTATCCTATTTCTCAAAATCACATTAAAAATATGATCATATAGTTTATCGAAACAAGCTCCAATTTAGAGAAATTAATCATTAAATTTTAAAAACATTTTAGAGAGCAACAAAAGTAATAATTTTTCTACACCATTTAGGGTTAATATAAAATTGAATATGACAGATCTATTTATAAACTCATTTGATGTAAAACGGGATTTTATGTGAATACTTTTAAAAATGATCAAGTGGCCCATTTTTACTAGAACAGTGAATTTAGAAAATACAAATAAGTAAATAGTCGTGCAGGTTAAAATTTGTTTACATGGCAAAAATATCTTTACTGTTGTCCATAATAACTAGCATAAATTTCAACAAGGTGTGACATTTTTAAATTCAAGCACATAGATTGTTCATGCAAAATTTAACCACAGTAACCACATACCATCATCTTATAATATAGATGTCCTAGTTCTGGCACATATCTCTCATGCCTTCTAAGAAGATTTTCATAAATACTTATTAGTTGTTCATGAGCATGTAAGTAAAAATATGCTTCGCCCTTAAAACAACTAAAAAAACAGAGGTCAATATAGCGATCACTAACGTTGTCCAACACCCAATTGCAAAAATTAACTCCACTCACATTATCGCGTGGTTAGAATTCCAGAAGTATATTTACATTACAGGATTTTAATTTAAAAATTGTAGTGGTATTTCAAGATAATGCCATTATTGTAATTGCTGATTTCATTGCAAGCCTTCTAAAACTATTTTTGGACTTCCTTGTAACTTTTACACGATATCATCGAGTTTTTCTTCTGTAAAGATACGGCAAGGCGGCACCGCTCGCCTCCGACCTAGGTGGCCCGGGTTCGATCTTAAGCGCCTGCATATGGGATTTGTGGCCACTCATTCCACCAATTACTCCATCATCACCTTTCCTGTCATCCACTTCCTCATTATCATGCCTGGCTACAGGCCGACCACTCGTTCCAATATATGCCTTTTTACGTGCAAATAAACAATGTAAGGGATCAGCGACTTTACCCATAATTTTTCCCCCGAAAGAAAGAACATTTTTTCGTTCGGAAGCCGGGATTAAACTCACCACCCGGAGGCCTGCATGGTAAGCAGCACACCACAGACGGCGACTATTTATATCATAAGCATATCAAAACACTTAATTTTCATTGTGATTACCTATTTTCTTTACTGGTCATATTTATTTGAGAATCAGCAAGAAAAATAACAAAATAAGCACATTACCATTCTGATATACTTTTGACAGTTACAAAGATGAACCAGTTGTAGAAGTGAGTTAATTGGAACCTTATTATTATGCATAAAGTGCTCCCTCAGAGTAGTAATTTCTTACTACTGGGAAATGCTTTCGGAAATCACAGGGTAAGTCAGCATTTTTAAATATATTTTCATCACGCATACAGTAAATACATTTTGTAGAATTCTGTCTTTTCGCCTTATGAAGGAAATAACGTTTTCCTACTCCGACATTTATCTGCAGAACTGTACGTTTTATTGTTTCAGAAAAACAAAGATTTTGTTGACTCCTTAGAAGAAGGATTGTTAATTATTAAAGAATTTCGATTCACACCTATCATGGCTAACAGCCTGTGACATGCCTGTCGTACTCGTGATTCCATGAAAAGTACGAGTGCAGTTTTACATTCCACTACCAAAGTGAAAAAGTACTTTGTTCTCGCTTTTCAGTTAGGATG
This sequence comes from Hymenopus coronatus, assembly GCA_030762935.1. Taxonomy (NCBI): domain Eukaryota; kingdom Metazoa; phylum Arthropoda; class Insecta; order Mantodea; family Hymenopodidae; genus Hymenopus; species Hymenopus coronatus. The sequence goes on along the minus strand of CM060900.1, from coordinate 497,891,923 downwards.
TAGTGAATCATGATCATGCTGTATACCCGAGCACTCCTAAACACGTGAAATCTTAGGCGTGCAAACCGAGGTACACAGGTTAGTACTGTGCACCGACTCGGCTCGGATATTTCGCAGTGAGATAGGGGGAGAAGGTGAAGCGAGAGACCAGTGTAGGGAAAGAAAAAGACAGCGTTATTGCTCAAACTCGAGAAGTGGGGGTTTGCACTGTATTCACTGCACTCTTTTGCAATTTATGCCGTGCAATATACCGGCGTATATACTCTGAGGGATCATGCTCTATACATTCAGAAGCTTTATAATCGCGTATATATCAATATTAAAACCGCCACTGTTTCGATTTTTTGCGCAAACCGCAGGAACGGGAACTATGAGCAACTACTTCCATCAAATTGACCAAGAGCTGAATGGCCAGCAAACGTTTGCCTACATACTTTAATGAATTTCTGTTTTATTTACTTTAAATATATATTATGTTGGAATGTTTAAAATTATGTAGTCCTATTATTATTCAGCGGCTACAGTTAGGCTCCTAAGGAGGTAAATGCCTGATTGCCACCTTATTTGTTAAGTGCTTAAGTTTCATCTTAGTTGAACAGAGTGAGTGATTTGTAGTTTTGGAATGGTTGAAAGTGCATATGTTTCATGTATTTTACTGGATGTCCATGTCAGGATTAAGAGTACATAGAATGAGTGGACTGAAATAAAACACATCAGATAGTCAGCTTCAAACTGAATGAACATAACATTTACATAATATGCATAAATAATCCGGGTGAACATTTCTTTATTTTTAAAGTGATTTAATGTCCACTCCTGCCTCATACCACACTACCGGCAGTGACACTGGTGAGGTACACGGTCTTCGGTATAAAACCTGACCGCTCGCACAGGTGTTTGCGTTTGGGTAGCACTACATGCTCCACCCGACCATACCAGCACGATATCTTCGCTTCTTAAGTCTGTATTTCTGTTTTTTCCACCTTAAGGACTAACCCGGGCTGATGGCCCGGAGTGTCGGGGTCTCCCAGAAAATGGGCCTACCGACTAAAAAACCCCTCCACCGGTATTGGAAGGTAAGGATGCTGCGGTACCGCTGTTGCACCCGCGCAGTCAAAGGTGAAGGTGAACTGGCACGCTGTGCGGCCACCAGGGGAGAGGGTTCTGCTAGCAGGCCGACTTGACCGAGGCCCAGCCGGCCCCGTAGCGAATTATGGGTGAGGAATTGAGGAAATTTTGGAGGTTGGATTTGTTGGTGAAAAGTGGGATTTGGGAGTGCAGGGAGAGTTTCCACTCTCTCCCTGTGGTGATGATGTCGGAACTACCGGTTCTTCCTTCCCCTGGGGGCTGGGCCGGTAGCGATGTAGGCGAGAATGTCAGTGGTAAGTCCTGTCTGGAGGTCGTGTAGTTGTTTGGATATGGATTGATGCAGTTGATGCTGCAGCTCTCGGACACCCACGACTGAAGCCTCAAGAGACCCCAGCCGCGGGCACTGGTCGTCGCTGTCCTCGGCAGATGGATGGACGAGGTGGCTCTCTATGCGGTCCAGCTGGCGCTGGTTAGACGCAAGCACCGCGCCATTATCACCTGCAACACGATCAGAGTCCTGGTACTTGGCCTCCAATGCTGCGAGTCGTTCGTTGGTTTCCCTCTGAAGTTCCTCGAGACGGAGGCCGAGTTGGTGTGTAGCCGCCTGGATGGCGGCGATGTGCTGCTGGATGGAGTCCACGGCGTCCTTTAGGAAGGTGTCCGTCGGTGAAGAGTTTACTGGTGAGGTGTTCGGTGTAGAGTCTAGTGATGGTGATGGTTGGTGGTGCTGCTGTGTCTTTAGTGGAGGTGAAGGCCTACTCCGGGGATACAGGGGCCACGTGGCTTGCCCTGTGTAGTGCGAGTTCGCGGAGCAGGTAGCGCAGTAGCGGCGTCGACGGCGCAGATCATGGTTGGAGCAACCGGCTGTAAGCGAGCTTGCCCCACAGTAGTGGCACCTAGGTGCGGCGTGGCAATCCTCCGAACGATGTCCGTAGGTGCAGAAGCGTCGGCAGGGGACCGGACGTTCGCTTCTGCTAGCCTCAACACGTGGCTGTTGCCCTAACAAGGGCAGGCGTGATGTCAAGGCAGCTTCGGCTTCAGGCGCGGACCCCAGGTGGAGGTGGACCAGCGATGTGGGTCCCCGAGGTGATGAGATGCGGTTGGCCTTTACTGCAGAGGGCCAAAGACGGCGTGCGGCATCCAGCACAAAGCGGGATGGAAGGTCCCTCGGGACCCCTATGACGACCACTGTAAGGTGGCCATCATGGTATGTTGAATGCCGGACAGATTCCCGGGTGGGTTCCGGTACGGCGGTGGAGGCGGTCGGCGGTTGGTGCCGGGCCGGTTCCCGGTTGGGTTCCGGCACGGCGGCGGAGGCAATCGGCGGTTTGAGCCGGGCCGGTTCCCGGTTGGGTGCCGGCACGGCGGCGGAGGCTGTCGGCGGATGAGGCCGGGCCGGTTTCCTACTGCCAGCTCTTCCTTGCTAGCGGTGTTGTAGTAGGCCATGCCTGCGTCGAATGCTGCCCTTGTAGCTGGATCCATTCCGTAAGAGCTCCTTTCTGTTTTTTTTTTTTGTTTTTTGTTTTTTTTTGGAAAGGGGAGACAGAGAGAGAGTTGGAAGGTTGAAAGAATGGCTTATCTCGCCATTGGGTGAAGATTAGGAGGGAATAATGCAAGGGAAAGTGAGATAGGAAAGGAAGAGTGAATGGGGTATGATGGAGTTCCGCGATAGCACCTCCGTGATTAGTGGTGAAGTTGATGTTGCTGCAGCATGAGGGCTATGCTGCAGCAAGGAATGGCTTGTCTAGTCTGTAAACATGACCCGTGGGCCCTGAGTACAGCGCTAGGGAGTCTTGGTGTGCTTTCAGTAGTGATGTCTGGTGTTACGGGTTTGTGTGTAAGGGCATGAGTTTTTGGTGGAAAGGTCCTGAAGAATCTGTTAGTGACTGCCTGCAATTTGCTCGGCTACATTGTTGACTGCCAGTTCGTGGCTATCAAGAACTGCAGTGTAGCACTTTTTGATGTCGTTTTTGTTTCCTTTGAGCAGGTCTTCCAGATGTGTAAGGCGTGTTGGTAGTTTCGCAGTTTCAACATAGAGGTCCTGGTTGGTGTAAACCTGTACATAAAATGTAACCAAGTTAGTTCTTACCTCCTAGTAAACACTTACTGGAAATGTCGTCCTTCAACAGCTAAACAAGCGTTGTACATTTAGGTAGACATGATTTAGCTACAGCACTGGAATGCCTCCATTTCAGTGGGTACGTTTTCCTTAGGTTTTTCTAATGTGTGAGTGATTTTCGTGGCGAACGTTAAATATCCTTTCCAATGTTGTCTAAGTCGTCTTCTGGTATCACTGCATGTGTTTCTAATTTTGCAGTAGTGTCAAAGGCATTCACAGGATCATGTTTTTTTTATAGTGTTTAACGCCCGCTTTTGCTACTGTGGCACCGCAGACGATGACACTGCTGATACATGCAATGAAGATGGAACATCGGTAGAATGTGATGGCGGGGGAAACCGAAGAACCCGTGGAAAGCATGCCCCTGCACCGCTTTGTCCACCACAAATCCCACATGCGGTCGCTTGGGATCGAACTTGGGCCACCTGGGTGAGAGGCGAGTGGTCTAACCACCCGGCTACGGCGCGGCTACATATCGTGAATTGGAGGGAAATAATTGTATAGGAAACTTCAGGATGAATTCTTTACGACCTTGAGAGCCGATTCGTATTTAAAACAACATTTACTTGCAAATATATGCTTTTCAAAGGTTGCCTTCCTATCTTCCTATTTTTTTTTTTTTTTTGCAGTGTTTAACGCCTGTTTTTACTATTTTGGCACCGCAGGCGGAAGCGATAGAGCACCTTACGCTCTCGTAGACGATTTCATCCTGCGCCACTGCCAGAGACCTTGAAGCTATTTGCGTGCAAAAAGGGCATACGGCGCGCATTCGGAGTTTTTAATAAAGCATTATGCTGCTACCCAGGCTCTGATGGCTCCAACAATTGAAGTGTTGAGATTAGCTTTTTCAGTTTGAATTTCGATTACAAAGTAAACATATTCGTTAGCTTGCGCTCTAGTCTTGCGTTTGTTATACCATCTGCATAGAATGATACACGGAATGATGATGGAGCACCGGTGGAATGCGTTGGCGGGGAAACCGGAGAACCTGGAGAAAACATGTCCCTGCGCCGCTTTGTCCACCACCAATCTCACATGCGGTCGCTTGGGATTGAACCCGGGCCTTCTAGGTGAGAGGCAAGTGGTCTAACCACTTGGCCACGGCGCGGCCCTATCTTGGTAAATGAAAGTGGATACTGACTACGCCAATGACTGACTACGTGGTAACTGAAGGGCAGTCGTTAATGCGGGGTGTGGGGAGTGGAATCTCAGCCAGTGTTGGCTCTATCCCACAACAGGTCAGAGGTTTTATACCGAGGATTCTGACTCTCGCCTAGACGGCCGGGGTTCTATCCCAAGTGACCGCATGTGAGATTTGTGGTGGACAAAACGGCGCTGGGGCGGGTGTTCTCCGGGTACTCCGGTTTCCCCCGCCATCGCATTCCACCTGTGCTCCATCATCATTATGTATCATCAGTGTCACCGCCTGCGGTGCCATTAGTGGTTAAAGCGGGCGTTAAACACTACACTACCGAGGATTCTGTATGAAAAATCACTATAGTTACGAAATTAAATTTTGGAAAGAAAACGTTTCAGGCTTAAATTTAGAGAAAACTGGTATAGAAACTTCTGTTTTAGCTTAACGTTGCCTTGTATATGCTAATATTAAAATATAAAACTCGGCTATGAACTTACAGAATTGTAATTTATAGCGCATAAAGAACCATATACAATAGAATGAAAGCGGCTCACCTGATTGAATCGATGCCATTTGTGAATGAGGCCTTAGTCATGAATCTCGTTATTTGCTGTAGAGGATGGTTTAGAAGAAACAAGAAACTTTGCTGTTATTTTAAACAGAGAGCGCCCACGTGTTTTCTGGTTGATGAGGGTTTCTCAAATCCTTTGTAAGTACTGCACTGTGCCGGTCGTTTGATGGAAACGTGACCCCTCCAGCTCGTAGCCAATCAGGGGTGCACAACTCTCATTTACAGGATGTGACAAACTTCTGTCAGTTGTCATCTACCTTTTATTATTTTCTGGCCGTCATATTAGAGGCAGGAAGAATAATCGGTTATTTTACAACCGTAGCTGTGGCCGAGTGGTTAGGCGGCCTGGGTTCGATCCCAAGCGGCCGCATGTGGGATTTGTGGTGGACGAAGCGGCGTCTGGGTCCTCCGATTCCCCCCGCTACTCATTCCACCAATCACTCCATCATCATCTTTCCTCTAATCCATTACGCTTGATTTCATATCAAGCTCATGCTTGGCTACGGGCCGACCACTCGTTCCAGGTTCTCCATTCCGTGGTTTCGTGCCGTTGGCTCCCCGACAGGCTTCTGACCTCTAGGCATACCTTATAGGCCCTAGGAGCTGTAAGCCTTAAGGAACCTTTAAATACGTCGTAGTAATTGAGATAAACATTAGTAGAAATTGTATTAATTTATTTTAAGAATAAGGGAAATAAGGCAATACACTAGGCTAAAGTGGTAGTCCAATCTTTTAAAAAGCTGGTCGCTATGTGGAACAAACGAAATTCGGTAAAGAGATAAAATTAAAGATAACCTCTCGTTTAATAAAAGCTTAAAGTAGCTTAACATTGAAAACAATAAAAACGAATTTCTCGGAAACAGCTCCAAAGAAGAATAAAATGTATATGGCATAAGTTGTGTGTTTTAACATTTTGTGTGTAATAAATTTTTGTCTATCTTTTAAGGTGTACCAGTTACGCAAAATAGAGCAGAATGAAATCTTCAGAGGCTATTCCTGAAAATTCAGGCTATACATTTCAATTAATATGTAAAGATCTTTAATACTTGGTATTTTAATCAAAATTGCTAAAGCTATTTTTGAGAAAACAACATTTTTAAAAAATGTTCCAAGTAAATTGTAGTAGGGGTGGGGGGATTTTCTTGAAAATCTTTTTGTCATTTCCTAGGAAGGCAGGTATGTACTAAACTTAAGTATCAATTGCTGTCTTTGACGGTATTTTCGTTTTTGAACTATGCTGTCCAGACCACATACGGACATTTTTACTTTGTCTAGCCCAATATGTACAATGTACATAGAGATAGAGAAGTATTGTATTCCACCCAAAAATTCGATGTGAAGATATCACCGGAAATACATGCTTTAGGGCCTTCTGAATCCAAAAAAAGCATTTTTAGAAACAGGTCCGTGTGTGTGTGTGTGTGTGTGCGTGTGTGTGTGTCTGTGGACAGCATAGCTCAAAAACGAAAAGATGGTTAAATACCAAACTTGGTATTTAAGTTTGGTATCTCGCAAGAATGCGACACGAAAATTTTCAAGAAAATCTCACCACCCTTAACTACCCTTTACATTGAAACATTTTCGACAATTTTGTTTTTCTTAAAAATGGCTGTAACAATTTTGGTTAAAATACCACATATTAAAGTCATTTATATCAGAGACAAAATGTATATCTGGAAGTTTTTGGGAATAGCTTCTAAAGACCTGTTTATTCTGGATGAATTTTGCTTAATTTGCTAGAGCTAGTAAATCGTAAGAGATAGGCAAAAACTTACTATATAAAAATGTAGACCTTATCAAAATACACAAGTTATGTCATATACATTTTTTTCGTGGAGTTTACCGTTTTCGAGGTATTCCATATTATTAGTTTCAATTGTCAAGCACTTATACTTTTCTCAGACGGAAGTGCCCGTTTTTCTTTTGTTCTACTCCTGGCCAAGCAAAGAAGCGATTTGCAATGACAACCGCATAACGACAGCTTTTGAAACATTTGACTATCACTTTATCCCAGAAGGAACTAAGTAATAAAAGTCTGCTAATGTTTATCTCGATTAGCATGTTGTTGAAAGAAGAATTATCTTTTGTAAGAAGTTTGTTTGTAGAATAGCTAGAGAAAGTCATGTGAGTGTAACGCATAAGATTTTATTTATAATTTGTTTTGATTCATTGATCCTCAAAACTTACATTTCCTGTTAAATCTTTACATCGAATTTTGGGTGGAACGCAATACCTGCTTTACCTCCTGTATGCATAGTGCGTATAAATAAAGTACTAACGGGTCCAGTTACAGAGTTCCGAAATGCTAGAGCTCCATCTTTGTATTAACGCGATTATTCGAAAACGTTATAACCAATTAAAAATGTAACGCTTTCGTCGTAGAGGGTGCGTGGCGATTCAGTACAATATCTACAAGAATATGCGTCGCCGCTTTCAAGATCCAAAGTAGTAGCGCCCACTAAAATCTTCTGGCAAAGCCATCTACCTGGACTACGTTGAAGAAAGTAAAGGAAGTAGGATGGAAAGCCCTGGTTACGTACCTTAGCAGTGTTTTTGTAAACGTACGGACTTGCTATGCAGTGATTAATATTAAGGGATTCCTTGTGTTATGAAACCGCGGCAAAGAACCTGTCCCTTTAGTTATTTGTTTATTCTTCCAAAACGTACATTTTATCATAAATGAAAGGTAATAGCTGAATATAAACTGGAATACACACACCACTAATACCATCTTTTAGAGGCAATTAATAAAGTGATCTTAAGGATGGAGGTAAGAAACCGTTAAAGACACTAGAAGCGAGAATATTATTAGAATTCTACCAACGGATTGTAAATTAAATTAAACACAACTAAAGCCCTTTTGCAGTGATACAAAAAGTTTGCTTTTCTGTCTTTAACTCATAATACTAAATTAAACGTTGTATATTTAACGGAAAGCTCTTGCTGAATAATTAAAAATACTGTTGAGAGTTTACTATTAGAATAATTTCAAAATGATTAGGAAAATCACAATATAATCAGATAAGGACAAAATGCGCATTTTCCCCATTCAAAAAAAACCTCGAAACAGTCCGAGCCATAAGTCTTTTGAATAGGCAACTGTAATTTACCCCTTTACCTGAGAGCTAGGACAAGTTTTCTGAAATCGAACAAGAAGAACCTCGTTTGTTTTCATTACACACACTTGCCAAGAACACCCTCTGAAGTGTATGCGGGCATCACAAACTAGAGCATCGTACTCTGCCTAATCTGAAGCCTGCAAGTTTCAATGTTATGTAAAACCATACTTAAAAGATGTTCGAAGTTGAAGCATCAAACTTCGGAATAATCCAAGTATAAGCTATACAACTATATTGCTCCGATGTCGATTCGAAACGACCTGTGTAATTATTAGCGTCATGATAATTGACACGGTGATTTAGGAGAGGGACTTGAATTCCTTTAACATGAGCTTGGCAAGCAAGGACGGGGGGAGGGGACTCGGTACTGACCCGGGAGGGAGAGATGAGGTGAGAGGAAACACCGTGGGTTGGAGTCAGGAGCTACGGCACAGCAATTATAGGGTCGCTAGTTACCAGAGTGAGCATCCCAGACAGTCGGACAGGCAGATGAGAGACACCATCTCGCATAGCGTCCAACGCCAGCAACCTGCCGAAAGTAAGAGGGTGGTGACAGATAAGTCGCATTGAAGCATCATCGTTGACATTTCCAGACCGAAAAGATATCAACGGGGTGAAGGGTGAATGAAATGATAATATAACGACTTAGAGGGACAGCAAATTCGAGATTGAAAGAAAAACCTCCAGCATTTATCTTGCGACCGGAGAATCACCCCCGGAAAGAAAATCCAGTGGGCAGTCGTCGGAAATCGAACGTACGACCTCCCGAATGAGAGTCGCACACGTTACCACGGCGCTACTTTGCTTGGTTAACATGAGCAAAGTGTTAATTACAAATATTTATATGCAATGTGGCTTTTGCTTTTTGCTTTTACGTTCTCTAGCACAAAAGTGGATAGAGAAGATATTGTATTCCCTAAAAATTCGATATCAAGGTTTCAACAGAAATATATATTTTGAGGACCCCAAAATCAAAAATAGCGTTTTTAGAAATAGGTTCTTGTGTGCATAGCTCAAAAACGAAATCAACCAATTTTTTATTTCTATTTAAGTACCATACGTTTAAGATATTCCCATGGCAAACGAAATGTAAATGTTAAATTGCTAGAAATAGTCTCTGAAGAAAAGTAATTCTGGGTGACTTTTGTATAACTGGTAAACCGTCAGAGATAGACAATAACTTGCTGCAAAAAATGTAGATCTCGAATTATTTAAACTTTCTCAAACGGAAATTCGTCTTTCGTTTCATAGCTCTTTTGTTTTACTGCGTGTCATCCAAAGAAAATCAAATTACAATTGTTTCTCACAACGGCCAGCTTTTAATTTTTTTTTACTATTGCTTTATCCTAGTGTATCCCCTTATTTCCCTTCTACTTACAGGAAAGCGAGAAATAAGACCAATTTTGCTTATGTTTGTCTCGATTGGTATGCTGTGGATAAAATACTAGCTTTTTAGAGGAAAAGTTTATTTGTGGAACGGGTAGAGAGAATTATGTGAATGAAACACATCAGATTATTTCATTTCTAAGTACTACAATGATAGCGAAGGCTTTACTGAAACATAGGTGTTTTACTGTTTGAACATTAGGTTAGGTTACGGAATGTTTTCCACACTTGCCACTTCCACTCTATGGAGGTTATAGAATAATAATTGAAATTACAGAAAGATATGTATCCTCGGCCCAGTATCAAACCCGGTATCTCAAAATTCTGATCACTCAACCACGGAATGATCCTGTAATGTATTGCGAATCCACGCAAGCATGTTGAATGTAGAAGGAAAAAGGGAATGGCAATACATTTTTATTACATATTGTAATAAATGTCTTTATTGACTCAAAAATTGGTTATAAATAAAGTCTTAAATTAGCTTCTGCAAATAATTGACTCGACATTTCAACGCGTAGACAGTTTACGGCTGCAGGCCAGCCATGGTTCGCGCGCCATAGCGCGCTAACACTCATCACTAACGACTCAGTCAAATTCACCACACACACAATACTGGCTTGCAATTCTTCCTCTTTTTATAGCTAGAAAATGACGCCACAGAATTTTCTGAAAACCTGTCGAATGTACTGGATGTTTCAACACGAATCTCGAGTGTACCAGACGTGTCACGTTCCGAAGTCTCTTGTTCCAGTTGCACCACACTTCCTTGTTTATGCATTCCAAGGGCACCAACTGCGATGACACATACACCAAGGCGAATGTGAGAACCATTGCAGAAGACCACCGTCACATTGGCCTTCAGGCGTAACCTACTTAGCTATCAGGAGGGTGGAATGACTGAGATAGTACACAAGCACAGAAACACACAACACTAAACATCCATGCACATAGTGAGATTTGAACCCGCGACTCTATCGCGGCATTATGTCAACGCCAAACGGGACCGGCTGGTAATAGCCTTAATAGACGAAGGACCACGACTAGATGCGAAAGAACGTGAACCAGTCAAATAACCAATAGCATATTTCTGTTACGGTTATTTGTATACAGGATGATCAAAAATGCTTTTACAACGTTTGGGGATGGACTCCTGACATCAAAACCAGAAAATAGGTTCATATAAACAAATGCTCTAAACCGTTTCGTTTTCGCGTTATCAAAATTTCATTTATGCACTCATTCATAGAAGCCTTTGACCCATTTTACCCTGCACAGTTGACCTTGTGTTGCCATGGCTGCTTGTTAACATTTGTCATTTATCAGATGTGTAATATATTCCCTCAGCAGCCTGCAAGTGCTGTCTACAGGGACTTCATTCAGTACACTTTCCCAAACTTATTAGAAAATGTGCCTCTGCAAATAAGAAGAAACTTGCGGCTTATGCATGATGCTCTAGTATATTTTAATCTCATTGTTCGAGATGCACTGGCTAGTGTCTAGCTTGACAAATAGTTAAGTAGATAAGGACCAGTTCCATGGCCTGTACGATCCCCCGACCTTAATCTTTTGAGTTTTTATATTTTGACAGCAACGTAAACCATTGTTTTATGCAGCAGACATCCCGGATGAAGAAACTCTAAATCTAGGTGTTCTGGAAGTCTGCGAAATCATACGCTACTGACTGGTAGTATTTTACATTCCATGCTTCGGCGAGTGCATGCGTGTCTAGACGTAAGAGGACATTTGGATACTTTTTTATAAGTGAAAACGTCAAAAATAGAATAATGTGTTATTTTAAAATGTTTTGATTAATAGAATTTTGAACCTCAATAAATCGAGAACGAAGGGTTTTGGGACATGTGTTTTTTATGGACACTTTTTCTTGTTTTGATGTAAGGAACCTGTCCCAAAGGTATGTAAACGTATTTTTGAATCATTCTAAACACTTCTGGTTGTGCTGTTTATTTTAGAATTGAAGAGCTTTGTTGATGTTTTGCTTTCGCTAGTGTCACAAAAAGTAGGGGAGTAAGCGAAGCGGTAAGCTGATTTGCCAAGTCATTTCTTTCCAACCCTCAGGCAGGGAGGAACACCTAAGTAAATATGTACCTACGTTTAACGGAAAACTTCTACGGAACTCAACTGATTTACTAATGGAACACACACCTTGGCTCGCTTAATATGGCTACTCTGCGGATGTCCGCGGGCAATGACTTGATTTGTTTATTAGAACAGGAACAAACAGATGTGAGTCAGTGGCGGTGCACCGCACATCAAGGAAACAACAATTCGTACCGTTTTAAGTCCTGATGCTAGGAAAAACAAAAAATCTGATCTGTCCCATTCAGATGACTTTCTCTCGCTGTTCCACAAATAAACTGTTCATACAAAAGATCCTTCTTTTATGTGCATCATGCTACTAGAGTAAAAATTAGGAGAATTACATCTTTGTAAGCAGAAGGGAAATAAGGGAATACACAAGGCTAAAGCATTATTAAAAGCCGGTCGCTAAGTGAAACAACTGAAATTTGGTTCTCTTTGCCTGCTAGGAGTAAACAAAAGAGGGAAGAAAAGAAAGATGTCTCCTGTTTGAGAAAAGTTTAAGTGGTTAAATCTGAAACCAATAATTCGGTATAGTTCGAAAGCGGTTAACTCTACAAAAACAGAAGGTATGACATAAATGGTGTATTTTAATGAGACCTACAATTTTGTGTACTAACTTTTTGTCTGTTTATTGCGGTTTAGCAGTTACACAAAAGTCATCCAGAAAGAAGAAGTCCATAGATGCTATTCCCAGAAAATTGAAGATCCTCAATTCGTTTGACATAAAAATATCTTAAACGTATGACATTTTAATTATGATCATTAGAGCCATTTTTGAGATAAGAAACATTTTTGGAAAAGGTTCCATGTAAAGGGTAGTTGGTAGTGGGGGGTTTTCTTGAAAATCTATATGGCGCATCCTTGAACGATACTAATCTCAAATACCAAGTTTGGTATTTAACCGATTTTTCATTTTTGTGCTATACTGTCTACAGACACACGCAGACATGTTTCTAAAAATGTTTTTTTTTTTTTGGATTCAGGGGGTCTGAGAACATATGTATTTCCGGTGAAATCTCGGTATCGAATTTGTGGATGGAATGCAATATCTTTTCTATTTATTATGTACATTGTATATACGGGCTAGAGAAGGTAATTAGTGTACAATGACACAGTCATTAAAATGAAATACCGCATGCAAGAAAGAAGTAATTTTATGGCCTAAATAAATAGATGCATTAAATACAACACCAACTGTATATTGATATTAACTTAGAAATTTCTAAAATCTAAGATGTTAGTCCGGTGGTTAAAAATTTGAACACAGCAGTTAAGAGTTTATTGCATATGGATATCACACTTCATCCAAATTTTAAAATGTTAGCTGCATATTTATTAGATATAATATTTTTTGCTATTTTGAAATAATGGAATTATGTTTTGTGAAATATAATATTTTACAAGAAAATGCTTAAATGTATATTAATAAATGGTAGCTATGCATTTTTAATATTTCAACTGATTTGTAAGCAAATAAATGTTAAACATGAGACCTTATACTTTATTTAAAAGGTGCATAATATAGGTTTTAATTGCGTCACAATTAAACAAAACATATTAATCATATCATTTTATATTGCTATTTATAAGCGGATATAGAAATGTAATTTATATATATATATATATATATATATATATATACCAAAAATGATATTGTGTTGATGAATATGCAGCTGAGCATGTGCCAAGATTTGTATATATATATATAAAACGGAAAAGAGAGTTTCAAAATTATAACTTTAAAATAACACAGCTATTGACTTTATGCTTTTTGACAAGCATTTTGTGCTAATATAGACCCTCGTTCTTTTTGTGCTCCTCTGCAACTAATTTAGTATTTGAAGATTCCTAAGTCTGTTTTGAATGGTTTGTTCACTTTAATGTGTCTACATGGATCAGTTTTGCTACAATTTTATAGGATACTGGATTTATAGGCAGGAATTTAGATAGCTAAATTACATAATTTAAAAGATCGAATATCTATAAACGCTACATAGAATTAAAGGAGTAGGGTTTTAGGTTTTATTTACATAAATATCTGTGAAATCATAGCTTTCGGTAAATCATCTTTGAGATAGTTGGGGAATTTAATGTCGAGCTGGTATGTTGCGAAGGTAGCTCGGCTAATTAGAGCAACCAAGCGGAAATTGGGGGTTCCTTGCTTTAAATCCCGGCAAAAAGAGAACCCTGACTACCCGCAGGTCTGTCCTAGGTAGTCGCTATTGGTCCATAGCTTCCTGCTTCTGGAGATTGTGATGCCCTGCGATAAATATCGAATTGGTTTCCTGCACTCTTTAGAATAATTTTGCAATGTTTTGAATCGTGTTCTCAAATGTTAACATATAACATAACTAAAAGCGGGCTATATATTAAAGAAAAATCGCCACAGTATTTTTGCCGAAATATGAAACTATGAAGAAACAATTGTAAAATCGATGTGACAGATATGTTACTGCTGTGTTTACATACATCACACCACCCGTAGTCGGGAAGGGCAAACGGCTGAAAGCAGAAGAGTGTCGATCATTTGACCTGTTACGTAAACAACCGCACGTCTGAGTAAGGCATAATAGTCATCCTAAAATTTCGTGACACTTTCCTCGTAAACATAACTTAAGAAAATACCGAAAAACTGCAAATACTGAATCACCATGTCGTCCGCAAACGCTAATACAAATATTTTAACTTATACACCTTTTTATCCTATTAAATGCAGAACATGTTATATTTTTAGGATTTGGAGCAATCTCACGACTTTAATTTAAAAAAGTAGGCTTTGTGGATTTTTTCCATGTGTAATAACAAAATACAAAGATAGCAATATAGATTTTACCAGTGCGAAAGCCTTAAACATATAAAAATGAGTTACTTAGTCATTTATTACTTTTCCTCTTGGTTAACAGCAGAGACAGTGAGCGGATCGCACTCAGTGAAAAGTGGTTCCTAGGCTGCCACCTGAGTGTATTGTCCATAAATATATGCAAGAACAGTATAAAGAGAGGAGAGGGTGTTAGAATCTTTCCCACTTAGAGCCTTTGTTTACGAGAAAATAAAGCAAGCTGTTGGACTGACAAATAATGAAACAACTTTATTTGAGCAATTAGTATAAGCCCATACATGTTTTTGTAATGCTTTTTATTCTGCTCTTATATTATATAATGAATTATAAGCTCTGTAGGGTTAAATCAAGACATAATCCGTCGTGATCGAGTGACTGGACTACTCGCCTCTCACCTAGACGGCCCGAGTTCGCTCCCAAGCGACCGCATGTGAGATTTGTGGTGGACAAAGCGACGCAGGAGCGGGTTTTCTCCAGGTTCTCCGGTTTTCCCCACCATCACATTCCTCCGCCATTGCATTTCATCGGTGCTCCATTTTCATTCATGTGTCATCAATGTCATCGCCTGCGGTGGCATGGAAGTAAAAGCGGGCGTTAAATACTATCAAAACAAACAATAAAAAAATAAACCGTTGTGACGAAAACCACACAAACCCAAAAACACCTAGTTTTGCATTGTATTATCCTTACACTTAAGAAAATCACACAAACACACGTAGTGCTCACGGTGTTGCTATTATTATTATTATTATTATTATTATTATTATTATTATTATTATTATTATTATTATTATTATTATTATTATGCACTATTGATGTAGCCTAGTTAACAAAGGGCATAATAAATCATGCAAACGCGAGAGTATGTAATATTTCACTCCATTATTAATTCGCACTATACACATAGTAGAACAAATGAAAGCATTAAAAAGCCAGATCTGTAACGTAAGCTTATTTAAACAGAATAGCAAAGTGCGTAAGTAGTTCTTAGGTTTAGTAACGCAACCTTGTTTTGATGCTGTGTTTAACTTTAGTACTGTTATACTTTACTCGTAGCAATTTCAAGGCCCTTATTGGCGCCACGGAGCTGCTGTTTTTGTCATAACTGAGCAGACAAATGCCGCTCGCATCCCGTAATCATGTCACGGCTACCTGTACAGGGCAATGACCAGCCACAGCAAGAGTCGTCATTAAACCCTACCATACCTCACACGAAGCAAAATGATCGGCCAAACACTCGAATTTAAACACTGGTGATCTAGTGGCTAATGTTGCTGGTTCATTTACTAATGAGTGCATAGACATTGTTCCCCTCTACGGCAACACGCGATGTGGTTCTGTCGCAATTCGGAGACTTGCACAAGAAAGGCTCCCATGCGTCTAAGAGAAGAAATTATACAGAATGCGCTCCAATATTTTTAGGAATACCTATACGTAAGAACAGTAAACGTTTGTCATTTTATCATCATGGTTGTTGTTGTGCACATACTAAAATATTTTTATAAGTATGCATTCATAATTTAATTTTATAGTTTGCAGTTCAAAGAAGAACGTCTCAAAATCGTCTATGATTTAAGATCGCCGTTACAATAAATGTTGCAGGGAAAGACCTGCCTTTCGTGAAAAATTACCTCAACCAACAACACTATGGCAATGATTCCGCTCGTAGGGCTGAGTGAGGCAAATAAATAATAATAATAAGAAGAAGAAGACACAGGTTTGTGTGGTTTTCGTTGTGCGTAATAATACAGTGAAAAACAGCGTTTTCTTGTGGTTTTCGTTACGACGCTTTATGTTTTTTTTGTTTTTTTTTTCATTAGTATAGCCCCCTTTAACATCAATGGTCATATCGGGGGCTTTGACTTGTGAAACTGTAGGTTCAGTACATTAGGTTAATAAACTTTATATTACTAAACACACGCACATTTACTCTCATATTTATACTTCCAGACTCTATGGAGGATAGGGAATAATTCTGGTTAAAGAAAAATTCCCCACCCAGCGGCGAATTTAACCCGGGACCTCCGGGTGAGAAGTCAGCTCGCTGACCACTCGACCAGGGAGGCAGTCTCTTTATGTTTTGATTTAACCTTATGGAGCGTACCGTTGATGATGGCATAAGAGCAGTGAAAACACCTTTTACAAAAACATGTATGGGCGAATAAAGTTGTTTTTTTATTAGTCGATCTCGTGTCGTAAGTTTTTGTCTATTTCTTAGCAGATATGCAAAGGTCATTCAGAATGAAGAGGACTTCAGGGGCTATTCCTATATATTTTATTAGCTATGTAGATATCTTTAACACATGGCATTCTAATCAAAATCGTTAGTCTTTTTTTAGAAAATCAACAATTTCAAAATATGTCCCATGTAACGGGTAGTTTAGGGTGCGAGATATTTTTCTGAAAATCTTCGCATCGCATCCTTGGAAGATGCTAAGCTTAAATACCAATTTTCGTATTTAACGGGATTTTCGTTTCTTTAGTTATGCTGTCCACAGAAACACACACACAAAACTTTTTCTTAAAATGGGGTTTTATTCTGGGGTACTCAAAATATGTATTTCCAGTGAAATTGAACCAAATGAGATTTGGGTGGAATAAAATACCTTTATTTCCTACAACTTAGTGCTGGATGCGAGTGCTGTAGTGTATAGTACAGAATGAGAAACAGCTGGATCCAGTTGTAAAGTTGCTGGTTTTCCAATAATACTTTAGTTTCAGAATAATTTGCTTTATTATATTATTATACTTTAATTCATTTACACCTTAATTTTTTATATTCTAGTTCCTTGTTTACTGATTTTATTTTGAAAATTTAGTTTTTAGATTAGTTAATTATCTGAAAAAATATATACATATAATAGATAAAAATTCTAATGCTTATTTTTGGAAATAAATTTAAAGTTTGAATATATGTCTCAGTATAGTTACCTAGGTGCTGGGATAGCATATGGGATTTTATTTATTTATTTTATGCTAGAAAAGGTAAAAAAAGATTATAAGCTCTATAGCTGCAATGTTGCTAACACTAGAACTTCTATCGGTGAATAAGAAATAGCTGTCATATGGTACAGATATAATTATTGGAGTATCCTTGAAAATTAAAGTCCGTAGGCGAGATGATAATTGCCACATGAATTAAACTGTTGAGATTCATAGCATGTATGAGAATCATGCTTTTGTTTCTGAACTAGAAAACTTTGCTAAAGCAGACGTCATCAGTAGTTTAAGGGACAAACAGAAAAAGAACAAGCACGTCCTTCAGGAGTCAATGCAATCATATTTTGGCCTTTAGAACTATTTCTATGTGTAATGACAAAACAATTTTGCAGTAAATATTGCAACGACTAGAAATGCTAACCCTAAAGATCCCTGTCACTCTGTGGTAGTGGGTTGAGTAAACCATATTTCCATGAAACTGGCCATCATATGCCATTTCATTATAAATAGGGATATTATAAGGTATCTACATACAGGCTGTTGATTAACTATACCGAAATATTTTCACAGAATATGTAGATTACTTAAATAAGTAATTTGAGATAGGAGACTTATAGTCTGTTTATTGAAGTTTCGAAGTAACGGCTATAAGTTTCTGAAGCGCCAGTACGCCACTGCCTAATTTATCAGTCATTCGATAGCATAACACGAAAAACGAAGGGACATATATAGGTACGCTGCAACACACACACATACACACACACACATATATATATATATATATATATATATATATATATATATATATATATATATACAGCGTAGTGGATATGATACTGGCTTTTTAGATGAAAGAAAGTTTCCGAGTTCAGGTCTTGTTCACTTCGATTATTTTTCTGTTTCTTTTTCTTTTTTCTTTCTTTCTTTCTTTCTTTATGTTTTTGCAGTTTTTAATACAGTTTCAGTCTTAGATTCTTAATTCTTATTTAGTGTTTGATTCACCTAAGTGAGGTGCATATCTGCAAATTCAGAGGTGTACATGTTCTCTATGACAGAAATCGAACTCATGACCTTTGGGATAATAGCTTCCCGCGTTACGCATTAAGCCACCACAGCAGTAGAACAAACGCTTCCATAGTAGGCTACATAGCTCAAGAACGTAGTTAATGAATGCTCAGTGTCGCACTGTGATTAGTTCGAGATTTTACAGATTTTTCCGACATTAAATCTTGAGAACGAGCTGCTAAAAATCGATATTTCTATACTCGGGCAGTGGTTTTAAAGACGTTCTAAGCCATTTTTTCCAACCTGCTTTGCTTTAACACCGACTTATCAACGCCTGACACCCACACGTTTAACGCTAAGTAATTGCGTTATATTTATCCGGGGACCATGCATCGCCGATCAAATGCACAATCTCGCAAATTATTTCGATGTAGTTCATTAACACCCTGTATATGAAAAAATGTATACATCTCACTATCGTGTGAACCAAGACATTATGCTCCGTGCAAATACAGGATTAAATTCTTTGTTATCAAACCTTCATCTATCTGTCTCCCGGTGTACAAAGTTTTTAATACAAAGATCGTGCTATAGCTGGAAGCCATTCTTTGTTAAAATAAGGTTAAGATCTAATGCTCTTGAGTTTAGAATAGAATTCTGTTATCTCTCGCTTCCCTACAGATATTATACAAAGCAATGTTGGAGAACTATCTGCGATAAATGATAGCTAGTCCCGTAGCTCAGTCGATGGAGCACTTGCCTGCTGTGTTATGAGTGCCGGGTTCGATTTGCGGTTAGTGGTGGCAGTTCTTTTCTAGCCAAGAATATTCCCTGTCATTCCTACAGTCTGGAAGTATGAATGAGATTGTGTGTGTGTGTGTGTGTGATCTAACGAAGCAAAATAGAACTCGTGTTTCAAAGGTGAATGTCATCTGACCATGCAGTTAATGGTGAGGTATATATGGAGCAAAACAAAAATAAGCACATCGTTTATTAAAATCAACGTTATTAAAAAAAACATCAGTTATACTCTACCGCTAGGAAAGGATTCATCAGTAAAGACAAGTTGCGTTGGAAGAAGCTACTGCCTAGAAGCCGTAGTAGTTAAGATAATTAAGTTCCAGGAATATCAACAAAAAAAGGAAACCCATTTGGCTCAAGATTCAATGATTTTTGAAAGTGCACTAAGCTATATCTGAGAACTTATCAAAGGAAAAGCATACTTAGGACTGGTCAAGTCAGATAATGATGCATTAGCCTCAATGTACAATTTTGCAAAATAAAACATGCGAGCTTTGGTGGGGTAGTCAGTAGTAGGCGGCACTTGGATTAATAAAGGAGCCTGTTTTTCGGCAATTTCGTTACCCCCCCCTCTCTCTCTCTCTCTCTCTCTGCCGCATCTGCGTTTCGATTCTCTCTTGCGTTTCCAGTTATTTCTGCTCCACTGATCTTGCGTAGCACTAGGCTCATTACCATTTTAGCGGTGATCGGTCAGAGATTCACCGATAGCGGTTTAACCAGTTATGGTAACTAAAACTCTTTACTCTATTTCGACGGAAACAAATTTCACATACAACCTAATGTGTGTAGTACTCTGAAAATGCGCTAATTTATAGTGCCTCGTGCTTAGGTTCAGAAACATTTGAATGTTTATTCATGTTAAAACAATTAGCAACTCGTTCTAAACAGATTAGTTAGCCTCCATTAAATATGCTCTCAAATTGTAACTGGTGTTCTCCTGAGAGAGAAAGATCTCATAGCCGGCGGACAGTGGAGCGACATCAATATTCATTTTCCTCTTCTTGAGAAAAAACAAACTCTTGGTGGATAGGACTACATTTCTATGTGCATGTTTACCAGTGAGAACTGTAAATATAACTACAATAGATTGATATAGTAAACCAGTTAAATGGAGACTTACTGGTGGAGCTTTCCAAATAAGGGGTTCAGCATTAATTAATATTTGAACCCTACTATAACTTTTACTTTCTCTAGTACGCATGTACAATGTACATAGAAGGTAGAGAGGATATTATATTCCACCCAGACATTTAATACCCAGATATCCCCGGAAATACATGTTTTGAAGGCTTCTGAATCCAAACAACAGTCTTAAAAGGGTGCTATGTGTGTCGGTGTCTGTGGACAGCACAACTCAAAACGAAAATTCCGTTCAATACCAACTTGGAATTTTAGCTTAGTATCTTCCAAGAATGCGATAAAAAGAGTTTCAGGTAAATCCTTCACCACCAAACTACTCTTTACATAGAATACTTTTCGAAACTTTCGATTTTCTAGCAAGTGGCTCCAAAGGTTTTGATTAAAATTCTGAATATTGAAGATATTTACACGAAAAAGTGTATAGCCCCTGAAGTCCTCTTCATTCTGAATGACTTTTGCATAGCTGTAAAATATAGACAAAAGCTTACTCTACAACAAATTCACATCTCGCTAAAACAGACAGTTCGTGTCATATACTGTCTTTTGTAGAACGAACCGTTCCTGAAATATCCCCTGTAATTAGTTTCAATTTTAAAATAATTAAAACTTTTCTCAAGCAGATAGTCTTCGTCCACTTCATATGCCCTTTGTTTTACTTCCGGCCTTGAAAAGAGAACCGAAATTCATTGACAGTTGTATAATGACAGCTTTTATAATATTTAAGACTCTCGCGTATTCTCTTATTTCCCTTCTACTTATAAGGAAAAGTGATAAGACTATACCTGATAATGTTTATCGTGATTAGCATGAAGCAGATAGAAGACTGATCTTACAATGTTGTAAGTACTTAAGTCCCAGGGTTCCTAGTATAGCCAACTATTGTGGTCAATTCGTATTGGATTAATTGTTTTTCCACACAAGCCGTGTGTAGGACAGGAGTTGGATAGCTAGAGTCAGACTGAAACATTGCAAGTCGCCATTGGGGTTGTCATCTCAAAATAATTTGAGAGCACACCTTGTGGGTCACCGGGAAACATGCGAGTCAGTTAAGAAATTCAATGTTATGCTGGCATGTTGCTAAGTTGGCTCAGTGGCAGAGCGAACGGTTAGAGATCGGTAGATCAGTCGTTCAAATCCCGGCTATATTGCTGAATTTTTCAGTTTGACTCCACCTATCCAACTCCTGCCCTACGCACGGCTGGTGTGAAAAACAATTAATCCAATATCTATTTGATAATATTTATGAAGTTCTATAACTCAAGTGAACAATCTGTGCACTAATGCCCAGAGACATTGCTCTATCTCTATGGAGCTAAGAGTTAGTGTAAGTTAATGTTTAAAGCTTCGAGGTAGTATATGATTCAAAATACGGTAGGGTAGCTTTTGCTACTAGTAAGGAAAATAATTATCCGGGGGTCCCGGGCTCGATTCCCGGCTGGGGTGGGAATTTTTCTCTAGCCAGAATTATTCCCTATCGCCCACAGAGTCTGGAAGTGTGTATGTGAGTGTGAATGCGTGCGTGTTTGAGTAAAACAAAAATGATTTAGACCAACGTAAAAAGAACCTACAGACAACGATTTGTTTCAAGTGGAAAGCCCCCCGATATGACCTTAGATGTTAAAGGGGGCTATATAAATGAAGCAATAATATATATATATATATATATGTATATATATGTATATATATGTATATATATTTCAGGTACTTTAATATAAACTGTACGATATTTTGACATACAAGTTAAACAGTGCATATTTGTTGCTAAGGGGGTTAAAAATATTTATGAGAGTTATAAGATCTTCATTGGTTCCTACGGTGTAAGGGTAGAAAGTTTGCACTGGATAGACCAAACAGTTTGACTTTAGTGTCAGAGGTCGAAATGGGATTGGAAATAAAGGTTGATGAACTTTATAACTTTTTAACTCTATTTCTTTCCCAGACCATAAAACTCAGGTGTAAAAAGTTTCGGCAATA
Source organism: Hymenopus coronatus (assembly GCA_030762935.1). Lineage (NCBI taxonomy): Eukaryota > Metazoa > Arthropoda > Insecta > Mantodea > Hymenopodidae > Hymenopus > Hymenopus coronatus. The sequence continues at coordinate 497,869,699 of CM060900.1, read as the reverse complement.
TCATACAAAAATACTCGTTAGAAAGTGGTAATTTGGGTGTAGTTTTGTCTAAGAACAGGATGTACCCACTACATGTTTTACTTTCTCAAGCCCGTATGTACAATGTACATAGTGGATAGATAAGGTATTGTATTTCAATCAAAAATTCGATGTCGAGATTTCACCGTAAATATATGTTCGGGGGTCCCCTAAGTCCGAGAAACATTTTTGTAAAAAGGTCCGTGTGTGCCTGTGGACAGCATAGCTCAAAAACAATTTTTAATATCTTTCAAGGTTGCGACACGAATATTTTTAAAAAAAAAAACTTCCACACCACAAACTACCCTTTACATGGAAAAAATTTTTGAATTGTGTTTTTATAAAAAATGCCTCTGAAATTTTGATTAAAATACCGTATATTATAGACATTTACACACAAATAAAATGCATATTTTGAATATTCTGGGAATAGCCTCTGAAGACCTCTTTATTCTGAAAATTTTGGCATGAGAGTTAAATCGTAAGAGATAAACAAAAATACACTGAATATAAAATGCGGATCTCTTTAAAACACATAATTTGTGTCATATAGGTTTTTCTTGTAAAGTTCACCGTTTTTGAGATATTGCTTGTTATTGGTTTCAGCTTCAAACTACCCATATTTCCTCAAACGGGACCATGTAAGGCGATTCAAACCTCAATTGTTTCACTTTTAAAATATTTGACTATTGTTTTAACCTAATATATCTCCTTATTTCCCTTCTATTTACAAGGAAGCAAGAAATAAGACCAATTCTGCTAGTGTTTATCTCGATTAGCATGAAGTAGATAAAAGCATGATGCTTTGTAAGAATAGTTTGCTTGCAGGAGAGTTGAAAAAGTCATATGCATGGTACGCATCGCATTTTTATTTTTATTCCTAATAACTTGTTTTAATGCGACATAGCATTTCACGAATGCATTCTGTGAGACAGAGGTTGAAAATTTAGATAGTAGTTAATTTAAGAGTAAGCTACATTTTTCATTTCTATCTTAAAGTGAGCATTTTCAGAGTTATATCCGGTTTAATCAAATTATACAAGCTCTATTCTATAATATTTATGAAGTTCTATAACTCAAGTGAACAATGTATGTACTAATGGACTGTAGCATTGCTTTGTCTCCATGGAGTTGAAAAGTTAATGCATGTTTAAAGCTTCGAGATACTATATGATTCAAAATATGGTAGGGTAGCTTTTGGTAAAGTATGATTTTTGCCAGATACTTTAGTATAACTGTACGAATTTTAACAAATGGGTGAAACAGTGCATATTTGTTGCTAAGTTGTTAAAAATATTCCAGGGATAGTGTATGAGAGTTGTAAGAATTTCATTGGTTCCTGCGGTATTAGACATTTTGCGCTGGATAGACCAAACAGTTTGACTTTTGTATTAGGGATCGAAATGAGATTGGAAATAAAGGTTGATTAAATTTATGACATTTTTAGTGCAGTTTATTTCTTTACCAGACCATAAAACTCAGGTTTACAAAGTTTTGGCAATATCATCGCAAAAATACTCGTAAGTAAGGAGTAATTTGGCGTAAATTCGTCTTATGAACTGAATACGCCCATTCCATTTTTACTTTCTCCACACGTATTATGTACATAGTGTATAGAGAAGGTATTATATTCCACCCAAAATTTCTATACCGAGATTTCACCGGAAATATATGTTTTGAGGTCCTCCAAGTCCAAAACAAACACTTTAGCAAAAGATCCGTGTGTGCCTGTGTCTCTGAAAAGCATGACTCAAAAAGACCGTTAAATACCAAACTTGGTATTTAAGTTTGGAATCTTTGAAGGATGCGACACGAAGATTTCCAAAAAGAAAATCCCCCCACCACAAACTACCCTCTACATGGACAAATTTTTGAGAACTTTGTTTTTCTAAAAAATTGCCCTAAAGAATTTGATCAAAATACCATATATTAAAGTTATTTATATCACAAATGAAATATATATCCTGAATTTTCTGTAAATAGCTTCTGAAGGTCTGTTCATTCTGGATGAATTTTGCTGAATTCTGCATAACTGGTAAACCATAAAAGATAGACAAAAACTTACTATAACCTACAAAAAATGTAGATCTCGTTAAAACACACACTTTATGGCATTCACATTTATTTGTGGAGTTGATTGCGTTGGAGATATTTCTTGTTATGGTTTCAGTTTTAAACTACGCATCCTCATCACTCTTTTGTTTTTATAGCAATCAAGGTGAAACAAACTTCAATTGTTCACATATCGTCCAGGTTTAAAAAGATTTGACTGTCACTTTAGCTGGTGTATCACTTTATCTCCCTTCTGCATTTAAGGAACTAAATAGTAAGACCAATTGTGTTAATGTTTATCTCGTTTAGATGATGTAGGTAGAAAAATAATCTTTTGTAAGAATAGCTTTCTTTGCAGAACAAGTAGACAAAGTAATGCGAATACAGCACGTCAGATTTTTTTAGTTTTGTAGTTTCACATAGTTCATATCGGACGATGAATGAAACGGTTGAAATTATGCTTAAATGGATCCGGGATTCATAAAGCGTAGAGTTATGCTCATTCATCTCCCCAGAAAGAAACAAACATCCCAGTAATTCATCCTAACCGAGGTTCGAACTTTGGATCTTTTGAATTGGATATACCATACCCCACCCAAAAAACAAAATTTTAAAATATTTTAAGCCATAATATTTATCTCTTTTTACTTCCATATTGGCAATAAAAAGCCAAAATTATCTCTAATAGAAATTCAAAGGCAACGGTTTTAAAGGATGTTTATATATAATATTATATACATATATACGAGTATTATAATGTTATAACTATCCCCTATATCCGTTTCGATGAATAACACATTTGAATGGTGAAACATGATTATCAAAGCTTGTTGAACTGTTTTCAGATGCTATCAACGCACACACAAAAAAAACAAGTATATTAAAAATGTCTCTTTTTATAATATTAGCGTAGATATAATAAACACAATATTGTTTACTCTTTTGTTGTTGCTTCCTAAAAAGAATGGATTCAGAAAACTATATCCTCAGTCAACAAACTTTCCTGTCCTGTATTATTCATGCAAACGTGTGAATTTGGTTTGAAATGAACTGACATATTTCTTTGATAATAAATATTTGATCAATGATGAGTATACATCAGATATTACGTTAAATGCCCAGTAAAATAAAAATAGTTAAGTATCTTCATGTTTTTTATAAAATGTTAATGTGTGGAAGAGGTTTTGTTGTGCCTAAAATACCTATGTGGACTATTGATATTTGTTTTAAGGTATTGAACCCTAAAAGTCCCATTTTGTCATTTGTGTAGCAAATTAATTTAAAGTGTTGATATAATGTGTTTGACTTTATCCAGATTTTTTCTAATAGGCTGATTATAGGAATGGGGCATTCTGGGGGGGGGGGGGTAGATATATATAATGTATAGGGAGCAATGTATTTATATACATATATTTTTTTTAAACGCTTTATATAGTAGGTTCATTCGTTTTGTAGAAAGACAAACAAAATATATGCTCCCTATAGGTATCTCTTCTTTTTGCACACTCATTAGCCATCAGAGGAGAGAGAATGATTGAGAGCACAAACACAGACGACACATCGGGACTCGAACCCGTGATTCCCTGCGTCACGAAGCACTAAAGCTAGATAACGAGCGCAGTCATGTGGATCGACGTTATAGGTATCTTTATTATCCTTTGGTATTGGTCGGTAACTGCAGTACGGCAGAAATCCTTTTCAAACGACATATTATTTCATTGTTTCGTGAGCCATACCTTGTTCACTTAATTAACTGTTGTAATACACACACTGCAAGACTTTCTATATGCTTTATCTTTTGCTTTTCAAAATAATTTCAAACACTTCTTTTACATTTTTGCTCATAAAGATATATTGTGTTTTGAAAACAACACTTCGGGGATGGCATCTGTAATGTACGCTGCATTTCCAGTGCTTCGGTTCACTTAGTTTTGGTGGCTAATTTTTCAGACTTATGAGCTCATATTATGTGTTAATAGGCATACATTTATAAATAAAGACACAAAAATATTTCTGTACGTAATAATTGTGTAATGTATAAGTCCACTGCAGTTTTAAATCTGTATCTTTAATAGCCTTAGTTATTAATTTTTTGTGTTAAAAAACGTGAGTTTTCAAAGTCTATCTCCTCCTGCAATTTTAACGCACTGCGGCCGAAAACATTACTGTATGTTCTAGAAACCAGAATTTCTAAAACTAAGTACTATATTCTTGATATCTGTTTCCTGTGCAGAATAAAAACTATTTAGTGCATTGATGATAAAAGTTTTGCGTTTTTTTTGCTCTCGTGTCATATACTTTAGTTTTTTATTTCATGGACCATGCAATATATAAAACGTACAATAGTTGTATTATTTATAGTGTCTTGAATATCCAGTGCAATTATCAGCCTCTCTGCATAAAAACCGTAAGAGGTGAATTTTTATTGCGGCAAAACACTGCAAAAATGAGATGGAGGAAAATTAAGCTTAAAGTTTATATTTTAAGACTTTGGAAGGTTGCTGCCCTTTAGAAATGGTTTTATTAAGATACAAATGCCGTTTGGCTACATAAAATTCAGACATACGTAAAAAAAATTAATAGAATTGAGTTTTGTAAACAAAAAGTTGATTTTTTGATCAGAAATGACTTGATATTTATTTGTCACCCCAAAATTTAAGAAAATATAAATATATTTTGGGCACACAAAAGATAATGTTTAGCTCTTGAAGCTTATTTTGGTGCCTAAAACTATGCCATTAGTGCCTATTGTTTGTATTTCAGAGCGTATTTTAGTTGCCTAAAAATTGGGTTGAAAGCATCCAAAATTCCGAGGTCCAGTGATAATTATGTTGCACATTTTCTCGGTTAAAAGCGACTACAATAAAAACCAAAAAAACACTATTTCACGCCCGACAACACGTTAAAGCCCAGAGTGAGAACTGCATGTGGCACGAATGGTTTTGGGGAAAGAGATTTGATACCCCTAGCGGGATGTTGGCAGGGATAGAGAATTTTCTTCTATTGACCCAGCAGAGCTGGTGGCGAGGAGGGGAGCGACTCCACGCAGTCTGCTGGACCCAGTCTCCCCCTCCCCCTGCGTGCCAGGCCCTATTCGATTCCAACACAATTCCTTTCTCAAAATTATCAGCTTTGTAACAAAGCGGCTGTGAAATCCATGAGCTATTATAATTCTTTTGTAGACCGACATTTATGTAGCGTGTCTTTCAAACGTTAAATGTGCCAGTTTCTTGTCGTCATATAATCAACCTAGCAGGGTAGAGAGCGGTCACAATATTAAGGGCGTGTTCCAAAGAGAACAAAAACCTACACAGCGTCCGCCAAAACTTCGTATAAACTTCGTTTCAAATTCCTCTAGCCTGTTCATTAACATAAGTAGTTCTCAGGTGGTGCTTTAGCATACTTCACATGCCATCTTGTATAACGGTATCAGCCTCACAAAATGGCGGAAATGAACTCATGTGTTATACGGAAAGGAACTGAACCTACGCTTCGTGAGCATGTTTCTCGTAAACAACGCTGACATTACCAGATAGATGTTTCAGGAACCTACCGCAGTGTTTCACATGAAAGTATATCGAAAATAATCCGACACGTGTCTGTAACTTTCCTCCTTTAGTCTTTGGTTTGGCAAAAAATAATTACTCTCTCTTGTGGTGAATCTGTTGTTTATATGAAAATTTGTGATTTATATGCAAATCAGTGATTTTTAATGGTGTTTAGCGTTCGTTCTTACCATACATGGTGCCACAGGCGCACTGATTATATACAAAATGAAATTATGATTGGAAAAGGAAGTTTGGGATGGAAATGCTCCAGGTCTAAGTTTAGGGTACCTTCCCGGTACTTTTCAGTCCGGACATTCCGTTTACGACTCCGGGTCTTAAAATCAATCTCTCTCTCTCTCTCTCTCTCTCTCTCTCTCTCTCTCTCCTTTGTGGAAATGTACTGTATTCAACATTTTGGCTAGGTTTGTGTCTCAAAATGCTTAAATGTTATCCATTTCAGTACTGTATTAATTATATTGAACTCCACTTTCACTGTGTCATGGTTAGCATTTCTGATTAGTTGCAGCAACCTTCTGTCTTTGAACTAGGACTCGGTGTACGGTATGACGATATGAGATATCTTGCGGAAGGCAATGGAAAACCGCTCGAGGAGTTTACCATTCACATTTTGCACATTTGTTTATTAGCTAGAACCTGTTAGAAATAGTATAAATAATACTATCTTCTAGCACCGCACCTCAACGAGACAATCTTGTGCTCAGGGATAAATTGCAATCAAGCATGTATATAAATTGAGAACAAGCGTATGAAGAAGAAAAACAATTAAATTAGTATTCAGTAAGGAAGCAAATTGCTATGAATAACGGCAATGCCATATTATAAAAATACACAAAGACCATTCGACATTAGCCCAATTCATAATAGCAATAAATTTAAAACTAAATATGAATAAACTAATAGCACACTAGCTGACTTTTTGGGCATTTAATTGCGGCGTTAAAGTCTCAAATCAAAAGATGATTTAATCAATTTCAAAAACCCTCCGTATTCTATGAAATTACAGGACATGGATTGAATATTTTGTTATTATTTTTATCCCCTATAAGAGTAATTTGGTAATGGCCTTTGACATTCATGATAGCAGACCAAAAATCAAATCATATTTAATAAACGATTCTATAAATATACCATATGCACGTTTTAGAGAATAAAGAATTGTCCGAATTTTGGTACTAATAAAGAAAACATATCACCCAAAATAATACGCCAGTCGAGTTTAAAAGGATGTCTTCATGGCGAATTTCTTCAGAAGGCTGTAGATAACTGACTTAAGGAATACGGAGTGAATTTTCAGATTTATATATTTGTGTATAGCATTTTCTGAAAGTTTTACTGTGATTGCTATGTTAATACGAATACAAAATTCCATTCAAATTGTTTAAACACTTTATAAGATATAAATGATTTCATAAATTTTCTTGTGTAAATATTGTGACTCAAAATGGCCCACGCGCTCAAAACTTGAGATAATTGGTTAGCATTTTCTGAATTGGAGGTTTGAGCCTCACACTTTAAATGGGGATGTTTCAATAACTGTGCTTACTGGGTTAAATTTTATAATTTTTAAAGAAGTTAGACATTGTAATCTCTAAAAACTAATCATTCTTTTCATAAAGTATGTTCTTTGAAATATTACCATTTATATTAGGATACTTAGCTCTTTGCTATATTACAATAAATACTTTTGCATGTTCTAGGAAATTTTAGTTGCATTTAAACAATAACAGAGACGCTTGGAATATTTTTAAACTGAAAATTTAGTTTTGAGAAAAATCCTGTGTGATAAAGTGGTATGCTAGGAAACAGATGTATTGTATATGATTTTTAAACGACCGTAGAGCCCGAAGCAAAGGAAGAAGACATAAATGTTGATTCTCTATAGACACTCAAAATTTTGAACACTCATTTGTAACATAAAGCAGAAAATTTAGAGTTGTTGACCGATTATAGTCAAAATTTCACTTCCGGTGTCCCTTAAGATATCCTAGCGCAATTCCGGATGAAGATTTGTGTTCAACAACCGGGGCATTCTAATCTGGAGGGCACATTTCACTATATTGACTGAAATGTTATATTCTAAACTTTTAGGTATCACGTTAATTTGAATGTTATACTTTTGTATCTTCTCTTTGATCCTGTAGCTATTTAATAACTGCAATTTTTCACATTAGGGAACGTATATTCCCCTGATGTCAATTAAGTTTGTTTAGATCTGCTAACTACTTTCTAACGTTTTTAGGATTGTCTGTCATGTAGTCCTATTTGCTCTAATAGTTTGTTAATTACCATCATTTAAACATTTTGTGTTCACTCAAAACTGAATTTGACTGGGGAATAAATTCTGGCTATGATTTCTTACGATATTAGATCGTCATTAACGCCTAAACAAGTGCTAATCGGCTCAGAAATACATTTGGCATAGAAGCCCAAACTAAGCCAACAGTTTATATACTTGATCTGACTTCTCACCTGAACGTCCCGGGTTCGATTCCTGGCTGGAATGGGGAATTTTTCTTTAACCAGAATTATTCCCTATCCGCCACAGAGTCTGGAAGTATTAGAGTGAGTGTGCGTGTGTTTAATGATACAAAACGATTAACCAACTGTTAATATAGATTTGCTTCATGGGTTAGAAGTCCCCAATATGACCATAGCAGTTAAGGTGGGCTACACCAATGAAGCAATTAAAACAACATATGATTGGTCATTGTATTTTGGTTTTTCTGTTTGCTTGAGCAGAAGAGAAGGCCAAATGGCCTTGTCTCTGCCAAAATAAATAAATAAATAAATAATTAAAAGTAGATTGTTTTTTCTTAGTGATGAATTTCGTGAACGACATCCAAGAACTGCTGTTAAGTGTAAAATTATTTCCGCTGTTCGAGCAATGCTTGAAGAAAACCAATGGATATTTTATGAATTTATTTGGCGACATTAGGTATTGTTGTGAATCAAATCCAAAACAGTTTACATCAACAGCAGAGGTGAAAAAGCGTTGTTGTCAATGGATTTCATATAAACCAACTCCCGATCAAAAACAACAACACACTGATTGGTGCAGAAAAGCTCAGGGCGTTTTGAAAATTAAGGAATATGTGCGTGGAATCACCGAGCCAGGTGGCTCAGGCGTTTCGTCTGGGACTGGGATTCGGGAGGTCCGCGTTCGCTCCCCGTTACCCGCGCACTCCGACACTGGGGTTTTCCTGGGGCCGCTTAGGCGAATGCTGGGGTGCTGTATATCTACCACGGTTCCTCTCCCTTTCATTCTTTCATTTCATTTCCCTTCTTCATCTTTCAGGTCGGCAGAGGTGTGGCAGATGGCTCGCTGCGAGTGAAACTCTCTTCCGCCTTTAGATGCTTCTTTCCGGCCTTTCGGCGCCTGTATAGTCTCCGTGGCGTGCCAGGGCTGCCATCTAGTGAACTGTTAGGGACTTCTGTGCGTCTCTGCGCTTAGCCCCGTTGTTTCCTGTGTACTGGCCTGTACCTTCCCCTACTCTCAACCCTTCCCCGAGGGGTGGTAGACCTCAGTTGCCGAGGTGTCCCCCGCTGTTCACATGCTCTAACCTCTAACCTCTGCAGATGTTGCGAAATGTCGGAGAATCAGGTGATATAAGGCAGGAATTATTGATGGTTGTGTGTCCCAAGCGTAATCGTACGAGAGCAACTGCCAAATTGTTCAGCCTTAGAATTCCTATCTTGATAAGATCGTAAAAAATCTGATGTGTTCCATTCACATTACTTTCTCTATTTTTTCTGCAAACAAACCATTCTTATAAAACATTATTTTTATCTATGTCATGCTAATCAAGAGAAATAAAGGAATACACTAGCTTTAAAGTGACAGTCAAAATGTTGTCGCTATTCGAGTGACATTAAAATTCCGGTTCCTTCCAAGGTCAGGAGAAAAACAAAAGAGATGTGAAACGGATGAGGGCTTCCCGGTTGAGAAAAGTTTAATTATTTTAGAGCTGAAGACCAATAACAGAGCATGTCAAGGAAATATTTAGTCTACAACAAAATCTATATGTCATAAGTTGTGTGTTGTAACGAGATCTACAGTTTCCGATGTAGTAAGTTTCCTTTCCATGTCTTACGGTTTACCAGTTAATCAAAAGGAATTCAGAATCTAACAGGACTTCAGGGGCTGTTCCAGAGAAATTCAGGTAAATGTGCTTAACGTATGGCAGTTTAACCAAAATCGTTAGAGCCATATTTTAGAAAATAAAATTTTTCCATGTAGACCGTAGTTTGAAGTTAACGTTGAGAGTGCAAGAAAAAACATTATAGCCGTATGAAGCGAAAGAATTTTTTGTCTTCGTAACAGATTTCCCATTCAACGGACTATTTATACGTATAATTTTGGTTCCTTTATTGAATACAACATTTGACCTTCTCTAGCACGTATGTACAATGTATACAGGGTGTTAAAGAACTATACCGAAATAATTTGCGAGATTGTGCACGTGACTGATATAAGTAAGTTAAGTTCGGCGATGCAAGGTCCCCGGATAAACATAACGCAACTACATAGCGTTAAACGTGTGGGTATCAGGTTCTGATAAATCGGTGTTAAAGCACAGCAGTTTGGAAAAATGGCTTAGAAGGTCTTTAAAACTGCTGCCCGAGTATAGTAATATCGATTTTTAGCAGCTCGTTACTAGCGTTCTCAAGATTTAATGTCGCAAAAATCTGTAAAATCTCGAACTAATCACTTGACAGGGCGATACTGAGCATTCATTAACAACTTTCTTGAGGTAGCCTACTCTGGAGGCGTTTTTACAACTGATTTGGTGGCTTAATGCGTAACGCGGGAAACTGCTATTCCAAAGGTCATGAGTTCGATTACTGTCATAGAGTAAATAATTTTTATTATTATTATTATTTTTTTTTCATTCCAGACGAAGTGCCACGTTACGTGAACGAGACCCGAACTCGGAAACTATCTTTCACTTGAAAGCCAGTATCATAACCACTACGCTAGAGAGGTACGCTGTAATACGTTTCTTCGTTTTTAGTGTTATGCTCTCGAATGGTTGATAAATTAGCCAGTGGCGTGCTGGCACTTCAGAAACTTATAGCCATTACTTCGACATTTCAATAAACAGGCCGTAATTCTCCTTAAATTACTTATTTAAGTAACCTACATATTCTGTGAAAATATTTCCGTGTAGTTCATTAACACCCTGTATAATAGGTAGAGAATGTGTTATATTTCACCGAAAAGTTAGATCCTGAGATTTCATCAGAAACACATGTTTTGGGATCCCCAGAATCCGTAAGCAACAAACAATTTTGACCGTTGACCTGTACACATCGCTAGCTGCCACGCCTATCTCACGGAGGAAGTTCATGCTGTGCTGGTGGAGGTCCATGTGAGCGATGTAATAAAAGTGTGGCTAATGGGGTAAAGTGCACAGCTTGTGGCAGTACATGTCACCTTTATGTGCAAAAATGTTGAATATTGCAGTCCTCGAAAATAATTCTGTAAAGAGTTGCAATAAGCATCCTTTAGACAACGACCTGGATTCAGTTTTTAATGGGGAAAGCCACGACTTCTTAAGAGAGTTGGCTGATGACAGTAATAAAATCGATATTAAAGTGGTTAAATTTGTTCTACAACAAAAGGACAGCGTGATAAGTGTCTTAAAGAGCAACGTTGAAATTGTGATAGATCAAGTGGAATATCTTAAGAAACATGTTCAACAAGCTACTACCAACTCCACTGGAAGAGTGAGATTGCATCAAATCAATAAGGAGACAAAAAGAAAGTGGCAAAAACACAAGAACTAATCTCTGAAAACCGATTACTCGTAAAGGACGATAAGTGTGCTAAAAACAATTGAACAATGTAAAAGGCTGTTATGCTGAAAATAGTTTAATACCCGCTGCGGAAGGTTTTAGTGATTTACAAAATGACAGACCTCTATGGTCGACAGTAGTTGTAAGAAAACAAAACCGAAGATGTTGTTGGGAATAAAATACACTGCAATTTGAACGAGTTGAACTTAAAAGCTGTACCTAAGACTGTTTCTTTGCATGTATATAAGCTTTCTCCCGAACTAGTTGTCGAAATACTTAAAAAAACCAAATTCCCGGAGGTTTGTTGTGAACAGTTAATTCTAACCATCCTCAAGTGTATTCTTCATTTAGAATTGAAATTTTTGAACAGAATATTGACAAATGTTCGAATCCTGATACTTGGCAGAAAATGCTCGAGTTCGTCGTTTTTTATATCCGGTGTACGATCTGAGACCAAGCCAACAGTCGCAGGAGCAGAAAACAACATGACTCTTCCCTCCTTGTTATGTTTGGAGTTAATGTTTCTGAACATTTAAGTTTTTGATGGGAAACAAAATATCTTAGAAGTGTTTTAAATAATATTTTTTTATCATTTTGTATGTATTTCCGAACACTGGTTAGGTAATTATAGCATTGACTATGCAAATTTAGATGGATACAAGAGAATTTCCTGTTATACAAGATCAGAATTTAAACGTGGTGGAACTGTTATTTCTACAAGGGAAGACATTAACCGTAGAAAACTTGATGTAAAACAATACTGCTGTGATAGGCATTTTGAAGTTTGTTCTTTGATATACGACGATAGAAAAATAATTTTAGTAAGCGAGTATCGTAATCCAGATAGAGGTATAAATGTATTTTTATCAAATTTATATAATCTCCTAAGTTATTTCAAACAGTGATACAATCATAAAATAATCGTTGGAGGCGATATTAATTCTAAGTTTGACATAACTAAAAATAAAAGACGTTTTAGATTTTAATAATTTACTTTTGAAATTTGGATTTTGTTGTCATAATGATAAGCCAAAAAGAGCTACTGCATGTTTAGAAACTATTGTCTCACATATCTCTGCAGTACAATCCTCCACAAATGTTGAAATCTTTTTATACTGTGAGTATTCTCTTCTCCAGGTTTTTGTAAATTTTCTTAAGAAGCAGTTGTTGAACAAAGAAGATATGTAAAATGCAGAGCTTTACTGATTACAGTGTTTATAATTTTAGTCTTAACATAAGTCAAATGAATTGGGAAGATATTTTATGTAATTATGATAACGCTGACATGTTTTGAATTATTTTTAAATACGTTCTTAGAAATATTTAATATGTGTTTTAAGATACAATATAAAATCATTGCCAATAATTGTAATAAAACTTGGTATACAAGTTAATTATGAACTATGAAAAATAGACCTCTCTTAGTGTAAAACTTATATAAACAAACTAGTTCTCATATTGATAAACATCTTTATCTTTCACTCAAAACAAATTATAGAACATTAATAGATGAAGCTAAGCGGTATAATAATATTTGCAAAATTGACAATTCTCAAAACCAATGTAAAACTGCTTGGCAAGTAATTAATACAGTTAAAAAGGTAACGTTAATAAAACCACATTCCATTCAAGGCTGGGAAGTTAAATTAAATCTTTATAAATTCGGTTGATAGCAATAAATCTAAAATAGCGGCATCTAAGTTTTCTTACAAAGAATTATTTAATAAGTCTAGTTCTTTCTGAGCCAATTTTATTGGTAAAGAAATCTCAGTGTATCACACATTAGAAATAATATACATTTTGAAAGCATTTCACAGTAATGATATTTATGATTTGTCCAATAATTTTTTAAAACACATTATTCATAATATTGCATCTCCTCTTACAGCCTGTATGAATAGATGTTTAATGGAAGGAATGTTCCCTAATGGTCTAAAAATTGCAAAAATAATCCCGGTATATAAAAGAGGTCCTATTCAAGAAGCATCTAGTTGTCAACCTATTTCAATTATACCGTGTTTGGCAAAGTAATTGAGTATGTGGTATATAATCAATTATATGAATATTTTGATTGTCTTAATATTATTATCTGACATCAATATGGAAAATCTACAACACGTGCAATTGAAATTAATTATGAACAGCTTCTCCAGAATTTTGAAAATGGTTATTATACTTGTGGAATATTTTGTGACCTTAGTAGAGCTTTTGATTGTTTCGATCACAAAGTCTTGATTGATAAATTGAATTTTTATGACATTTGTGGTAAACAATTAGAATTGTGTTTCTTATTTGTCTAATCATGAACAGTGTATTTATGTTAATAATGAAATTTCCCGAAAAACATTAAAAAGTGGTGTTCCCCAAAGCTCCGTACTAGAACCTCTTTTGTTTCTTATTGCAATTTACGATTTACCATGTAATATAATTAATAAAAAAGTATGTATCCTGATGACACGTCATCTTTCAAGACCAATAATAATTTATATTGTTTAGTCAAAGATGTGATTTCCGCAATGGAGATGGTATTGGAATGGTTTAAAGCTAATTCCAATTTTAAAATATTATGCTCTTACACAGGAAGTCGTCCATGTTTCTTTGGTTATGCTTCTGGCCATACAAAAAGAAGCAAATTTCAATGGAAATCCCATAGCGACAGCTTTTAAAACATGACTATCGCTTTCGGGGTAGATTTGAAATACTATTCCTTTGGCTCTCGTCTACTTAAGGAACTAAGTAATACCACTAATGTTTCTCTCCATTAGCATGAATTGGAAATAGAGTAACCTTTTGTAAGAAGTTTGTTTACAGACTAGGTAGTGAAAGTGATGTGAATGAAATAATTAGACTTTTAAGTTTAATATTTGCCATGTCTCAGATGGATTTTCCTAACTAAGTTGTCGTTATGTGAGTCGGACATTTGTGAGATTTAGTTAAAATCGTTAAAAATAAAAAGTCCAATATATAATCTGAATTTATTCATCATACTTTTAGAATTGCCTGGGTTTCCAGAATTTGGTCATTTATGCATTTACAAATGTAATTAAGTAAACACAAACACACAGACACTTTCCGTATGGTTTAACAACTGTTTTAGCATTTTTTGTTGTATAAAATGTACTACATGAAATCTTGTGCTTGATTTTAATGAACGTGTTATGAAATATTTTTCAAATATTGATTAACGATCTTTGATAGTGTCGTGGCAAAATGGTTGGACCGCTTGCTTTTTACCGGACTCGATTCCAGGAGTCCGCATGTGGGATTTCTGATGGACAAACGGGTCTAGGCGGATTTCCTTCGGGTTCTCAAGTTTCCCCCCCCCCCTTTCACTCTACAACCCGGATCCACAATGAGCTTTCCTTCATCAAAATTTCACGTCATATTTTTTCTCGCTCTAATACCAGCATCGGGCTGATCACCCACCCTGGTTACTCTCTCTGATCCAGAGTTCCTCTGCTCCTCAAAAGATTTGTGATCCCAGACGCTAGCTTATAAGTCCTGAGAGTATAAGTCCTCCATACGAGAAGATTAAATAGCGAAAGGAAAGTAAGTTTCATATTGCTGACCTTAACTTTTAATTACAATTATAGGAGTAGGATATTAGAGAGGATGGCAACACTTTGATAGATCAATTGTGGCTACAGCACCGGAGGTGAAGATAAGAAGAAGCCTAAGTTCCCAGACTCGCAGGTAGACAAGCTCAAAGGGACGCGCAGAAGTTCTTAGCATTTCCAGTTCAGATATTCGCACATCTTTAAACAACAATCGCAAGAGGGCAGCACAGAAAACTCACTCAGGTGGCTCGGGGAGAAATGTTTCTATAGCGCAAGCAACTGCGCCATCTGCCCAGCACCGCCGACGCTACACAAATATAAAATAAGATGAGAGGAAATAAAGGAAAGGAGGATAGTAGCAGAGTACACCATTCAGCCATTCGGCTTGGCGACCAAGGGAAAACCACGAAAAGCTCATGGTCAGAGTGGGTACTTTCCGGGAATCGAAACCGGGACCTCCAGAATGCGAGCCTCTCATGTCACCGCGGTTAATTGCTTGTTAATTATAATCATAACTTTAAATTTATATGTTTAATGGCTCCATTTCCATTGTAGCGCAAAACATTTGGTATTGGTTAAGAAAAGAATTGTTTTTAAAAATAAACTTTACCTACTCTACAAACTTTATTCACTATTTTATATGACAGTAGCTGGTGCTTTAAATAAAACTTTAGAAATATGGGCTTATAGGTTCAGCAAGCTTGGAACATTTCCCCTCCTTTTCTCAATGGAAATTTCGAAATATAGTAAAGAAACACATTTTCAATACTATAAAAGCAGAACACAAAAATATACTTTTAAGTTGATCATGAGGACAAGGAATTCCCAAGCATTATACCCAGGACTAAAGGAAATTAGGTTGATTTATTACCGCAATTCACCCTGTGACGTCATAGACAACAAACCAACCCATACCTGCTCAGTCTATTGGCGTTTACAGACCAATAACGAGACTGGGTTTTACCTGCCGTCAATGACTCATGGTCGATACTGTATCCTGCCATATATTGATGATGGTGTGAGTGTAGCTCACTTAAAGCCAACAACTTGAGACTGCCTGAGTCTGGTGACAATGTCAAACCTTTTGAAATACTATCATTAAACTGTGGTTTTAAATTTTCACTCATGCTGCCTCTATTTAGCTTCGGTAATCGCCATAAATCTATGATTTAACGCTGGAAACAAAGTGATTTCTTATTACTTTTTCATAGGATAGTGTTTTACTATCGCTAAGCTTATACCCAGAGGAAATAAGAACATTTTTATTTTTTCTGTTTCATTTAATAAGTGGGAGAAGTATTTTTACCACCCAAAACTACAATGTCGGCGGAAATATACGTTTTAAGGCCCTGTGGAAAAAAGAAGCATTTATAGAAAAATGTTATTGTGTATTTGTATGTGTGAGAGAGAGAGAGAGAGAGAGAGAGAGAGAGAGAGAACAGTATAATTAAGAATCGGAAAGCCCGTTAAATACCAAACTCGATATTTAAGTCAACGACTTCAAGGATGCAACACGAAGATTTTCAAGAAAATCCCTCCGTTTAAACTATCATTTATATGGAGCATTTTTAGAAAATTTTATTTCTCTCAAAAATGGCTCTTGCGATTTTAATTAAAATATCATAAAGATAATTTCACAACAAATGAATAGCCCCTGAGATCCTCTTCATTCTGGACGACTTTTGCATAACTGGCAAAGAGAACCGAATTTCACTGACACCACATAATGACCAGGTTCGACTATTGTTTTAGCCTAATATATTCGCCTATTTCTCGTCTACCTGCAAGGAAGTAAGTAACAAGCCATTTCTGTTAACGTTTATCTCGTTTATCATGGAGTAGATAAAAGAATAAGCTTTTGGAAGAGCAGTTTGTTGCAAAATGGGTGAACAAAGTCACGTGAATGGAACTCATCAGGCATTTTAAGATCACCTTGAATGTCACTTGCTCCATTAGTTGTCCTTTCAGTGTCCTGTATTGATAAACATCAGACAGGGGCTTGAATCGCGTAGCAGGATAACTAATGCACGGATCGAGAAGCGCACAAAGGTCCTTTGTTTTGCAAATAGCTGGAATGGTTAAAGATGTCATTCCCTTTGAGTTTCATTCTACATGCAGAAATAAATGAAGAAAATCTGATGTGTTACACTCAGATTACTTTCTCTAGCTATTCCACAAACAAAATTCTTACAAAAGATTATTCTTATTTCTAAACCATGCTAATCGAGCTGCATTAACAGAATGTTATTACTTATTTCCTTTTAAGTAGAAGGGAACTAAAGGAATGCGCTAGGCTAAAGGGATAGTCAAATATTTTAAAAGTTATCATTATGCGATTGTCATTGCAATTCGCTTCCTTACTTGACCAGGAGTAGAAAAAAAGAAAAACGGACGCTTCCTGTCTGAAAAAAAAAAAAAAAATTAAAATTGAAACCTATAGCAAGGAATATCTTGGTAACAGTCAACTCTACAACAAAAGTACATATGGCATAAAGCATGTGTTTTAACGAGATCTAAATTTTATTTAGTAAGCTTTTGTTTATCTCTTACCGTTTACTACTTATTCAATTCAGAAAAAGTTATCCAGAACGAACAGGTTCTCAGAAGTTATTCCCAGAATATTAAAGATATATATTTTATTTTTCATGTAAATATATATAATATGCAGTATTTTAATCAAAATCGTTAGAGCCATTTTTCAGAAAAACAACTTTTTCAAAAAATGTTCCATGTCAAGGGTAGTTTGGGGTGGGGTGATGTTTTTGAAAAGCTTTGCGTCGCATCCTTGGAAGATAATAAACTAAAATACCAAGTTTGGAATTTAATGCTGTTTTAGTTTTTGAGCTATGCTGTCCACAGACATACACGGACCTTTTTCTAAAACTCAGATGTTCTCCGTTCATATGATCTTCTCTACATCTTTGTAATAAATTATTGTTAATGAGCCTATTCGTCTATCTAGTTAATGCTAAAACATTAGCATAAACGGTCTTATTACTTAGATCCTTTATAAGTAGAAGGGAAATAAGGGTATACATTAGGTTAAACCGACAGTCAAATGTTTTTAAATGTGGTTGCTTTGGGATTGAAATCCGTTTCTTTGTGTGCCAAGCGTTGAGAAGTTCCTGTATGAGAAAAGTATTAGGTATTTTAAAACTGAAATAAATTACAAGGAATATCTTGGAAACGGCCAACTCTACAACAAAAATGCATATGTCAAAAATCGTATGTTTTAACGAGATCTATATTTTTGTGTAGTAAGTTTTTGTCTATCTCTTACAGTTTACTAGTTATTCAAAATTCTGAAAAAATCTGCCGAACGAATAGGTTCTCAGAAGCTATTCCCAGAAAATTCAAGATATACATTTTATTTGTCATATAAATATCTATAATATAAGGTATTTTAATCAAAATCGTTACAGGCATTTTACAGAAAAACAAAATTTGCGAAATATTTTCCATGTAAAGAGTAGTTTGTGGTGTTCTTTTTTTAAATCTTCGCGTTGTGATAGTAAAATTTAAGATGATAAACTTAAATAGCAAGTTTGGAATTTAACGGCATTTTAGTTTTTGAGCTATGCTGCTCACAGGTACATACACATACAGACAACACGGAGCTTTTTCCAAAAATGCTTTTTTTTCGGACACAGGTGGTCTCAAATCGTATATTTCCGGTGTAATTTCGTTATCGAATTTTTGGAGGAATACAATACCTTTTCTATACACTATGTACATAGTACGTGTAGAGAAAGTGATTATCATACAATTTAAAGTTTGAGTTCTTATCGAGCGGAAAGAAAATGTTGTGTCCTCTCTTCTTCATAGCTTAATTTAAATACAATTTGACTGGGTAAGTGTTATTGAAGTATACGAGGGAAGAGAAGTGGATCTACATTCGTTCTTCTTGCCATTTTTACTTAAGTGCATAGTTTCATCTCACTTGAGTGACTCAGTGAGGGAGTGAGCTATCCTACAAAAATGGAAGGAAAACAATCTAATGCGTTCCATTCACAAAACTTTCTCTAGCTGTTCGACAAACAATTTTTTCTCACAAAAGATTATTAATTTATCTACGACAGTTATAGCCAATTAGTAATGCACTGGATCTTACTTGAGGGCCAGGAAAATTAATAGTATAACTATATTATAACAGCAATGGCAACTTAAGAACATATTATTTTTAATTTTATTACATGCACAGTGAAGGAACAAGCATTGCTTTTTACTAAAAACAACCAGGTTAGTTTCCAAAAATCAACACCAGTTGCCTCTGTTGTTTGAAGAGATGAATCACATTGGAGCTTACATAGCTCTAACATAATTCACATAGAGCTATCTGTAGATCCCCGGATTGGCACTCTACTTAACATCTCATGGCATTGTTGAAAAGTTCCATCTGTGATCGAATTACTTCAAAATCTTGAAATCTACCATCAAATTCTAAAATGAGATCTATGCACGAAGTTAAAAAAAAAGGAATAAATCATATATTTATTCCAGGGGCGGCAGAAACATAATCGCGGGCCGGATTAGTCCCGGGGGCCGCCATTTAGTCACCACTGATCTACGACATGCTAATCTAGATAAATATTATCAAATTTGTCTTATCACTTGCTTCCTTATAAGTAGAAGGAAACTAAGGGAATACATTAGGATAAAGCGATAGTCAAATCTTTTAAAAGCTGGTAACTATCTGAAACAATTGAGGTCCAGTTCGCTTTGCATGGTGCTGTTATGAGAAAAGTTAAGTAATTTAAAATTCAAACCAATAATAAAGGATATCTCGAAAGCGGTCAATTCTACATGAAAAACGTTCATGAAGTTAATAATGTGTTTTAACGAGATCTACATTTTTGTGTAGTAAGTTTTTGATTGTCTCTTACGGTTTAACCGTTATGCAAAATTCTGCAAAACTCAACCAGAATAAAGCGCTCTTCACAGGATATGTTCAGAAAATTCAAAATACACATTTTATTTGTGATGTAAATATCTTTAACATACGGTATTTTAATCCAAATCGTTAGAGCCGTGCTTGAGAAAATCAAAATATTCGAAAAATGTGCCACATAAAGGGTAGTTGTTGGCGGGAGAATTTTCATGAAAATCATGCGCATCCTTGGAAGATACTGAACTTAAATACCAGGTTTGGTATTTAACCGACTTTTCATTTTTGAGCTATGCTGTCACACACACACACACACACACACACACACACACACACACACACACACACACACACACACGCACACACACACACATTGGACCTTCTTCTAAAAATGTTTTTTTTCGGACTCAGGTACCTTAAAACATATTTTCGGTGTAATCTCGGCATCAAATTTTGGGTGGAATGCAATACGTTATCTATCTACTATGTTCATTGTACATACGGGCTAGAGAAAGTAAACAAAATGATTTAGCTGTCGTAAAAGTACATTGGCGCCATTTCTTGATTGTTTTGCACATTACATCCATTTGGAATAACCCATTTATCGAATAGTTTCTCTTTGGAAATGTCGCTCTCCAAGTATTTTACGAAGTTACAGCGAGAGAGTGAGCTGTGTTCTACATCTGTTTATCCAGCATTGTTGCTGAGACCAATTTCAGTGTTGCATGTAACAAGATTTTAATTCTGCAGTATATTCTGTATAGAATAACGGTTTCTTTTATACATTCCCCTGTCGTATACTCCATAAAATACTTTAGAAATAAAATCATATGTAGTTTCAATTTTGTTTTCAAAATGAAATAAAGAAAAAAAAAAACCTAATCCCAAAACTAATGTAATATTGTTGTATTTTGTAAGCAATGCTCAATAATGGCACGTTTTTTTTCTCGGTATATTGTAATAATCATATTCTCTGAATTTTCATTTAAATACAGCAATGAACCTTTATGCTCTGTATGTCAACCCTGTGGCCGAAATTAGGCTACATGCAACCTTTTAACATATTGCACTTGATAGAGGTTGTTAAATGTTAATCAATGTAGACACGGTTTTATGGCTTACATTATGTCTTTGTTGTTTTATTTTACTGGAGGTTCAAATAAAATAAATATACCTTTTACACTCGTCTATTTAATACTTGAATAGAATAGTTAGTTTTGCATATTCTAATCACGTTGTCTGCGAGATAAGACTAACATTAAGCTTTTATTTGTTTTCGTTTAATATATGAATAAGGACGCGTTTTTTATTGTTGTAGATGGAGGAAGCATTGCATTTTATCCAAAAATTCGATACCAAAATTTCACCGGAAATACACGTTTTACATCCCGTTGAATCGGGAAAAGGTATTTTTAGAAAACAAGATCTGTATGTGTTAGAGTACCTTTGGACTAAACAAGTCTTAAACTAATTCTGAAGAAAAACCTAATTTGTATTTAATTTCTGTCTTTGAAACATATGCATTTTTCAAGACATTTCCACCCCAAAATACACGTTACACGGAAAAATTTGTTATTTTCTGAATCATGGCTACAGTGATTTTGACTAAATTATCATAATTATATATGATTAAAATGCCATTATGAAACTATATCATGGATTTTTTTTAAGAAATAGCCTAAGAAATTCTCTGCATTCAGCAGACATTTTATATAATTTTGTATTCTGATAAAACGTAGTAATAGATAGACAAACCGTACTTTACAAGAAATGTATAAGCATAAAAAGATATTTGAAATTATTTTTTGTGGCATCAGCCTTTTCCAAGCTATCCGCTATTATTGGTTTTAATGTTTCAATGCTTCGTCATTTTTAAAATACTGCCACTATTCATATGTTTTTCACAATTTCTTGGAAATAATGTGGGATTTATAGGTCTGTATATTGTACAAAGTTTTTTATTATCTCTATTTTCTTTGTAATTTTGCCAGCTCTTATCTCAATTAACTTGCAATAGATAGCAAAGTAAACAAGGTGTACACTAAATAAAAATAAACATATGCATAAAATAAGGTGAATTTAACACATAGAGTATATAGACAAGCTCACAGAGACGCGCAGTAGTCCCTAAAACTTCCTTCACCTCAAACAACTGCGTATTTTTAGAGAGCAATGCCAAACTTGCGATGCAGGTGAATACAACTCTCTGACATTCACGGGAAGAAATCTTTTAATAGCGCAAGCAACTGCGCCACCTGCCCAGCACCACTGTCGCCCCAGGACCTTATAGCATACCTGGAACATTAGAGGGAAATTAAATGAGTTAAAGGAGAATCGTAGCAGAATACATCACTTCGGCATTCAGCTAGATAGCCCAGGAAAACCACGAAAAATCCCGTGGTCAGACTGAAGACCAATGTAAATCGCATTTTATGCGTTAACATTTTAATGAATGCATTTTGCATAATTGTGTGCATAGTCATAATTCAGGAGGATAGAGTAACCTAATATTACTGTGTAGGCTGTGGAAGTCGTTGAATAATCAATCTTGTATTAAAAGATCCAACAATTTACCAACTTCCCTGAAAAACAGTTTTAATTTTAAAAACAATCTCAGGATACTCTTAATTGTAAACTGTTTCATGGTTTAAAGTGTATTTTATGATTTATAGGGATCTTTGTGTGTGTGTGTGTGTGTGTGTGTGTGTGTGTGTACTGACCGATGAAGCGTAATAAAATTTTGCCAATGTGCAATGGCCAAAACAGTATATTATACTCATATAATACGCCCGCCTGGGTAGTGTGGTGGTAGCGTGTCTGCCTCACATTCAACAGGTCGTGAGTTCTAATCTCGCTTAGGGTGAGTTACCCGGATAAGGTTTATTAGGGGTTTTCCCTTCTGTTTGTGTAAATCGAGTGCATAGATTACAGTAGAAGAACTAGAGTCATCGCAGCCAAATTATGACAATATCACTCATTTAATATCAGATGACAAATTTCCCTTAGATTATGGAAAGACAATAATTCAGATGCGACGCCCCCTTTGCACATTAAATGAAAATGCCATTTTTCACCTATTTTCATTTTGAATTTTGTAAAATAATTTCCACATATCAAAGCACACTTTCAAAGACAGACATTGTCTTACAGAAAAAGATTGACCCTGATGGGTCCATTATTCAATTTTCAGGTGTTTAGTCTCCCCTTAAGCATGCTCTACCTTCTCTGTACATTTGATAATACTTTACCAATCTGTTTTGGTGACAATATATACATTCTCACATATTTTATCGCGCAATTTCTGCAGCGATAAGTCATCTATTACTTTCTAGTATCTATTCCGTTCAGCTTTGCCCAAACTATTTGCCCAAACTAGTTCTATAGCAGTAAGATCAGCGTGTGAATGTGCTGCCCAAAATTAAATTAATTTGAAGTTTAGTTATGAATGCTCTTTAACTGCTAAGGTTCTCAGCAGCCCATTCCATATTTGGCATGAAAAACCACTTAATTTTGCTCAGAGATTTCTTTATCAGGCTTGAGGTTCTTTCACGTGCCGTAAACCTACGATACTGGACCAAAAGATATAGTTTCCTTCCGAAGGAAGGCAGTTATGGGTGCTGCCCAAAGAAATCAAACATACATCCGCTTTAAATACTTTCCTTTTGACTTTGTATACTTCAGTAAGCTTTTCCAGTTCACATAACATCTTTTTCGTAGCCATGACATCACATAGGCTTCACAGAGCATCTGGACTGCTACAGCAATATACATTTCTACTCCGTAACATGGAGTGCTATCTAAGACTACAGCAGAAAAGTGTAAATTAGGAGCTACTTTTCCTCGAGTTCATTTTTCAAAGTGCACATAACTCAGTTATCCATGACAGTCAACTTTAGTTGTTTCGGCCTCATAAACCTTAAATATCACACAAACGCACACACGCACACACACACACACCTGAAAGATGAGAAGAAAATGACATGAAAAGGAATGCTGGAAAGAAAATCGTGGAGAATAAATACCCCAGCATTCACTTAAGTGAGAAGGGTGTAACATGAAAAACCCCAAATCAGATTGCGCGATCGCATGGGATCGAATCCGCGACCTCCCGAATATGAATCACACAGTTTACGGCGGCGCCGTCTAGTTCGCAATTTGATGATAGAATTGAATAATTTATTCCAATTAAGATGTGTTCATCGAAATTATTATTGATGTGGTTGCCGCTGCAGTAATAGTTCCTCTACTTTTCCTTCACCAAACTGAATCTAATAATGCTATTGACTGGTCACTGCCATTTGAAGAAACATCAGCAGGCATTGGAATCTTCAAAGATGAACCGAAGTGTAAACCTTGTAATGTGGAGGAAGAGTCAGCCACGTATAATCATTGAATGTGATGCCTTAACCAATAGGAGACAAGAACCCCCTATAGTGCATTCACTCAAAAGAAAACTCTCAAAACAGACTTAGAAAAGAAATTACAGGAAAGTATCAAAGGCTCCAGACTCTTTAAATAAGACAAAAGTAGGAGAAATACAATAGTCTCAAATGCTTCAAGGTAGCATATAACTAGTCCAACTCCTACTGCATTGTAATAATACAAAATTAAAATCCCCTCTGTGAATTGCGTGGGTTTACATGTGTTTTATGACATATGTTGGCCATACTGACACAACTACTTGAGTTAAAGGAAGTTTCCAGTAGGAATGAATAAGTTGCAATAAGTTTTCTCTATTCAAAACTGTAACACGCCAAAACAAACAAGTGCTGCCTTTAGTGGAACCTTCTTGAAACTCAAATAGTTATTTCGGTGTGGTCAGTATATATCCTAAAACACATGAGAAACCACACAATCCAATTATATTGAGGGAGTAGTATAATTATCATTATCCCAGATGGAACAATCTCATCCTGCAGTACCAATCTCTCCCCAGAGGATGGTACGACGGTTTACATAATAATTTTGCAGTAATTTGTCAAATATGAATCGCTTGTTCCTTTTTAGGAGCACTATTTTTTTCTTCCTCAGAATGCAGTAATAGACTAACTAGGGTTCGTGTGAGCTCGTTAAAAACAAGCGCCCATTTCCCAGCGTTTTTCTGGAGAGGGATTCAGCACTGAGAATGTAGATCCACATGATACCGTGCGGTGGGGAGAGTTCCGGTGGTAGGCATGCCGGCCAAACCACATGCTCGTAACTTCACAGTCTACAAAACTTCCTTTATGATTTCTGTAGTTGTACTCTAGTTCTGTTGCAACGAGCTCGCTTTCTCTATGAAAATTAAACTTCCTCTTAGGTATTCTAGATACACACCATAGTCGTTTGTTGGGGCATTAATTCTGTCAAATCTATTCAATCTGTAATTCCAGTTTTGCCTAACATGTGGCGTTTTTCCAAAAATGTATTTTCTTTTGGAATGTAATTTTAAGTTGGCGGCGCCGTGGCCGAGTGGTTACACCGCTCACCTCTCACCTAGGCGGCCCGGGTTCGATCCCAAGCGCCCGTAAGTGGGTTTATGGTGGAGGAAGCAGCGTCTGGGCGAGTTTTCTCCGGGTCCTCCGGTTTCCCCCACCACTCGTTCCAGCAATTGCTCCATCATCACCTTTCCTATCATCCATTTTGCTTGCATTTCATAGCAACCACTTCCTCACGCTCATGCCTGGTTATGGGCTGACCACTCGTTCCGGGTTCTCCATTCTGTGGTTTCGTGTCGTTGGTTCTCCAACAGGCTTTGACTCCTAGGCATCCGCTTGTAAGTCCTAGGGAGGCGTCCTAAATATGGGGAGGGCAAGCCTACGAAAAAAGAAAAACGAAAAAAAAATGAATTAATATTATGTCATAGGCCTATTAATTGAATATCATGATTTCCACAAAAATGTCAATCGTATCACTTCTCAGCAGATGTGTCCACCCTTTGTAATACGTATTACAGCTAAATATTGTCACCCATGCTACCAACTGTATTTTATATTAACTAATTATGTTTGCCATTCTATCAAACTTATACATGTAAAAGTACTAAGAGAAGAAAATTGGTACTTGTTAGTGCACTTTGAATTTCAGAAATGTAATCAGTGCATCTCATTTAGTTAAAATCGCATAGATGACCACAAAATATGTCAGTAGAAGGCCACCTTTGCGTCGCCATTATAACACATATATGTAGGACAAAAAAAAAAAAAGTGGGTGGTGCAAAATGTTGGATTTCAGAAAAGAATCCAATGTATCTTATTTAGTTAAAATCACATGGTTTCATTTAGAGGTCCGAAAAAATGTGCTGGTACAAGGCAACTTTGTGTTTTCATTAAAGCACTTAAACAACATGATTGGGTTGTAGCTCATATTTGAACTATTCCACAGTTTGATGTTACAGCTCCCATACCTGAAGATTGCCACAGTGAGATTAGGCAACGCACGAAGCACCAGTGTGTGTGTGTGTGTGTGTGTGTGTGTGTTTGTGTGTGTATGTGTTTGTGTGTGTGATGCCTACATACAACTCAAAGGGTGTTCTTGGCGAGCATGTGTTAAAAGCTAAAGGTTTTTCCTTGTTAGCTATCAGCAAACTTGTCATAGCTCTCAGGTAAAGAGGCAAAAAAGCAGTTACGTACTCAAAAGACTACCTTCTGACTTGGACGATTTCGACGTTGCTCTTGAATGCAAAACATACACGAGTATTATTTTTATTGTTTTGTAATTATTCTCAAAGTAAACTCTCAAAAACGTATATCAAGAACTTAGATATACTAATGTTTTATTTAGTATTAGAAGTTAAAGACATAAAATAAACCTCTTGTCACACTGCAAAAGAGGCTCGGTTTTATTTGGCCTTATCAATAAACCCTTGGTAGTATTCTTGCCTTTGTTGTCTTTATCAGCTTATTGCCTCCAACCTGAAGATAAGATCAGTAATGTTATTGCCTCTAGAAGACAGTAGTGGTGGCGTGTGTATTCCGGCTGCGAATTTCACATATGTCATGCAGAATCGCAACCGTGGGAGGATTCAAGGAGGAGTCAACTGCAACGTCCAATAGCAGACCCGTAATGAAAATAGAAGGAAGACGCGGTTATATAAACACATATGGAGTAGATATATGTAATACAACATGTAATAATCACTGACGAACCCTTTAAAAGTATACAATTAGAAAGAAAGTTGTACGTATAATTCAATTTAACTAATAATGTACGTATAACTTAATTATAATATGTATAATGTGGGTATACATATGCAGTATTAAGTCCTTCTGTAAAGTTTACGTTAGTGCATAAGTGATCACCTATATACCTATTGCGTCGAATTGCATGGTAAATCTCGTATACATTATGCAGTTACGCCTAAAAAAGAGAAAGTGAACGTGAATTCCACTACTATTGGAAGCCGAAGGCCTCGTAACAACCGTTAATTATTTGCCGTGATCGCGGAATGAGAATTTTTATTCCAGAATGCACTGAACGTTCATATTTTTCATTTAGAAATATATAATATGTATTTATATTATTCATTAAATTAATATTTTTATGTAGACGTACCCATATTAGTAAGTTTATACACTGTCAGCTTTCTGAAGCGTTAAATTGCAAAGTAAAGCTTCGTTATCCCTACCAAAGTAAAGGAAGGTGTGTAAAAATCTATATAATAGTATATAATAACAATATGTAATATGGGGGTATACACCTATAGCATTAAGTTATTCTGTAATGTTTAAGTAAGTGAATAAGTGATCAGCTACCTACTGCGTCGAATTACAAAGCAAATAGATATTATGCAGTTAGGTGCCTTCAAGGGTAAGTTGAACGCAAGTGCCACTCTATTACTAACGGCCAAAGACCCTCTAACGACCGTCAACTACTTACCGTGATGGCGGAGTCAGAATTTTTAATGCATAATATATTGCACTCTCACATTTTCATTTATAAATATATAATATGGATTTATATTATTCATTTATTTTATATGTTTGCATATATTCGTATATTAATACGTTTATAAGTTATCACCTTTCCGCAGTCTTGCATTGTGAAGTAAATACCGCATTATTATCTCATCCTAATATTGTCAAACTACTTCAAACCCGAACCAAAAGCAACCATTATTCCAGCTCTTAGAACAAGAAAATAAATCTCAAATAGCACATGATTCAATTTTTGAAAAAGAAAATAGCAATTAAGCTGTCTGGGAATCTATATTGATGAATTGAGGTGAGGTCGTTAGCCTTTGAAAGCTCAAGTTTTTTTTATAATACTCCAGTATTTTATCCCACGAAGACGTAGCAGAAGAGCACTTAAAATCAATTCAAATTCCTAATGGAGGTCACCAGTCCTAACTTATGTGATATCTTTAATTTAGTTTTGCCGCGACTTTCATTTCTGCGCCCATAATCGAACATTTCGAAAACTCTTCCATGTAAAGCGTAGTTTGGTATGAGGGCATTTGTCTGAAAATCTTCAAGTTGCATCCTTGTAAGATACGTAACTTAAATACCAAGTTTCGTGCTTAACCGACTTTTCATTTTTGAATTATGCTGCACACGTGCGCACACACAAACCTTGTACTCAAAGCATGTATTTCAGGTGAAATATCGGTATTTAATTTTTGAGTGGAATACAATACCTTCTCTACTTACTATGTACACTGTACATACGTGTAGAGAAAGTAATAAGTATTTTAAGAATCAGTACAAATAATAATCAGTTGGTACTTCCTGTTACGTAATTAAAATTACCTAAACTTCACTAAATAAATAAGTGAATGAACATGGTAGATGAAAGAAATGAGTGAAAATAAAGCGCGCGCGCGCGCACACACACACATACACAATTTATTTGTATAATTAAAGCGACAGGTCGTCTCCTTAGCGCGGTGGTAGCGCAGCTGCTTACCAAGCGGGAGACCTGGGTTCCATCCCCAGTACCGGCGTGGGGATTTTCCCCCCGCTGGGAGACCTGGCCCGGGGTGCACTCAGCCTCGTAAGGTACCTGGGGGGCCAATTGAGTAGCTACTTGATGGAGAAGTAGCGGCTCCAGGTCATGAGAACCGCATTAACCGGCCGGGAGGGACTCGATGCGCTGACCACGTCTCACCCTCTAATACTGCACCCCATCCATGACGTCTGTAGTGGACCGAGATGGGGAACGCAGCGGCCGGGCGGTAGGCCAAGGTTCCCCGTGACCTGTCGTGCCTTGGAGTTAATTAAAGCGATATTAAAACTGCGTAAAATAATTTAACAGATTTTTTTTTAATTAGTGAACTAAATGTTGTAACAGTAATGGTTTTACAGTCCTCATGTTTTTAAAGAAATTCATTTCACTTACCTTTCGGCGAGAGCTATGATGGCATACATTTACTCTTAAAGTGCACTTAAAATCATTTTCTTCAATGACATCAAAAAATGTTTTTTCTTTTTTTGTATTTATACGTGACAGATGGTAAATAGCTATATATTTCTTCTTGTATCGGCATGTCTTCAATTGCTGAAATCATTGTGCACACAGATGTTTTGCGATAATGACCGCAAGCAAGTTCCCTTTGAAAAGCGGAACAACAGAGACCGTCTCCCGCGTTAGTCAGCGCTTCTTCTAATTGGACGTAGCGTTTGACTCCTCCCACGGTTGCAATTCTGCATGACGTATGTGAAATTCGCATCCCGGCTTATTTTCCTTTCATTCATTGTTAGCTATGTTGAAATTGTGTGTTGGAATAATAAATAATAGGATTTCGTAAAACTGTGAATCCTTTAACGTTAGCTAACCATTGTATTTTTACTAAAACACTACTTAAGTTTTGGACTCGGTGCTTCCCAATCGTTATCTCTAATATCATGGGCCTGGTACACGGTTTTGTTCCTGGGTAAGTACCTAATCCACGCTGATCATGAGGGATTTGTTGATGTCGTATATTTATTGGCGTTTATAATAGTTACTTATGATGTAAGAGCGTAAAGTTATGGCTTTTGATTCGAACGGAGAAATTGTGAAACGAGACCCATTGAGTTTCACAACCATACGAGAATCAAACACGAACTCGCTTACCATACAATACTTTTTCTACGAGAATTTCATGATATTAAAAGAAAAGCAACGAAAGATGAAATAAATTTGAGGTTAAGTTTGACCACTTGCCAAGAGTTAAGAATTCTTTATTTATTTCGCATTGCTGGGCGCGATGACGGTACTGCTAGCAGGCCGTGACAAACTAATTTTATTGTTCTGTGATTTATTTTGAGAAAATGGCACGTTTTGAGAATTACGATATCCTTAGAGTTGCGAAAGTA
Organism: Hymenopus coronatus; assembly: GCA_030762935.1. NCBI lineage: Eukaryota > Metazoa > Arthropoda > Insecta > Mantodea > Hymenopodidae > Hymenopus > Hymenopus coronatus. Next base: position 497,839,548 of record CM060900.1, on the reverse strand, counting down.
ACCGAATCAAATTTACTACCTGCGAAAATTTTATGAGGCGTAATATGAGAAATTTGTGAAATGGTGTCTGTTGATCAGTGATGTATACACACTAATGTCGTCAATTATTTTGGCGAGCGGAAAGTTGGAAAAAAATTACGTTACACTTCCATTTTACGCTTGCTGCACTTCTTCACGCGTGAATTCCGTAAAAATCAATTTTGCGATCCGAAATTAGTTGGTAAACTACTCAATTATGCTTCCTCGTAGAAAAATATGTTTTCGCATCACATAGAATCTGAGCAACGACGTTAACCCCTTGTTCAATGCCGGCTTGAAACACATTTTATACATAGTACAAAGTGCAAAAAAGTGTAGAGGTTAAAGTGTTTTGGATTTCAGAAATGCATTCCTTGCTTTCATTTGGTTAAAATTACTTTGTACCATTTAAAGAGCAGACAAGGTTTATACATTTCTGCACAGAGTAATTGATGGGATGAGTAACACTCAAAATGCCACAAATACATCAGCTTAGCATAACCAATTTGGGTGAAGTAATGAATTTTTGGGTTGTAAAAATCACTCCATCTGTGCTTGTGATATATCAAACCTCGCTTTCCCACAACTTCTGCCATAAATAACAAACATTTTGCTTCACTCCGGATGAAATGATATATTACTTTCTCTACTATGTATGCTAAGTAGGGGAAGCTTTGTACCTAGTCTATCTAAAATTTTGATATAGAGATCCCATCGTAAATAAATGTTTTCAGGCCTCCCTGGTCCCCCAACTAACACTTTTAGAAAAAGATGCAAGTGTGTGTCTGTGGGCAACATAACTAAAAAATGAAACACAATGATTTTCAAGAAAATCCCCCACCACAATATTTTCAAAACTTTCGATTTTCTCAAAAATAGCTGTAACGATTTTGAACAAAGCGTTTGCGATACATTAAAGAAATTTACTTAAAAATGGAATGAATTTTCTGGAATAGTCTGACAAGCACACTTCATAACCATAAAAATATTTGATCTTGTATAACCGCTAAATTTTAAGGGGAACTGAATTATTAAAAGTGATCTTTTAAAGCACTAAAATTAGAGATGTAATTTTTGTACAGGCATTACTGACAGTAAAATAAGTATTCATACCAAGTTTAATTCAATTTAATCTTCTCCTACTGATATAAAACTACACGCACCATTTCTTAAAATCATATTCTTTAATACCGCTGTAAAAGATTCTTTGGTTGAAATTTTCCTATAGTGCAAAGTCTAAAAGCAGGTTGTATGTTACAAAAAGCAGCACATTATTATACTAACTAGTTTTTTAAAACGAGTGTATGACCAATATAAAAAACTCCAATCAGACGTTTTATTACGCACATTTTGCAGTTCTTTGGGGAGAATTTCAGGCCTCTAGCTATAGAGTTGAATATGATGAAAACAACCAAAAAAAGTTAAAAATGGAGCTGAGAAAAATGACTTCAAAATTTCAAATAGAAAGTAACTTATTTTCTCAATATTTTAAAATTGCATTTTACCAAAACGCTAAAAAGGCACTTCTACTTAAGCAATACAAAGAACAAGTATGTAACTTTCTACTGCACACAATTAATTTCAAGTAGTTTTTTGTGGTGTAAACCATTTCAGAGGTATCGTCACTTGTGGTCCGATTTGTTCAGTTGTTCTTTTTTACGTGCTGTCGATTTTCGGTTATTTTTCACTGCTCTATGAGAAGAGCATGGAAGGTTAAAACCAGCATATAGATAAGTCCAGTTGTTAAACATTTGAATAACCAAATCTGTCTGTCGGTATTTCTAAAAACGTTTGTCTTGATTACAAGGAAGTAGAAATAAAACTAAATTTTGGTGAGAGTAATTTTTAAACCCATTGGTAAACAAAAGAGGGTACAAGAATTCATGTGATTATAACAAATCACATTTTTTATTTTCTCTAACACACTCTTAAGACCAAAGAGTATTTCTAACATATTTTGAGAAAAAAATCATATCATAATTTCAGTGAATCCCTAAATCCTCAAAAAAAAATTTTAAGTAAAACCCAATGTGCTACATCCACACAACTTTCTTTAACCATTATTCGTTAGTCTATACAACTTATGTATAGTATTCTTAAGAAAGCCCTTTTTTATATTTGAGATAAACCTTTGCAGAAATAGTTTCATTAGGTATTTCATTAAAGGTGCAAAGGAGATAGCATAAACAATAGTCACATATTTCAAAACCGGGTCTGTATATGTTGGCCTTGAATGTTCATACTGTTTCCATAATATCGCCAGAAACCACTTAATAGTGACACACCTTTATAAGCACAATGTACAGAAAATTTCAGAATAATCCGACGGATATATCAGAAATGACTCATAGAACAAAACGTTATTTGAAATAAATTCTGTGTTTTAAAGAGATCTACATTTATGTCGTCTATCTTTTCTTATTTACCAGTTATACAGAGGTATATAGAACTCCTTCCAAATAAAAGGGGTTTTGTAGGCTGTTCCCAGAAACTTCAATACATACCTATATTCTAATTGTTATGAAAATATATTAAACAAATAGTATTTTAATCAAAATAATTGTTGGGGCCGTTTCGAACAAAATCCAAATTCTTGAAAACATATTGGATATAAAGGGTATTTAATGTGGGTCGATTTTATTGAAAGCTGCTAAATTTATCGGACATATCTTTTATTTCTATTATTATTATTATTATTATTATTATTATTAGGTTATACACAAACGTACACCCGAGCTACATTTTTTATTCGGGAGCCTTAAAAGTTTGTATTTCTGGTGAAATGTCGATATCAAATTTTGATGGAATACAAATACTCCCTCTTTTCTACTATAAGTAGATGGTAGAGAAAGTAAAAACATTTACAAGCACACACGTGTGTGCGACTTTAGTGAAAAATATCTCAAAAAGGAACAATCAAATGCTTCACTTATTTAATTTCGTCATTAAGGTATAATATTCAACGAAACAGTGCATAAACAATATTTATGCAAAGCTTAAATTTAAACAACGTATTAAAGTGACACACGAGTGCTTTTTAAAGCCATTTTGGTTAAATTGTCGAATTTGGGATTTTTGTGCAAAAACTGCACCATAACTTAAAGTGCATATTTGCAATTTTTGATCCTAGGACGGATCTAATACGTTTTGGAAGTCATTTTAAAGCGTTACGCCGGTTAAATGACTCTCTATGTCGAACTTGAGAGCCATTTAGCTGATGTTTAAATTTGTTGTTATTTTCCTATATTCAGAATCTATCTTCTCCCACAAAAGTACGGATAGAACTCTGAAAGTCTTTCCAAAACACTGGAGAATGTGTGTAATAGAATATCTGGTTGGAATTTTGCTATCGGTCATGGATTAATTTTAAAACATTAATTAATATAATTATGTACTGTTTTTGTAGTTCTTTCCTCTTTGTGATGTAAAATGTATAAAAAACATCCTAACTACTTTAGAAAATTTTCAAACAAAATTTGTTGGAAAGATATTAAGGAATGTAATGTTAAAAATATGGTGCATTTAGTACGCTATCTGTAAAAGAACATTTATTTTTATTTTTATTTTAAATAATTAAATCGAATAAACTAATTAATATATCCAGAATGAAAATGCATATTTGAATGAAGCTTGGTATGAATGCGTCTTTTGTTGTTAGAAATGTATGCACAAAAAATGAAAGCTCTAGTTTTAATACTTTGGAAAATCTCTTTTATTTCTTCGGTGTCCACTTAAGTACGAAAACACTGCGAAATCCATATTAACCATAACTCTTAGGGCCTGAAATTCGGTTCCCTTTGAAGAGAAAACCAAAATCTATATCAGTCTATTAATAGAAAATCTCGCCCTGCATAATACCAGAAGCACGACATCTTCTGCAGCTATTACTTCTTGGGATATCAGCCCTGTCAGTGTTTATAACATTATAATATGTAGGTATATCACTCCTTCGCAAATCCTGATAACGGACACAGAGCAGAAAATGACTGAAAACTCAAATATGCCGGCCCAACAGATCCGTATTTCATGGCGCAGATATTCTTCGCGCTTTAAAAGAGTTGCAGAGCTCAGTAGGGCAATTCCAAGTAAACTCAGGTTAGCGGGGAACTGCCACTCGCTCGACTCCTCTTGTTTATCAGTGAAGACAATGAGCGGATCGCGTTCATAGAGTCAGTCCTATGCTCACACTAGAGTGTACTTACAGTCCATGATCATAGACAATAACTGTGTAAATAGAACAAAAACGCCTTGGAATGTTCTCCATCTCAGTTACAGGAAGTTTATTTTCGAGGTAGTTAACTTCTTTTTAGTCAATAAGTAATGTACATAACTATATTTTTCCTATATCGTTATCTTACATAACTTCTTTCGTTTGCGCTGTTTGTGACGTTTTGGCACCCCTATAAATTCTGTTCGAAACATCATTGTTGTGCGGATTAAATACATATTACCACCAACAAAAATGGGTGCAAACAGAAGGATGCAAGTACAATAAAAGAATAATGAGTAGAACATCTTCCATATTAACTGAAGATGTACTTAAACTCAACAGGCCCCAAATAAACTTGATAACTGGGCTACTACGGAACATTATAGATTAAGAAAACTTCTACATACAATGGGAATCTTCAAAAAGGAAGTATGTAGGTTGTGCATTGTAAAAGAAAAAACAGCCTCTCATATAATCTACAAACGCGAAGTTCTGGGTAGGAAAAAGTATTAACTACCGGGCTTAATAATAATGATCAATTATTATGTTTATTCTTATTGTAATATAACTGGGCTTAATGGTTTCTCTAAAGAAAGTTTAGTTAATAACCTACTGTCTCTCATTGGAGGTGCACGTACATTAAAGCTATAAAGAAAGGAAATAATAAAATAAACCTATAGATTTCAGCATTAAGGACAAATAACTCGACTCCATGAAAAAGACAAGTCAAGTCAAGATCTATGTGTACGCTGAAACATCAAAGTGCGTAACGAAAACAATGAAAGATGAGAAGAGACAGTGCTTTATTGACATTAATGTTATTATTATTATTATTATTATTATTATTATTATTATTATTATCAGCAGCAGTAGGCGTAGGAGCAGGAGTGGTAGTGGTAGTAAATACATTTTGTCAGGTGAAAAGTCTTTGAAAGACAACCAAAGGCAAGTGAAATATCAATAAATAAGAGAAGCAAATTTAGAATAAACGCCTAATTACTCGTAAGTATAGAGAATCAATCAATCCTCTTCACCATGATACTCAGTATTGTAAAATATGCATTAAGAACTAATATGTTAGGTTATTGGAATACTTTATAAAGTTTCATGAGGAATGTCTTACTATTGTGGCACTCCCATTGGGTTTGAAGCTTGTTTCCTGAAGGTAACGTGTACACCAATCTAAACTTGAAGCTAATATCATCAACTGCATCTCTATCATGGGAGATATCACGTACAGCAGCGACAATCCTCTGGAGATCTGTCTGTGCTATCTGCAATAATGCAGTCCGTTTCTGAGGACCTGTTGTTATGTGGAGGACTGACAGAGCTGGATATTGCACCAATTTATCTTCTGAGCGATGAGTCCCTTCCAGTTGCAAACATCTACACTTGCGCGTATAAAAGTGGTCCATTCCCCTAGATTGAGATAGTGGTTTTTTTCGAGTTTATAACAGATCCGCTGAGGTAGAATTTAGTGACATTTCCGCAGCAAATGTTTCCTGAAACCTGTTGACATACCTCCTCCGTACACCAGCCCTTAAAATCCTCTCTTCGCTCAGGTAACTGGCGGGTAGTAATCGGCTTTGAAAACGTCCTACTATATGTTTTCTTTTATCTACAATTAAAAGTGAAACTAGAGTAATAAAGGTTTATCTGTTATTAATAACCAGATAGAATAATAAGCTTTTGTAAGAGTAGTTGATGGAAGAGTGAGTTGAGAAAGCCATGTGAATGGAGTATATCAGCTTTCTTGTTTTGTTTTCACTTGATTACTTTTCTTTCTATTTTAATATCTAATAATTATTCACAGGGTTCTTCTAACCATACATTTCAAGTATTTGCTAACAGCTTGCTGCTGAGGAATAATTCCAAGGAAAGTGTAAATTCTATAATATTTGCATTATTTTGCGGGTACCTAAAGCTTCAACATTTTCAAATGCAGACGAGCAAAGATCTTATTTTACTGGACTGTATGACGATATTGTTATATAGGATGGGTGACTTTACAGTATGCTGAGTGTCACATAATACTATTAATTGTAATGCATATCACAATAATTTGTGGTCACCCATTTCAGAAAATTGAAACAAATAACAAGAAAATCTCGGATATGGTTAACTCCCCCCCCCCCAAAGTACAGGACATAAATTATGTGCTTTAACGGGATTTAAATTTCTTATGTTTTAAGATTTTGTCTATTTCTACAAGTTATGCAAAAGTCATCCAAAATGAAGCGGGTTTCAGAGGCTATTCCAAGAAAATTAAAAAAATACGTTTTATTTTTAATGTAAATATATGTAATATGTGATAATTTAATCAAAATTGTTAGAGGTATTTTTGAGGGGATCAACATTTTCAAAAAATGCCCCAGGTTATCCCAATTTAGGTGCACGCATAAAAGAACATTGAGTTCCTCACGAATTTTATGGGCCATACATGCAGTATGCAATACAAGGACGATCCTAAAAATGTTTAGAAAATCAAGCCAGGTTTAGCTTGAACAAATTTAAATGCCTTTATTACTTTTCAAAATATTCCCGTTTAATTTCAACATACTTTCCGTGCGATGTCATCAGTTGAGACCGTTAGTTGGCCTCGTTATTATTATTATTATTATTATTATTATTACTATTGTTATTAATTATTATTTAATGTACAACTTAATATGTGCAGAAAGCTAGCTTCAAGCAAGTACAACTCAGGCTGTTTGGGAAACTAGGTCGCTGCATAAAGGAAATTCTTTTGTGAGGGAGAAGGCTGGTATAAGCCACGTATTCCTTTATGCATGTGCGTGCAACAGAGTAATAAGTGAAAATGATTTCTGGGAAGTCTTAAATGTTTAAGAAGTGAGTTTTTATCCATTGTATTGAGGTAGTCATGTGATGTTTATAATGCATTATGGACAAGGAGAAATGCATTATGGCACACATAGACGCCAAGTTCGCGGTCTTTCTGGCCAAAGGAAATGAAGCAGTCATGACACCGTAATATTACTATATAAGTAACAGCTTCAAGGCTGTTGAGACAATCACTGTCAAGTTTGAGACTCTCACACGCATACTCACAGTCAAGTTCGATTGCTATATAATGTGAAGGCCGGTTGCTATATACGTCATAAGTAAACAACGTGATGAAAAGTTAATAACTCTACAAAGTAAAGTTTAACCGTCGAAGACAGAAAGTTAAAGGAAGTTATATAAATTAGAATAAAGTAGCAAGTAAAGCAAAGTGCTTTTTTGAATAAGTAAATGAGTCTAGTCACGAATAAATTAATATACTAAAGTGAAAGTGTGTCATAATATTTCAACAGACAACTCCTAACTACCCCATTGTCTCTCCACCCCGAGAGAGTCTGCAGATTGAGCAAAGCCGAGGCAGTCACAACAGGTACGTGAAGTGATCTGCTATAAGTGATTGGTAGGGGAGTACACATCGACACACTTAGCATACGTGCGTCCCCAACGTGAAGCAAAGACAGATATAGCGCCCCACAGTCCTTAAAACAATACTTATTCCACTCTTCCTCGGACAATACAGTAACCAGGTTTTATAATTCTTCACTGCTTCATCTGGTGACGAAAAAGAGATTTCACGCACTCTGTCTTTAAGTTTTGTAAACAAAAGTCACTAAGAAAATAACATAACTTTCTCTAACTTTTCCATATACAAATTATTCTTACTAAATGTTATTATTTTTATCTACATCATTAGAATTGGTCCTATTACTTGCTTCCCTGTAAGTAGAACGAAAATAAGGAAGTGCATTAGACTAAAGCAAATGCCAAATCTTTAAAAAGTTGGTCACTATGTGAAACAATTGAGGTTCGGTTCGCTTTGCATGGGGCCGTTTGAGAAAAGTTAGGTAGTTTAAATCGAAACCAATAGCAAAGAATATATCGAAAACGGTCAGCTCTATAGGAAAGACATATATGACATAAATTATGTGTTTAATGATATATATCTACATTTCTTGTGTAGTAAGTTTTAATCTATCTCTTGCAGTTTAACCGTTATGCACAATTTTGCAAAACATCCAGAATAAAGAGGTCTTCAGAGGCTATTCCCAGAAAATTCAAAGTATATATTTTATTGGGTATGTAAATATCTTTAGTATTCAGTATTTTAATAAAAATCGTTTGAGCCATTTTTGAGAAAAACTGTTTTAAAAAATGTTTTCATGTAAAGTGTAGTTTGTGGTGGGAGGATTTTCTTGAAAATCTTCGTGTGGCATCCTTGGAGACATTAAACGTAAACACCAACTGTCTTTCCATTTTTGAGCTATGCTCTCCAGAGACACATACACACACGGACCTTTTTTCTAAAAATCTGATGTGTCGCAGTCACATGACTTTCTCTAGCTGTTCTGCAAACGAACCTTTTATTCAAAAGATTAATTTATTTTTCTACATCATGCTAGCCAAGATTAACATAAGCAAAATTAGTCTTATTACTAGCTTCCTTGTAAGTAGAAGGGAAATTAGGGAATGACAGGCTATAGCGATAGCCATGTCCTTTAAAAGCCCGTCCATTCTCTTTGCCTGCCAGGAGTAAACAAACGAGAAACGAGAAGAAATATGTCTTAAAGTAGCTTACAATTGAATCCAGTGATCGGGAATATATCGAAAACGGTTAATTCTATAAAAAAAAGTATATAACATAAGGTGTGTGTTTTAATGGGATCTACATTTTCAGTCTGGTAAGCTTTTGTCTCTCTGTTATAGTTTGCCTGTTATACAAAATCCAGCTGAAAGAAGAATCCCTCAGACGCTATTCCCAGAAAATTCACGATATACATGGCTTTTAAATGAAAATCGTTAGAGCCATTTTTGAGAAAATAAAATTTTTTAAAATTTTTCCATGTAAAGGGATGGGGGATTTTCTTGAAAATCTTCGTGCCGCATCTTTGGGAGATACTAAACTTAAATACCTAGTTTGATATTTAACGAACGTTTCATTTTTTTAGCTATGCTATCCACAGAAACACACATTTTTTTGTAAAAATGCGTTTTTCAGACTCAGGGGACCTCAAAACATATATTTACGGTGAAATCTCGAAATCACACTTGGAAGTGGAATACAATACAATCTCTATCCACTTTGTACATTCGGGCTAGAGAAGGTAAAATGCCCCATGTAAAGAGGGCTGTTCCAACTTGAGTGCACGCCCAAAAGAACAGTGAGTTCCCCACGACTCAGATGGGTCTACATGCAGTATCCAATACAAGGGCGATACTGAAAATTTTTAGAAAATCAAACCAGGATTGGCTTAACAAATGTAAATGATTTTATCAATCTTAAATATTTGGTTTTTAACCTACTCTTCGTTTTTGAATTATACTTTTCAGAGGACCTTCTTTTGCTAAAAATATTTTTTTTTGATTCAGAGGGGTTCTAAACATACATTTCTGGTGCAATATCGACACAGAATTTTCCTATGGAATGCGGTAATTCTCCTACTTATACTAAATAGAGAAAGTAGATAAACAAATACTAAAACACACACAAATCGTATCTGTAGAAACAAATGAAAACAAATAACCGATGTTTTTAAATTCCTCAATCTCTGCCACTAGATGTATGCCTTTATTATAGTGATTCAAATACTACTGCTAGTAGTATAGTTGCGACAGAGAAATATCGTTCCCAGCTTTCCAATAATCCAAACCAGTGATGACCTCAGCGGGCAAAAATTGGATTTTTTGGAGTACGAAGCGGCGCCAACGTGTTCCTCCGGGCTTACGTTTCCCTCGCCACTCATTTCGCTAACTGTTCCATCATTTTTCCTCCTCTTGTGCAGCGCAGAGGTAGGTTGCTGATTGGTGTGCGGGGTAAAAATGGACCATAGGCAAACAAATTGTCGCAATAGTACCAAACTAACAAAGTATGTATATCTGAGGTCGAATCTCGCTTAGGGTGAGTCACCTGGATAAGGTTTTTCGGGGGTTTCCTTATTCTGAGAAGATGGATGTCAGTAACTTTAAGCTCCATGGACACCATTGTCCGATATGGCCAACCAGGTTAAAGGACGTTAAACTACAAAAAAATAAATAAATATGTGAAAATTGTGAAAATCTTAAGCACCATTCCAAATTATTACACAGAAATAGTAATGGCACGATACCACCATTTCTTTATATTTTTTATTGATATGGTATTTTATATTGTGTGGCAATTCCGAATTTGTTTCTGTTTGACATTCTCCAATTCGCAGCAACATATTTATCTAATAATCCCATAGGTAATATGTCCCATATTATTGGTCAAAACTACAACGAATGTTTCCATGCATTTTATTTTCTTACATGTTAAGACCTTATATATTCTGCTGTATTCATAGATTTTTGTCATCGAATTAAGTAAACGGTTTAAAAGTGAGTCAGCAAGTCCAGCTATTGCAGATACGTGATTTAGTGCATCTGTTATATTTAGCTTCATTCACAACTCAGTTAACGCTGCATGTTACACGAGTACCTTTACTCCTTCCCCGTTGTGTTTAATATTTTCGTTTAGACGCAATAGTCTATAGACTGTTGCTTTCATTCACCCATAGGAAACGTAGTCAAGGTCTGTCAAAAAGTCCAACAACTCTTTGGAGGCATGTGTGAGACAATAATGTAAATTCTCCACTCCTTTCATATAGAGGCTTTACTGTATAATGTACTATTACTCTCATTTCTTAGGCGGGCCCAAATTGGGCAAATTCTGTACTTTTAAAATTATGGTGTTGAAGAGCCATAATCCCAAAATTAATCAATTTATCCACATTTTGAGCTCCCTAATTATAAAATGACAGCAATAATTTCAGTTTTCTGTAACCTAGACAAACATTAGCATAAATAGTTGTATTAGTTTCCTCTAAGTAGAAGGGAAATAAGATAATACATTGGGTTAAAGCGATAATCAAACATTTTAAAAACCGGTCGCTATGTGAAACGATTGAAATTCGGTTTGCTTTGCACGGCCAGGAGTAAGACAAAAGAGATGAAAGGAAAGAGGACCTCCCGTTTGAGAAAAGTTTAAGTAGCTTAAAACTGAAACCAATAACAAGGAATATCTCGGAAACAGCTACCTGAAAGAAGTGAATATGCCAAATAATGTGATTTTATCGAGATCTACAATTGCTGTGTAGTACGTTTTTGTCTATCTCTTATGGAAATAAATGAAAACAATAACTGATGCTTATCAAAATTCATCCAGAACGAAGAGGTCTTTAGAGGTATTCCCAGAAAACTCAAGTTATACATTTTATTTATCATGTAAATATCTTTATAATACGGAATTTTCATCAAAATCGTTTAAACCAATTTTGAAAAAAAAAACAAACAAACAAAAAAAACGAAGCTATCTAATTGTTTCGGATGGAGGAACTTTCTTGTAAATCTTCATGTCGCATCATTGGAAGACACTAAATTAAATAGAAAATTCGGTATGCGGTTTTGAGCTATGCTGTCCACACAAACATACACACATGGACCTTTTTATACTTTTTTTTTTATTCAGGGTACCTCAAAATACATATTTATGGTGAAATCTCGACACCGACTATTTGGGTGGAATACAATGCCTACTCTAACTACTTATATGCATAGTAAGTGTAGAGAAATAATTTATTTTCCAAAATTGGTTCAAAGAGAACCGATTAGGTTCAACACTGTATTGCGCTAAGAGCTCCTGGCTATAATTTATCAGATAAAAGTTTCTTGAATAGGAGTCGAATGCAATATTCACATTCTAAAGTTATCTTAATACAAATAGAATCTGATGTGTTCCATTCACATAAGTTTTTATAGCTGTTCCATTTACCAAGTATCCTTACAAAAGATTGTTCTTTTATGTATTTCATTCTAATCCAGATAAGCATTAGCAGAATTATTGGCCTTATTACGGGCTTCCTTATAAGTAAAAAAAGGGAATACATTAGGCTAAATCGATTGTCAAATCCTTTAAAAGCTCATTGTTATGTGACACAATTGAGGTTCGGTTCACTTTGCATGGTCTCGTTTGAGAAAAATTGTGCAGTTTAAATTTGAAACCAACAACAAGGAATATCTCAAAAACGACCAACTCTACAAGAAAAACGTATATGATACAAATTATGTTTCTACATCTTTTGTGTGCTAAGTTTTGTCTATCTCTTACGTTTTATCCTTTTGCAAAATTTTGCAAAACTCATGCATAATAAAGAGGCCTTCAGGAGCTATTCCCAAAAAATTAAAACTATACATTTTATTTGTGATGTAAATAACCTTAATATACGGCATTTTAATCAAATCGTTAGAACCAGTTTGAGAAAATGAAAAATGTCGAAAAATGTTCCATGTAAAGTCCAGTTAAAGGGACCCCCTCCCCCCAGATTTTCTTGAAAATCTTGGCGTCGCATCCTTGGAAGTTTGACATTTATTCGACTTTTGAGTTATGCTGTCCATAGATACACACAGACACACATGGACTTTTTTCTAAAACTAATTTTTTCGGACTCAGGAGACCTCAAAATATATATATTTCCACTGAAATCTCGATATCGAATTTTGTGTGGAATACAATACCTTCTCTACCCACTATGTATACTGTACATACGGGCTAGAGAAAGTAAAAGTGATACGAACTAATGCCACTTGTGTAGTTAAAAACTGCAAACATTGTTTCTTCACCTGAAAGAGAATGTGCTTATAAAGTACATCCTTTAGTTTTAATGTACGGGTGCATTTCCAAGTTGACCAAGGGAAAAAGAATTGCCCTGTAAGTAGAATAGATCACTCTTTTGCATTTGTTCCTTTATTCTAGCACTAAATAAAAGCCCTTTATCTCCGTGTCTCGGCAAAGAAAAGGCGCATGGAGCTTTCTGTTCCCCAACAGGAGCGCCGTTTGCATGGCTGTTGAGAACTATCCAAGCACGGGAGGGAATGTCAGGTTATATGGTAACTTTCTACCTTTCTCTTTTTTACTGTTTTCATTTCTTGTAATTTGTGTTTTTCTCTGGGGCGCGAACATGCCTCCAGGAGTTGGTTTTTCTTCCCTTCCAATCCCGTTGACACAAAAGCCTACATTCCCTTCCAAAATTAAAATGTCACCATAAAGGATTGCACTAATAAAGTGTGAACTGCTAGCGTTCCCTTAACGCCGCATATTTCTCTACCATCTTTATCTCTTTTCTGTTCTGCGCCTATTCTCTTCGCAGGCATTCTCTCTTTCTACACCCTCCTCGGTTGCTGATATATCGGAAACCACCTCACTTCACCTCAGATCGATGTGAGGAAAGCAAGTGGAAAAAATGGAAGACGAACGAGATCTAAATCACCTCAAAGATCGATAAATCCCACGATCCAGTTCAAATCTGTAAAAGTAAACCTTTGAAATATTCGCTGCTACAAATATGTTAGAACTGTGAAAGATTATTTCTACTGATGTTAGCGACATCCACACCAATAGAAACTAACGCATGGTGGTCATTAGTCCTTCGAGAAAGCTTAATTGAGTGTTACGGAACGCTATTCTGATGAGGACAAAGGAAACCCTCGAGGACAAGGAGACATTATTCAGGTTAATCAACTCTATCAAAATTCTAACTCGAGCACTGGAAGGGAAATTCCTTCCAACAACAAAGGTACCGATGGTGATAATTCCAGCGTTATATGTATGATAGAATACTCAGGACTTCCTGGGTAGTGTGGTGGTAGTGCATCTGCCTAACATTCAACAAGTCGCGAGTTGGAATCTCGCTTAGGGTGAGTTCCCGAATAAGGTTTTTTCGGGGTTTCCCCTTATCCTAAGAAGATGGATGTAAGGGTATTAAGCTCCATAGACGGACGCAGAGATCATTTGAGCATCATTTCACATATCTCATTCATCGTCCGATATGACCAATCAGGTTAAAGAACGTTAAGTTACAGAAAGCAGAAGAAGAAGCTGCCGCATTTAAACTCACGTTGGCCGGCCGCGGTAGCCGTGGTCGTTGGCGCTTTTGGCGTTGACGTTCTGCCGCAAAAGGATCACGGGTTCGAATCCCACTTGGGCAAGGATGTTTAATGTTGTGTGTTTCTTTGATTGTGTACTACGTGATTTTATCCTCCTGGTGGCCATGTAGGTTACGCCTGAATGCCAATATGTGTTGCAAAAAATAAGTCCTTCGTCAACAAAATTAAAAGGCGTTTTGACCTTCTTGTACCCGAAAGATGAATCAACGAAACGGAATATTTCAGGCGGTAACGTCTGTGACCCGTATTCAGGAGGTACCCGATTCGATTCCCGGCGCCCGTCCACTCCGATCCACTGTTTTATTTCCCTGGATCAACAGGCAAATGTTATTATGGTTCCTCTGCTACCACGGCATTCATGTAGTACATCATTTCTATATCCGTTGTGTTCTTGTCATCTGCTTCAGGATTGCAAGACCGGGTAACGATGTTCCGCGGTTTGCGACTGAGCGGTGGCTTGCCTTCTTCGGAGATTTCTCCCTGGCGTCTTTGTCGGGGTTTTCGGATCAGGAACTGCCTCCGGGATCCTTGCTTTGGTGGGGTACTAGCCTCTGATTGCTATGGTGAAGGGTGCACACCCGGCGGAAAGGGATGGATCTTATTCGGATGTAAAAAATGTTAGCATGGCTTCCTTCGGAAGGAAAATAAGACACTTGGTCCCATGTCGTAGATTTATGGCAAGTAAAAGAACTTTAAAAATTAAGCGGTCTTTCACTCAGGATATAGAATGGAACGCTGAGAACTACAGCAGCTAAAGAGCGTCCTTAAATAAAACTCAATTTTAAATTATTTTACCTACACAGTACTTTGTGGAGAAAGTAAAATTATATAGGATTATACAGTTTTCAGCAATTTAGACTTTTGTCTGACAACTCTGCCATAAAAGTGCACAATAAATATGATTAATCAAAGCTTTTATTATTTTTAGAGGACTTTTTCTTTTCTAATTTTGTATTACACTAACCTTCAAAAATAAAATTAAGCGAGTTATAGCTGTTTTATATTGTAAAAATATTAATATTTTATTACTATTAATAATACATTACATAATTATTCTAATATTAATAGTGTAGTTTTTTAATAAAAAAGCAAAATCCATGCAACTGCAGTCAAATGTAACCCCGTCAGCATCCAAGAGTGCAATCACACCGGTTATTTTCCTTGGGCCCTCCCCTTCCTTTACTACAGGCACATTTGAACTCGAACTCGCGACATTCAGCTTTGAATGGATGGTCAGTCCACTTCGTATCGCCCTAATTGCTTCAGTGGTGGTGTCAGTGAAAGGGATATAAATACCGGTTTGCGAATTAGAGGAAGAACGGCATATGTAGCAAACTAAGTCATGCAATAAAGAGTTAATGCGAATTGTATCTATGAGTCACGAACTTGCAAATTATTTAATTCGCTTTTAAATTGCATTTATCTATGGATATTAAAATAAGTCATGGAAGCACGTGAAGAACGTAACGTTTGTTGCATAACTCTCTATACACAAGGAAACATTAGTGCTGTGAAATGTTACACCCTGAAAAGGAACTGAAAATACAACACTATTGTATCTAATGGTGCTTTTGGAATTTTCTTTCTTCAAGTTTAATTCAAATGCCATCAGATAATAAAGGACTAGAATTATAGATTTTACCACGGAAGGGTACACTTCGTGCATTACTATCTACATATATATTTTGAGGCTATTACCCAAATGAAGCGAAGGAACCACAGGAGGCTAAAAGCCGCAGATAGACAGGCCGTAGAGACGTGTGAAAGTCCCTAACATTTAAGGGCTTGAAGAGCGGTCTTATTGCCGGAGCGACGAACGAATTGTCGACAAGCAGCCCTCATGTACCCTTTGCCTTAAGAAAACATCTGTTCGGCAGCCATACCCTACGAAACTTAAATAAAAGGACAATTATAGAAAGGTAATCGTGATAGATGGGAAATCATCACAACATTCTTCTACCGACCAGGAAAAACACGAAAACTCCAAGGTCAGAATGGTCCACAGAAATCGAACCCACGACTTCCCGAATGGAAGCCTCACTCGTTACCACCGAGCCATATCTCTTGGTTTGTAAATGACTAAATGAATATTAAGTTTAATTTAGCCAAAGGGGGGTGGCGTGACAGAGTGGATAAACCACTCACCTCTCAACCCCAGGGGAATGCATGTGATTTGTGATAGATAAAGCGGGTCTGGAAGGGTTTTCTCCGGGTTTTCCGGATTCCTGCTCCATTCATTCCAATGATTTCCCTATAATGACCTTTAGTTTCATGCATTTCGCTTTCATATAATCTTATTCCTCACAAACACACCTGGCTACGGGCCGATCTCCCGTTCCGGGCTCTTCACTCTGATTCAATGTTCGTCTGCCCCTCGACAGTCACATGACCCTAGGCACTCGCGTGTAAGTAAGTCTTGGGAACTGTAAGTCCCGCATAAGAGGAGCCAAGCTGGGTAAATACATAAGTAAATTAATTTAGCTAAATTACGTAGTTTTAGGTGATTTATCTGTCATATTTACTTTACAACTGTTTTTCCTTCTTTGATATGGAAGCTTCCCGTGAAAGCTATTTGTTAAAGTGTATCCATCCAGTAAATAAAATTTGATTTGTTATATTCAAATGACTCCCGCTGTCTATTCTGTAACAAGATATTCCTACAAAAATGTATTTTTCTATGTAATACACGCTGATCAACATAAAGATTATCAGAAATGGTCTTAATACTTAGAAGGAAGATAATTCAAAAATATTTTAAATGCTGGTTGCTATGTGACTGAAATTCGGTTCTCTTTGCATGGGCAAGAGTAAAATAAGAGTGATATGAAACGAATGACAACCTCCCATTTGGATAAGCTTTACAAAAAGTGTATATGACATAAATTGTGCGTTTTGGTGCGACCTGCATTTCTTTTGTAGTAAATTGTTGTCCATCCCTTACGGTTTACAAGTTATGCAAAAATCATTCAGAGTAAAAAGTACTTCAGAAGCTATTCCTAAACCATTCGATATATAAATTTTATTTTTAATTTAAGTATATTTAGTATGCAGCATTGCAACCAAAAATCGTTAGAGCCAATTTTGAGAAAACCGAGTATTTCTAGATACTTACCTTGTAAAGGGTAGTATGAGGTGGAAGTATTTTCTTGAACATTTTTATACTTACACACATAGGCCGTGCCGTGTCCGAGCGATTAGACCACTCGCCTCTCACCCAGGTGGCCCGAGTTCGATCCCAGGCGGCCGCATGTCCGATTTGTGATGGACAAAGCGGCGCAGGGGCGGGTTTTCTCCGGGTTCTCCGGTTCCCTCCGCCATTGCTTTCCACCGTTGCTTCATCTTCATTCCATTTATTACCAGTGTCATCGCCTGCTGTGCCATATGTAGTAAAAGCAGGCGTTAAACACTACAAAAACACACACTCACACGGGCTGTTATTTAAAATGTATCCTTTTTTATTATTATTATTTTGGGAGGGAGGTTCAGGTATCCTCTAAATATATGTATGCGGTGAAATATCGGTATCGAATTTTTAGGTTGAATACAATAGCTTCGCTTCCTACTGTGTACATTATAATGCATAATATTCGGTAGTTAAGTAAAAGCATTTGAGGTATAAAACAATTATACTGCATGCTAAAGTCAAGCAGCACCCTGAGCGCATTGTGGTATTCAGGTGGGAAGTATTTCTGCTAAAGCAGACAAAAATAATTTAGAAAAATGTCTCGGCATCTTTCGCCTTCAGGAAACAAGAATAAAAGTAATAACAAGAAGGCAATTTTTCAGCTCCGCTGCGCTGCCATAGAAGAACAGGCGGCTTCCACTAAGCTACTTGAGGGGAGCAACACGAGGCCGTGGTAATGAGCTTGGGATGAGAAGGAAAAGAGGGAATGAAGGAAACGGGGAAGCAGGACCCTCCACGACGATTTCGACTCCAGTAATTACATTAGGTTTGTTGCGTAGTGAGAAATAAATTGTGCAGCCTCGCTGGCCGCAGTACTCGAGTGTAGTGGGCTAATAAACCCCTTTGTTCATTTAGTTGCTGTAGGTTCATACATATCGCTTTGGCTACGTACTGAAACATTTACTGCCATCTACTTTACTTTCTTAGTAGTTCTCTCCAAATGTACAGAGTAACAAGGCAAAATAGCCCAAATATAATTCTGTGGCATTTGCTCAGTGCAACGATATCTCCAAAAATGGTTTTTTTTTTGGGGGGGGGCTAAGATATTGCACTTCGTAATGAGAAGCGCAAAGTCCGGGGAAATTGCCTACAAGTCCTTAGTGCGACCAGTTATGGAATATGGAGTAGCATGCTGGGTTAATCAAACTGATTCGCTGGAAAAGATACAGAGAAGAGCTGTAAAATTCTTAAAGAGAAGTAAAGATTTTGTGCTTACGAAAGTCGAAGACAATAAATGGAAGCCGCTAAAATTTAGGCGTAAAACGCATAGGTTTGTCACACTATTTAAAGCTTATACTGGTTTAAATGCATGGGTGGACGTATTGCTACACTGAATAATAATTAGTTAGGTATTAAAATAACGTGTATACATAATATGTTGTATTACTATTCTTAATTTAACTGTAAGATTATTATTGTAATTGAAATTTCTGCATTTAACTCTGCCACCGGGCAGTACCCAATTGCAGAGAATAATACATACACATAAAAGAAACAATCCTATATCTATGTGAAGCCTGATATCTCCAGGGTGCCTCCAAACGATTGAAGATTATTTCTTGAGATATCAGGGCTTCACCAAACACTTGAGGATTGTTACTGGAGACATCAGCGCTTCACCAAACGATTGAGGATTGTTACTGGAGACATCAGCGCTTCACCAAATAGTAGAGGGTTGATTTGGAGATATCAGGGCTTTACTAAATGATTGAGGATTGTTTCTGGAGATATCAAGGCTTCACCAAACGGTTGAGGATTGTATCTGGAGATATCAGCGCTTCACCAAACGGTTGAGGATTGTATCTGGAGATATCAGCGCTTCAACAAACGGTTGAGGATTGTTTCTGGAGATATCAGCGCTTCACCAAACACTTGAGGATTGTTTCTGGAGATATCAGCGCTTCACCAAACGGTTGAGGATTGTATCTGGAGATATCAGGGCTTCACCAAACGATTGAGGATTGTATCTGGAGATATCAGCGCTTCACCAAACGATTGAGGATTGTTTATTTTATATCACTACTGTCTTAGCACAAAAAATCAATTTTGGAGTTATGATGTTCTGACCAAATGCCACAGAATTATCTAGCACATCTTTGGGTCATCAAATATCGAAACTAGTTGTCCACAAGGATGCCAAGTTAGGTTAATCCTCGGTGAAAAGAATGAGCAATGAAATCAGATTATAGGTTATTGTACTCGCTGTATAACCTTTTGTGTTTGCTCTAGCAGGGTTTAAGAACTTCTTTGATCAAAATCGCTCGCAAATTTGAGCTTATACTGGGTGATCAACTCTGAGGAGAACAGTTATCGCGGCCCTTAGCTGACCGGCGATGCTATTCGCTATGCGCGCTTATCGGGTGACAGCACGTCCGCAGTAAAATATACCACGTTTTAAAGAATGGGACAATTTAAATAAAGAACTAACAGCAATTAAATGACGGCAAGCCCAAGGGTAAAAACAATTAAAGTGATGAGGAAATTCTTAGGTGATATAAGAGGGAAACGAGTAAGAATCTTAAAGACGGAACAACAGAAGAGTCGTGAAACCTGTTCTACTCAAAACTGATCAAAGCTTACGTTTGTACCTGTTAATGTTAACAAGCAAACAAACAAAAAAACTGTTAAATTGTGTCAAGCACTACGAATGACTCAGAGGTCGTTTACGCGTAGCCGAGGCAGATGTAGCCCAGCATCTTATACACGTTACCGGCTCCGGACCGGAAAGGTATATTTCGAAATATATAGTTTTTAACTCTTACAAAAAGTATTCATCATGTTATCCTCGGGTTATATATAACTCTGCAGGTGTAATTTCCATTGAGTCAGAGTAGTACAACTTCAGAAATAACCGACATAGCATGGAGAATGCTTTGTTTTAATAATTCTTTCAAGGTGTGAGGTTTTGACCTCTACAGTCCATTAACTTTATCCCCTCATAATAGTCAAGGACGACTTCTGACCTCACATTTAGGAATGTGGTAAAGCTTAAAATATTACTTTAAAAACTCCATGGCACGACAGCTCACAAGGAACCTTGGCCTACCCCCCGGCCGCTGCGTCCCCCATCTCGGTCCATGATAGACGTCATGGATGGGATGCAGTATTGGAGGGTGAGACGTGGTCAGCGCCTCGAATCCCTCCCGGCCGGTTAATACGGTCCTCATGACCTGGAACCGCTACTTCTCCATCAAGTAGCTCCTCAATTGGCCTCTTAGGGAACTCACAAGGCTGAGTGCACCCCGGTCCAGGTCTCCTAGCGGGGCAAAAGTCCCCACGCCGGTACTGGGAATCGAACCCAGGTCTCCCGCTTGGCAAGCAGCTGCTCTACCACCACGCTAAGGAGACGACCAAAATATTACTTTACAGATCAAAAATGCACAAAGAGGAAAAATTTAATTAAACTACTTTATTTATGATGTAAATATGTTTAATATACCGTATTTTATAGCTACAACTGTTTTCGAGAAAATAATAAATTCAAGAAAGCGTTTAATGAAAAGAGTTTTTGGAGTGAGGCTTTCCTTTAAGATCATCTATGGATTATGCTAGATATAAATATCAGGTTTGATATTTATCCGATTTTTCGTTTGCGAGTTCTGCTGTTCATAGACACAAGAAACACATATATACGAACATTTTCTCAAAATGTGCATTTCTAGTATAACCTTGATACTGAATTTTGCGTGGCGTGAAATACTTCCTGTACTTGCATAGGCAAGCAGTAGAGAAAGTAAAAATGTCGGTTCTAGGAAAATGAGTATCCAGAAGTACGCCTAGAAATTCTGCGACTACGTCAATATTGGATAGGTAGAGTAAGACTGAAAAATTCAATGCCATAGCCGGGATTTGAACCACGGATCTCTCGATCTCCAGCCGGTTGCTCTACCACTGAGCTACCACGGCAACATGCTGGAATAGCATTGAATTTCTCAACTGACGCGCATTTTTCCCGGTAAGCCACAAGGTGATTTCAAATTATTTTTAGATGATATTAAACTTAAACCAATTTTGGTATTTAACGGACTTTTCGTTTTGAGCTATGCTATCCAACGTAAGGTTGTACCAAAAGAAGACAAGTAAAATGGAATGTAATTATTGATCCAAACAATTTAGATTATGACAGAAGTCTTATTACTGCGTACATGTTCTGCCACATAAGTTTCAACTCTCAATTTAATTAAGGGTGCCCATAGGTAAAATTTCCAGAGCGTGGTACTCTAGTTGCCAGATACATAATGCACTCTGATTCGATCCCACGCATGGGGATGCGGATTCCAGATTTCGGTATATCACCGGCGTACACTCAGCAACGTGATGAAAGTGAGGAACTGCAGTAGGCAGCGATCCCGGCCATAATAGCGAACATTCGGGCTGGAGAATGTGTGATGCTGGCCACATCACCTTACGATATTGATGGATGATTGCCCATCTCTGTGGGTGTGAGGTCGGCAGTCGAGTTTGTAGCCCCAGGCTCGTCAGGTCTGTAGCAACATGGTATCGTTATTGTATTATTATTGGTAATATTTTAAATTCTGCAGGTTCTATCTAAATAAAAAAAAAACTTTTACACTTGCTGCTCCAACAAACGTATAGCTGTGTTTTAAAATTCATGCAGATATCTTTAGTATGTTTTTACAAAAATCTTTTAATTTACTTTGATAGTGATGATAGACAAGTTCACCACCGCGCAGAAATTGAATTTTGAAAAAATTAAAATAGTACCATATAATTTCATCGGCGCGACAGCATGGCCTGAGTGGTTCGACCACTCATCTCTCCCAGGTGACCACATGTAGTGATTTGTGTTGTACAAAGTAAGTTCTGGGCGGGATTTCTCCGGTTTTTGCAGTTTTCCCTGCCATTCATTCCACCACCTGCTCTATAATCCCGTTTCCTATAATCCATAGCACCATCGTTTCATATCACCTTCCTCAGTCTCATACCAGACATGGAGCTGATCATCCATCCTAGCTACGCCCTCCCTGATCCAGAATCGTCTGCCACATCTGATCCCTGGCGCTGACTTGTAAGTCATTCATACGCAGAGGTTAAAACAGTTAGAAGCACTAATTTAAACACTGATACTCAAAATGCCGAGTTAAAAGGCATAGGAAGTAAATACACGATATTACACTCAGGAATATTTAAGTGAAGCAATAAAAGGATCTGAGAACAGAATCCTTAAACGGTTAAGAATACACAAAGGAAGCGGACACCTCGTGCTCTGCGACCTATTCAGATCTAGTATGGCTAACACCCTCAGGAGGATGGAATGAGTTGAAATAATCATAGGAGGCCACAGGCCACAGAAAGACAGCCATCAGAGACCTTTTTTGTAGTGCTTAACGCCCGCTTTTACTATTTGTGACACCGCAGGCGATACCAGAGACGTGAGAAAGTCCCTAACCTTCCCAAGTTGAGTGACACGCCGCTCTGCCAGGCCGCCAGAGAGGGCGTGCAAGAGACTAGTCGACCTATTAGCCACCTAGTGTTTGCTTTGCATTTAGAATTCATCCGCGCCATCTGCCTACACCACACATCTGGAAACACCTGAAAGACGAAAGAGAAACAGATTGAAGGGAAATAATGGAAAAGTAATCTTAAAAACGAGAACCCACCCTAGCATTCGACCCCGTGGAAACCGTAAAAAACCCATGGATCAAAGTGGGTGTTCTCCGGGGTTTGAAACTGTGATCTCCCGAATGTGAGTAGCAAGTGTTACTGCAGGAGCAAAAGCCGTACCACGTAACTGAACCAAAAGTCTTAAGTAGCTTTTATACAAAAAAAATTAAAATTATTTTTAAAATTGTGAACGAATTTCAGATTTGGCTATCTTTAACTACACAAAAATGTGGGTTTTGTATTTATCGTACACAAATCAACATTTTGTGCAGAGTAACATACAGGCATTATTAAAGCACCTATTTTAGTACCATAACGAGAGAGAGAGAGAGATATGAGGAAAACTATACAGAATATCGATGAAAAGCATTGACCTTGCGTATACACGATCACAGCAAGACAGCGTGGTTGTTGGACGGCAGAACGACACATAGTACGATGCATCCATAAGGATGACAACACACTGTAATAGCAATCCCATGCGCACACAACAAAACGTAAGGAATGTTCAAGCTATTAGATCAATTAGACTTATAATATGATTGGAAACAACGTACAATTTTAATTCTGACACACGAGTAAATCCAGGAAACATCTAATTATTGTTTTCTGTTTTAAGTCTTGAAAACATCAAAAATTCAATGAAAAATATAATTTTATATATTCATATAAATTTCTCTATTCACTATCTGCGTTTTTAATCAACTTCCAAAAAGTATTCTTAGATTGAGCGGTTAAAACTTCGCATAATACATTTCGTTGTGGGTTACAAAGGATATGCAGCTAACGGAGGGGTAGCCAATGCATAAAAGCGAGCGTTGAAATTCTATACTCTTTCCATTACATCGCAAAGAAACAACTGAATGTTGACAGTACGTCAAAAACACACAAAGCATTGGAAAATTCAAACCAACAGCAGGGAATATCTCTGAAATGCTGACAGCCTAAAAAATTGTCATATACACAGCCCAGCGGATCAACAATTGTATTACTTAGCAACTAAATTCGATGGCATCTTTTTGAAACTTTTTGAGTCAAAATACTGTAAATGTTTGTGTTTGAGGTCCACTGTAACACGTACTTCTTTATTATCTCAAGTATCTAAGCGAAGATAGACGTGATTTGATTATTTTGGAGGCAGCCCTTCTGGCTGGTTTGTAACGTGGTTTGCAAAAGGATTTTTATGCATTGGGTCCTTGCTTTTATCCTTTGATTGGAGTCGCCCACCGTGGTGTGATGGTCACCATTCGGGCGTAAAAATCCTTAGCATGGCTTCCTTCGGAAGGGAAGTAAAGCCGTGGGTCCCGTGTCGTAGATTTACGGCACGTAAAAGAACCTCAAGCCAGATAGAGAGGCCTCTGAGCAAAATTAAGCGGCCCTTTACACCCAGTATAGAATGGGACGCTGAGAACCACAGCAGTTAAAGAGCGTCCATAAATAAAATGCCATTTCATTTCTTTTCATTGGAAGTTAATAGTTTTAATTCTAGAATTGTCACACAAGTGTATTGGCTTTTCTTGCCACCGGAGTTATGTCTCATACACACACTGGCAGATCAATATTTCGAATATGTAACTGTTCATTTCGATACATTTATTTAGTAACATATACTCTCTAGCTTTATTTTGGATTTTTATAAGTTTAAGGGTGAACGGCGTACTACATCCGGTGAATACCATGAGAGCTAGCTTCCCGTTGGCAACAGCTAAGATGTAACTCTATACATCATATTTGCCCTTTTCTTTCATTGGGTTTACAAAATGTGAAAATGGAAATGAAGTTTTATTTGTGGACGTTCTTTAACTGCTGAGGTTTTCAAGTCCCATTTTATACTGGCGAGAAAGACGACTTAATTTTGCTCAGAGGCCTCTTTTTCTGGCTTGAGGTTCTTTTACGTGCACGACATGGGACCAACGGCTTTACTTCCCTTCCGAAGGAAGCCATACTAAAGATTTTTGCGCCCGAAAATATCCATCGTCCTCTGCCGGGTTTGAGTAACCATTGGTAACCATTACGCCACGGAGGACGACTACAAAAGGTGATGAAGCTCAGATCGGTGTGTAAGGAAGAACGAAAGGGCGGAAGGTATAGGGTCTTGGGGGTGGGCATTGAGTTTAGTTTGTAAACAATAGCATGTGAGTGCGCACAAGGGTCGTTTTTATTTTCTTCTTGTTAAATAGGTTTGTGTTTTTTATTGCTGGAATTTCTGTTTTTCTTTTTCTTTCCAGCTACCAGATATCACTAGCTCATTAATATCAGTGGAAAGTGAAAATGTACCATATTATTATACAGGTGGGAGGTAAATAAACATCAGCGTTTGTGTACGATACTGTGATCCAGTGTTTGCAGTTTTTTTCTTTATGTTATAAAGTTGTGTTCATGAGGAGTACTTCACGATGCTGTTACGATGGCTATTATTTCCACTCTCAGACTTCGGTTGTTTACGTAACAGAGGGCCTTTGCCTGGCCCGGCTATTGGTGGAGTGATTTATGTAAGCACATCACAGACATAGCTCAGAGCCGTTCAAAACACATTATACCCTGAAGTTTGTACTTCATTTATGGCAATGTTTTGGTAAGTGGACAAAATGAGATACACTTATGTGTTGTACGCATTGTTCTGTAATAAATATCAAATTATTTGCACTTGTTCACTTCCCATCTGTATAACCACGTACGGTATATCTGACCCGCGATTTATGAGGAACAAGATTTAAAATGTTTAAGACCAATTAATAGATCACTGTACTTTATTTATTCTATTCTACTTTCATTGGTGCCTGAACTCTCAAAATCAGTGTGTTAACCATCATATATGGCAGTAGAGACGCGATAATCCAAAGACCCCGCCCAGGAACGCAAATCTTACTTGAGAAGATGGCGCGCCTGGTTCAGCATTCTTATAGCTTTGTTTGTCTGAGTGACTACGTCAGACGTATTTACGAGAGAGACAATAGCATAATTACTACAATTTTCTGGGACGCAGATGCGCCACCTAGCGACTTACACGGCAGATCTAAAAGAACCAACCTTTGCCATTAAGCCATGCCTGACACACACCTAGGTAAAGGCAAGATGATTGTTATTATTTTAAAATCTCACATTAATAATTCTATTTATTGGTGTTTGTGTTGAATATTCTACACCAGTTCGCATTAATTTCGCGCTAATTTTCATGACGTGACAGAAATGAAAATTTACGGGTAACTGGAGTAATATTAATATTAAAATCCCTTATTTCCAAATACAAAACCTTTCAAATCAATATCACGGTAATTCATTACCAAACTACATCATTCAACACGCTTTTTGATAGTTGTATTTTTGTTACAGCTAAATAAAACACAGAGAAAA
Source organism: Hymenopus coronatus (assembly GCA_030762935.1). NCBI lineage: Eukaryota > Metazoa > Arthropoda > Insecta > Mantodea > Hymenopodidae > Hymenopus > Hymenopus coronatus. The sequence continues at coordinate 497,813,179 of CM060900.1, read as the reverse complement.
ATCTCTCACTGTCAGCATTTGATATCGCAAACCAAAGGCATTGAAGGGAATTTTAACCCTTAGTTCCCTGCATTAGTATAGTGCATATGCTGTTTTTCCTTTAAGTTTTTTTAAGTTTAATACTGGAGTTCTAGTAAAAATTTATGGGAATAAACCTATAACATTATTATATAAAATAAAACAGAAGATTCAATTGAAAATAAATTTAGATGCCTTATTAATCCTTTTCTTCCCAATTAAAAGTTAAAATTCTTCTAAACCAGTTTTCATAATGCTGCCAAAGGCACTACCATAAAAAGCAGTTCAATAGTCATGGGTGCTAAGAGATAGGTAATGGACTTGCCATCCATCCAAAGCATAATGTTGCAAGTTCAAATCTCAGTGACTGTGGTAGAGGACGGGGAGAGCCCCAGCAAAATAATCGGTGTGATACTTGGAAGCTAATCGGGTTAGCTATGTGGGGTTTTACCCTCTTATTTATTTAAAAATCACTGCACTTTTAGGGCAAACATTGTATAATCTTTTACAATATAAAACAGTCTTGGTTACTTGCAATTTATGGTTGAAGGTTAGTAAAACATGAAATTAATTCTAATGTACAAACCTATTTGAATAGTTACGCTTAAAACAAGTGTAAACGTGCTGAAGCACACCTACTTTCAATTCCTACAGTGCTGTTTCTACAACTAAGCGAGATTCGAACTCGGGAACTGTTTAATGTCATCGTGTCTGCCTCACATTCAACAGATCGAGAGTTCGAATCTCGCTTAGGGTGAGTTACCCGGATAAGGTTAATTTCGGGGTTTACCCTTATCCTGAGAAGGCAAATATCGAACAACTTAGGGCTCCATGGACTCTTAGATCATCTGAGTATCATTTTACCAATTTCATTCATCGTCCGGTGTGACCAAACAGGACGTTAAGCTACACCCCTCCAAAAATTAAATAAAGATAAAAATAATAGTTTGTTGCCGTGTCCACCATGGATTAGCTATCCAAGAATAGCATAAATTCTTTGTTACAAGGAAGCAGATCAGAATTAATGCAATTAGTGTTAAAAGTATTTAGTTCGTTAAATGTTATTATTAAACGACCTATAGGCAATTGTACTTAGTAAACTAGCCTTGAAGACTCAAAAAATGCTCTAAAGCTTTTATTCGTATTATACTATCAGTTCCATTTACACACACACACACACACACATATATATATATATATATATATATATATATATATATATATATATAGTCATACAATAGCAAACGTTTAAATTGGAGGGGTAAAGTTAAACTAAAAATTAATTGTTATAGCCGAGATTTAAATCATGGATCTCCTGGTTTCTGTCCAGTTTCTCTGACCACTGGGTGACTCGCATTTTTCCCGGTAAACCACAAGGAGATCTCAAATGATTTTGAGATGCCATACTTCAATGGCGACTTACAAACTCCGCAAGTATTATAGTTAAGCATTTAATGTGAATTAATTGTTCATACTATATGTTTAACATTGGGATCCTTGTGGTCTACAAGTACACTTACACTGCTTCCAAAATAACCACTATAATATTTCTCATTTGGCTATCAGCAGATAAAACAAGGTGAGTTACAGGTTTAGGTTTTCCTTTATATTGAAATTGTAATATTGGTTCTATTAACAAGCTGTAGTTTTCACAAACAAGACCTTTTATTGCTTGGAACCTTAATTTAGTTGTCGCCCTCCGTGGTGTAGTGGTTACCATGCTAGCCTCTAAAACCCAAGATTACAGATTGAACTCCGGCGGTAGGTGATGACTCTTTTTCGGACGCAAAAATCTTTAGCATGACTTCCATCGGAAGGGAAGTAACGCCGTTGGTGCCGGTAACGTTTATTTGCACATAAAAGGACCTCATACTTTGACAGAAGAAGGTTCCTAGGCCAAATTTTCCGCGATTTCGCGTCCGCAGTCCGCGATTTCGTCCTACAGCGGCATATGTGAGCAACGAGCTGATCCCAAGTCACCATGGCGCATTGCGGCAAACTCACGAATTAGAAATTCCAATCCGATCATGGAAATATCGTAAATATGCTCTTTGCCCACTTAGGAGCTACAGGAAATACTACTACCTTATTTTAGTTAACTCCTGAGTTCTTTTTGTTGACTTTCTGAACAGTATTCCGCAACTTCTAGCTTCATCATATGAAAACGCAAAGTTAAACTTTTAGGTTTTCAACTTGAAATAAACGAACTTTTTTCTATACAAAACAAAAATAAATATTCCCTATTTATGGCTAAAAGATATATTATTCTGAAAAATATTGAAAATTCGCGAAAAATTAGGCTTTTACATCATTAAAAATTATCTCAAATGCATACAAAACATTTTGTGCTTGTAGTTTAAGAGCTTTCTCATTTATCATTAAAAACAAAACTCTTGCCTCCACTTATAAGATAACAGAACATATTCACTGTTTTGTTAATTTTATTTTAATCCTGCGGGTCCACTGAATAAATAACTTGTAAACTAAATATGCTGTACTTTCTGTGGCTAAAGCCCTAATCGCAAACCCCCCTGGTTGCAGCAATATTATTTCAAGAAACTCGATGTTTTAAAGGTACCTACAGGTTTGTGCGCTATTTTTTCACTTATGATTTTTAAATTGTATAAAACTGTATAATTTCCTTCCGAATTTAGAACACCCACAGGAGACTTCCAGAATTAAAGACACGCATTTTGTTATATAAATATATTTTTATATATGGTATGTTTTAAAAAGGATAGAGCCATTGTTATTATTAGAATATAAGAAAACGAAAACTTCCTATGTAAAGGGTAGTTTAGGTTAGAGAGGTTCTTAAAATCTAGTGTCCCAATTTTGACAAAAAATAAAGTTAAATACCAAGTTAGGTATTTATCCAACGTTTCGTTTTTTATTTATGCTGTTCATAAACACATACATAAAATGCATAGGGAAATTTTTATAAAAATGCTTATTTTTATCCAAAAGCCTCCTAAATATGCATTTCAGTGAAATCTCAATATGACATTTTTTAGTGCAATGCAGTATTTCTTCTACTTACGTGTACAGTCTCGTGCATAAAATACTGCCCGTAATGGAACGAAGCAGCTGAAGTGCTTCCCCACCCTCCAAACTGCTCGTATATAGCTTATGCAGCGAATTTGGAGCAACTTTTAACTAAATCTCGCCCCGCCCTCCACAAACGCGACACACTCTTTTGCCCATAATTTCTAAACGCTGGATTCGCCGGGTACTTATCTCCCCCAAAATGTAGCCGAACTTTCGCAGAAACTATTATGTAACATATATTACATTATATACAAAAGTTACGAGCTTTTTCCGATTTAAGGACACTTGCAAATAATTCTTCGCCCTTTCCTCTAAAATGCCGAATTATGTTACGACTGGTTTAGCCTTTCATTTTGTATTAATACTAGCGAAACCCTTTCATAGAGATGGTATGCCACCCACCCCTACATTTCCCAACTAATATAACATCGTTTATTGGTTGTTTTATCTCCATGTATTTTTTTCAGACCATAGGCCATAACATAGAGAACTACTGGCTAAGATTAATCAAAGTTTTGTAACCCCAAGATGGAAACGAGAAACGTTTCTGTGACTAGGTTTACAACGGGAACAAACCGAGACAAACTCTTGAGGAGGAGTATACACAGTTTTTAAAGTTAGCCGGAATTCTGTAATTTCTTGCTTTCATTGTGTATGACAGTTGCATGGTAGAAGGCAGTGAAGGTTAGCATCAGTTGCAAGAAAGTGTATTCGGTTACAGCGTGTAAATGCACTGCGAAGTGTTATGTAGGGTATTTAACATTCTACGTAAAAAGATAAAGTTAGAGAGACAGAAGATAAGAAACTAAATTTTGGTAAACCAAGAAGAGCGTGTAAAATAGGTGCCACTAGGCCAGTAAATGGAACAGTTAAGTCTATCGGGTATTCAGAGAAAACTAAGCATTCCATAAAATAAATATAGCAAGGGGAATCAACCCCACTAGATTAATGTAGTACGTGAAGTAAAGCAAATAAATATAGCAAGGGGAATCAACCCCACTAGATTAATGTAGTACGTGAAGTAAAGCAAATAAATATAGCAAGGGGAATCAACCCCACTAGATTAATGTAGTACGTGAAGTAAAGCAAATAAATATAGCAAGGGGAATCAACCCCACTAGATTAATGTAGTACGTGAAGTAAAGCAAATAAATATAGCAAGGGGAATCAACCCCACTAGATTAATGTAATACATGAAGTAAAGCAAATAAATATAGCAAGGGGAATCAACCCCACTAGATTAATGTAATACGTGAAGTAAAGCAAATAAATATACCAAGGGGAATCAACCCCACTAGATTAATGTAATACGTGAAGTAAAGCAAATAAATATAGCAAGGGGAATCAATCCCACTAGATTAATGTAATACGTGAAGTAAAGCAAATAAATATAGCAAGGGGAATCAACCCCACTAGAATAATGTAGTACGTGAAGTAAAGCAAATAAATATACCAAGGGGAATCAACCCCACTAGATTAATGTAATACGTGAAGTAAAGCAAATAAATATAGCAAGGGGAATCAACCCCACTAGATTAATGTAATACGTGAAGTAAAGCAAATAAATATAGCAAGGGGAATCAATCCCACTAGATTAATGTAATACGTGAAGTAAAGCAAATAAATATAGCAAGGGGAATCAACCCCACTAGATTAATGTAGTACGTGAAGTAAAGCAAATAAATAATCTGTGGTGTATTTTTTCCTCTGTTACAAAACAGCCCACCCACGTTGAATATAATTTTGTCAAGGGTAAGCAGGGATGATACCCAAATTAAATACTTTCTCATTTTATATCTGCAAACATGTTTCCTAGGATATTATATAGTTCCGCTGTCGGCTTACCCTCCCCGTATCTAGGACTTACAAGCGGATGCCTAGGGGTCAGGAACCTGTCGGGCAGCCAACAGCACCAAACCGCAGAATGGAGAACCTGGAACGAGTGGTCGCTCGTTGCCAGACATGAGCGTGAGGAAGTGGATGATATGAAGTGCAAGCGAAATGGATGATAGGAAAGGTGATGATGGAGCAATTGGTGGTTTTCTCCGGAGGATCAGGAGAAAACCCGCCCAGACGCCGCTTCGTCCACCACACGCGGGCGCTTGGGATCGAACCCGGGCCACCTATGTGGGAGGCAAGTAGCGTAAACGTCCGGCCCTATTTATTTACTATGATTGTAAAATCGTATATCAAATTACTCAAAATAAAAAGAGAGAAAGTTTAGGTGTAATTTAAGTACTTTACAGAAGCCAAAAATAGCAGTACAGGTATTTTCACTATTTGCGGATGACCACTCACAAAATATCATTAGATTGGTAGATCAGCCGTAGCTGGACGTCAAGGTTACGTGAGTACGTATAGTGCATCTATTTTAAGCATTAGACGCGTTATTTTAAGAAAGTATACCAAAATAAATAAACATCAGCTTGCAAACATTCTGGTTTATATCTGTTTAAATAAAACATTACATTTTCATTGTAAAAGTAAAAATTGAGCTTTATAAATACATTCAAAGATAATTATCATTGGCAGAAGTAAAATCAATTACAATAGGTATAAATTTATTATTGGCACATTAAAAGTCTATTAAAACAAATGTATTTTTATGGAAGCAGATTTCAATTTAATATTTGAGAAAGAACACAACAATTACTCTGACCAATACTTGTGTTCTAGAAATAGCTACTGGTCCACATGGTACGTAAAATTAATATCTGGAGAAAAGGGAAACGGTCTCAGACACATTATTCATCCGCAACGTAGCCTAGAATTTGAATTTATTTCACATGATATTGTAGGGCCGTTAAATTATAAGGTAACCCGCTCTCGCGGTCTGACTGCTTCGCTCTTCCCTCGCCATCTTCCGGGCTTCAGATAGACATTTCCCGCGCTAAGATGCTTTGGGAGCAGAGCTCACTGTTATTGTTGCGTCAGGTCCAATCAGTCAGGTGCCTCTCTCGTTGCAATCGGCATAATGGATCAATGCAAAGTTTATTTAAAACACGAACCTGCTCACTATGTACGAAGGGAGATTGTTGAAAGATTTCCAAACTCTGTACCTTCTCCAAGAAAAACTGCACATGCGATCGTGCAGAATTTCGAATCTTCTTCGTTTCGGTGTTAGACAAACATTCAAGAGGAAGATCAGTTTTAACATAAAATAAACTGTGTGGAATTGGTGCCAGTTTAGAGCGATCTTCTCGAAAATCGCTACACAAATCAGCTCAATAAAGAGGTGTGTCTCCATCTGTTGCGCGAAATGCTACACGCCTGTTAAAACTCAAATTCTATCGCTATAGGCGATACACGGCAATTTTATCAGACATGCTGCCTATTTGGGCGCAGAAGGCGAACATTTACATAATTTACTATTTCAGTGCGTCTTTGCCGACACCATTTTCCCGACGATTCTCTGTTCTCTCACGCAGTGTAAAGAGGCCACAAGATGGTTACCTTATAATTTATCTATCCTTTACAACAAAAATAATATCTATGTAATATTAAAGATATTGAATAACCCTCTGGGACTTACTTCACTGATTTTTCGATCCTTTTTGGGGTAATCCTGAACTTATATGCCAGTTATTTGTATGATAACGAATGTTTAAAGTCAATCATTTTCTCTTTACTATACTCATTCTAAGAATTTTCATCCGTATTTTCATATGGTCAACTATTGTAACCCTGGCACTGATCTAAAAACCTGTTGTAACCAGGACATTCAATAAATTCACTAACCTTGGTAAACTAAGAACCAATTTGAATAGAAATTCATTATGCATGACTTTTGCTCACAATTTGTTGATGTTTGTTATATCGGTGTGCTATTTTAAGTTCTACAAACAACTGTTAAGGTAATTTTAAAATACGGCATTAACCGGGTATCTGCTTTATAAATATGTGTGACCAAGGTTTAGTGAGACCAACGAATTGAAAGCAAGGAAGCTCACCAATGTGGGATACCTGCCCCCTTGTTTTTCTCGCAAGGGATAGAGGAGTATTTAGGGACTGCCTCCAGCCGTATGCAACCTCCTGAACGAAGAAATAAGAAGAAAGATTTGAAGGATTGTTGCCCGGACCAAGTAGCAATATGCCGTGTTCCCCACAGGGGGGAGATTGCGAATTCTTCAGCTGCTCCAGTGCCAGCACTGCGGACCCCAAATACCCGTGGTACCTCTGACGTTACTGGAAGTACGTTTGGACAAACATCTGAGCCCCTCCCACAAGGGCGATGTTCGGATTGGGTTGGACTCGACACTGGTTCCCGAAACCCTTGGGAAATGGTTATGTCTGGCCGGGATTGTGAGACGCCTCAATGCCTTCCGGCACTAACCTGGGGAGATTAGTAAGCAGGATCTAGTAGCTGTTGCCACCACTGAGATCTTCCGTAGTCATCCCCCTATGGAGTTGACTTACATAAGTGGCTTACCCGCGTTCGCAAGGGGGCCGATGTATAAAATAGGTAGGCACCAGCCTAATGGAAAAGCCCATGGACCTGTTCCCTGCGGGGATCGGCACACCTAAGTGCTGCTGCATAGCTTATTGCGGGGCGTGCCTAACGTTCACAGATGTAGACCCTCCTGAAGGTACCTCCACTGCTCCTCCTGATGAACAGGTCCGAAATGTCCTGGTTGTGTACCAAAGGAGGAAGAAAATTATACCTAACGTACATCTACCGCGCACCACGAACCACCAAACTACCCAGTAAAACCTTGTACTCCAAAACGTAATATGAAATGTAATGATGGAGAATGTGGGACCGGAAATATTCTCTTGATTAGTAAAGCCACCCCAATAGTCACCTACCGACAAGGGTAAACCACGAAAAAACCAAGTCGGAGTAGCGGTCGACAACGATCGAATCCACGATCTACCGAATGCATTCACTGAGGAAATCTCCTGGGTGATGGTGGACGTGGTGGTGGTGGTGGTGGTGGTGGTGGTGGTGGTGGTGGTGGTGGTGGTGGTAGCAGCACTAGCAGTAGCGGTAGAGTATTTATTTCATCACGTTCAAAGTAAACGTATTAAATTGTTTACAAATCTGTTTGTTATGTTCTATGAAACCTTCAAAGATCCTACACTCAACAGTTATTTGGAAACGGTACATGATATTTAGTAAATTAAGTATCGTTAAGATAGGCAGGGGAGACTGCCCTTAAGAAAGGTTGCATATAGTGCTGTCTCTACTTTGTTAGGTCGGTTACATCAAAATACAAATTTGTAGACATTTTACCTCTTCAGCTTCCATGGGGATGTTAATGTATCAAGCGCTTGCATGTGTACGGTAGAAGGGCTTTGGTAATTGGCGATTAATGCGGCGTGGTGTCAAATCAATTGCCTTATGTGTACATGGCCTTACACTTCCATGATTCAATCACGGTCTATAAGACCATGTTGCTCAGCTGTGTTTATCACAGTAATCTATATGATTAGCGATTAGTTTGTTCAGATGGCCTTGTAGTTCAATCAATAATGCAGGGACAAAGAAATAGAGGTGCTTACATTAAATAGCCTTTTTGACTGTTTCATGTTAAAGTTGAATGTGACTTTTTAAACAAGTGAAACTTGATTCAGTTAACGGTTTTAAGAACTTAATGGTTGAATGTAACCGCACACTGTTTTGTCATAAGAGAACAGTACAGAAATCTTAGTTGGCAGCACTGGGTGTCATATAATGACTTACTGGTGGTTTCAACAACGTCTGTGATAATGACGGAAAATAGGTCCTGCAAATACGTATACTACTTTCAATAAATTATCTGTTCTGAAAAAGGTGATAACATGACCAAAAGCCTACGACTAAAGCAACAAAACTAACAACGCAGAAGAAAATTGGGTGAAAAGAAAATCCGTACACACATTTGTGGTCCAAAAGAACGGCTTTTATGGGGTTGTCCAAACAACGATACGGCATTCATTTAGAAACTTCTGGAACAAATATTTGTCATTCTGCAATTTAACCCCAGCATTAGAGGAACAACAAGTGAAATATGGTTTTGTGATGGAGTCCATATTTTTAAAATAGCTCGTTTAGATTTCAGACACATGGAATTTAAAATTGCTAAACGTAAGGACAGAGATTACCTCTTCTCCAAAGAATACGACTGGAAAAAATAGATTTCGTCGACCCTTAGAGGAACTAATAAATGTGCACAGTGTGACAACTAACAAAAACATAATTCTTTGGAGCAGTTTTATTCAGTCTTGAAAACCCGAATAACTTCTATTGAACTTACTTCAAAGTTTGAGAGACAAAAGTCTGACAGTGGTTCAAAGTAAAATGACAAAGGTGATGGTTTAATTGTTATTTTCCCAAGTAGATGCGTGAATTCGCAATTGAAGAAAGTGTTCCTACGAGAACTATATACGATGTTCATCATTTGAATCCAACCAAGAGAGATCTCTTTACAAGTGGTTTTGCCATTTTATGAGAACTATGAAACCTACAAGAGTATCGCCCATTCTCAGTCTAGATGATCACCATAACCAAAAACGGAACATCGATGTTATGAACCATGCACATGTTACACAAATTTCGCTACCTTCTTCACCACTCTAAGCATAAAATACAACCCAATGCTTTTGAGAACCTGTTACAATTAGAAGATTAATCAGTAACTCCCAATTCATCAGTCCACAGAGCCCCTAAGAAAGTCTGGAATTTTCGATAACACATACACTAGATACATGTCAGACAATAGATATCCGTCAACTCATTCTGAGCAATATGACTGTATCCAACAAAAGAGAATAATTTTGGTGTTGCTATTTTATTTCTGAAGCTTAAAGAAAAGTTTATGTATGACATCAAAGGCATGAAAGTGGAAGATTCATCGATGATCCTAGGACATGCCTAGTATTCTATTTTAGTTGCTGATACTCCCATGTCCTACAAATCTTTAACGCAATCTGTAGTCGCTTCAAAGACTTATACCTGCACTGCTTTTTTAGAACCTAATATAAGCATGTCCTGCCTCCCGTGCTTCAACGGTCAATAAAACCTAAAGCTTTCAACCAAGCCCCTTTCAGATCCTTCCTTTGCAAAAACTCAAGAAAACTCTACTACACGGGGTCAAAAGTCTTGCTCTGCTTCTTTAATCACGTCATCTCCCCACAAGAAGTAGCTAGAGGAATCCAGTGAGCAAAGACTAGGGAGGGGGAGAAGCAGAGGATCAGGAAGAGGAGGGAGAAAAGCAGAGAACACGGAAGATTGGAAACAAAGCGAGCATAGGGTAAACGCATTCAATGACGATTATTCATCAGTAATCCATAATACCCCTCTCTGAATTCTAGTTCTTCAACAACAGAAACTACCCTGGTGATCAACTAAACGAAAACGATGTCATCTGCATGTTTTGTGTCGGAAAATGATCTTCCTATTTCTGTGGTGAATTGTGGGTGAAATGCGTTGAGTATAGTGGTTACGTTCACGTAGAATGTTCAGGGGCCGAAGTAGACAATATATTTATGATTTATATAAATGATTTATGTTTCCCATTCGTCCACACGAAAATATAGGCTTTCTGTATTTATAAAGATGTCTAAATGAATCACCAAAAACAATATTTCTCTCCGTGACTTGTGTTTAATTTGAGGGTTCCGACTTTGCTGCATACTTTCATGACCCTCCATTTTGGCAGCCTTTATTAAATTAATAACGACTGCTTGAGTAGTATATTAAATAATTTCTGGTCAAAGAAAATATTGAAAGCAACTAATCTCAACTTAACGTTTATAAATTTATACAACTTCCGAGTCATATTACTAAGCGGAAAAAAAATCTGGAAAATTGATAAATGAGTACACATTTTCGGGCTTGAAGTTCATGGTCTGTGGGTAAAATTGTTAAACGTGGCGTTTCGGCCACTTTGATTGTCATCTTTCAAGGGTAACAACACTCTGGATAGCTTATGTGTTACGACAGTCTTGATGTTTCGGTTTCTAGACACGCCCACCCTTATAGAAATGGATTTTTCGGTGTGTGTGTGTGTGTGTGTGTGTGTGTGTGTGTGTGTGTGTGTGTTATACCAGGTGGAAGGGAAGTCATTACATTAATTTAAACAAGTGATAGATCTCGGTATTTGGAACACATTTTATATCTTAGGTTTTTGTCTCTGGCAACGCTACAGGTTACGTGGGTGTCACTTGCTCTAGGTCAGTACATAAACACGCCTCACTAGGACGTTGAAGGAATTCCTTCCGTTGTTACTGTGCGAGTGTAGACCAATCAGAATGGCAGTTGCACTCGTTATCTCACAAAGCATTACACCGCCCTACGTCGTGTTTGCAAGCAACCGACGTGTTTACATCCAGAAGCCGGTTCAGAAACCGGACGAACCTCAACGCAAGGTTGCCAGGTTACTTCACATCTGAAAAGCTCCTCGGAATATTTCTTTATTTGCCTTAAGTGATTAATTATTTCGTAAATCTGTGTGATATTCCATAATTGCTACCGAAGCTAATGTCAGAAATACGTTACTCTACGCATCTTATAAGTAACAAACTATTATCTTCGTACATTCTTGTGGAATTATGCATCCAATTTAGAATAAACCCCATTTATTTTTTCGAAATTGGCTGAACAAAGAACAAAATGCCATTAGAGTCTTTTGTTTGTAATGCTTCTATGAAGCACATATTAGAAGGAACGTAATACGTTCCCTTCCACCCGGCATATATAATTTGAAAATACTCTACGGCAGTTAGTGATCAGTAGATCTCGAAAACCAATATTAAAGTGGTGTATCTATTCAATTTCACCAAGAATTAGATTTTTTTTTTCATAATCAAATAATATGAATTCTGAACTTTAAGAAAATATATCGTTTTTCACCACTTATTATACTTTAACTACCAATTAATTGAAGCTATAAACAGGTAGAGACATGCTTATTAATAGGCACCCCTAACTTTAAATATTGTTTTCTGAAAAACTTTTTTCCAATAATTTTCCATTCTCAAAATATTTCACATGATGCAATTTTTCACTAATTCCTTTCATCATTTTTATACTGCCTCACAAAAGTACACTAAGGAAAACGGCAAATTGCTTTTTTAATGACGCTTCAGTTTGAGAAACAAATGATTAAACTTCGAAAAGTCAAGAGCACAAAAAGCAAAGGTTTTTATACTCTAATTAGGGCTAGCATAAAAAAATGATATTACAGATCCATTAGTAAACTCGATTATTGTAGAAGTTGAATTTATTATGCGAACATTATTAAGACTGCATCACGTAGCTCATTTTCATTAGAACAAGGACAAACATTAAAATACTATTATTTCAAAAACACATGCAAGCTAGAAACTTTTGATACATACTTAGAAAACATATCACTACAATTGTACTGGTATAAATTTCAATAAAATAGCTCATATAATGTGAATTTTCTAAATTTCACAGGGCATCGTCTTAAGACCATTAGAAGAATGTTACTGAAGGCTGATCTCCCCGCAGCTGTCGGGTTGGTCGGTCCAAGGCTGTGCATTATTATTATTATTATTATTATTATTATTATTATTATTATTATTATTATTATTATTACTACTACTACTACTGATGCAGCTACTGAGAACTTTTAGAAAATAGTTTTTTAATTTATTTTCATTTCACTGCCAAGCAAACTTCTTGCTTTTGTCTTGATAAAAGTAAACAAATGTTAAGTTGTTTTGTTTCTTACTTATGTGGCATTATTGCTTCCCAGGCTGTGACGCAAATATACGCTCTCAGTACACAGGGACAAAAGTCGATAGTATTACTGAAATTGTTGGGAGAAAAGAAAAACAGCTGGAAAGTGTGATGTACAAATTGTATTGAAAGGCGTCGCTAGCGAGGTGATAATGCGCTGCCACACCCTGCGTACACGCGCGAGGGAGGGAATCTCTCTAATGCAGAAAAGTAGTTCGCACGTTCTGCTTCTTTTAACAGCATTTCGCGCAAGTCCGGGAACCAGTCTAATCAAAAGTACAATACGACCAATATATGTCCTCTGTAATGGCTCTGAATCTTTCTTGTCTGATATATAGCGGTGAGATCTATGTTTGTAATAACTTGTGCTTTTCTCCGCTAAACAGCGAGCCGGCCTGCCTTGCAAAAGGCTAGTCGATAAAACACTCTCAGATGCCTGTTCTTATTTGTCACCTCCAAGTCTCCATAGGCGTAAACGAAATTATAAAACATGTCTTAAATCTGATAATTAATGCTACCCTACATAGCTGGAAGTAAAGGATATTTTAGAAGATCGATGTAACGGACATTCTAGAAAACTTTAATTGCAAACATTTTAAGAGTGGGTCTGCGAGTGTTGATTAAATTATTTTTGAAGTGTAGCTGTCATAAAGAAAATTATTATTTTCGAGATAAAAATTGTCTTTAACCTCGGACTGCATTTTGTCTAAAGCAACTATAATTTAGCTCTTTTATAAATCAATGTCATCAGCTCTTCTATTAAGGGTATGTATGACTGAAGTTTCATGAAAAATCACAAAAATCGACTTTTTTATTTTAATTCCATAAAATAATTTAAATATTCCTGAATATAAAAAGGATAATCGGTCACGAGGCGCCATTTTAAATACCTTAACTGGAGCTATAGCAAAACATTAGAGGTCAAACTACTGGACTCGGTAAGAATAACTTCAGTTCGATGAGATCTCATTCGCATCATGCAAAGTATAAAATGAAGCTGTATGGAAGAAAAGCAGCAATGCAAGAAGAAAAGGACAGAAAAGCCAGCAGTAGGGAAGAGGAAAAGGAAACTTGAGGGTTCAACCTACCAACCTGGTGGATTTTAATGTGAGCCATGCATTGAATCTTTCCTTATTTTCTCGGTATTGAATATTTTCAGCATTTTTCTGTCACACAAATAAAATTTGCTGTACATATTCACAAAGGTAGAATGAATAAGAATTACCCTAACGTTTACCTTCAAATGTATTTAAGAATATACTTTCAATTTTCAAATATAAACTTTTTATGATAAAATCAGTACATTCCTAACTTTAAAACATTTTTGAGCCTAAAGAAAAGGAGACATAGAGAAACCGAGGAAAATTTTAAAAATTAGATGTATTTTGAACCTAAGCTTAAAATATTAGACCAAAATTATATTTTGTTTTTGTCGCAAGGTATTTTTTAGTGACGTGACAAAAACAAACAAATTTGGCCATAACCTCCAAACCATTAAAGCAAAATGGAAGAAATTTGAACTGTACCTTATTTGCATTATATTATAAATCTCAAAAAGTCAGCATTATTATTTTGGAATTTCAAATTTTCAGTTCATACATATCCTTAAATATAATACAAATTTTACTAGTTTATGTGGGTATCACCTCTTAAATATATTTATGTCTATCTAGGTATTACTTATTCACTTTTACTCCTGTAATATCTTATTACACTACTCTAAGAATTTCTCTAGTCTATTTTGTCTTTAATGTTCAATAAAGCATGTGATTTATATTGAAATGTACCACAAGTACTTCATTTGCTTTGGTTTCTTATAACACGTACATATAACAAATTCCAGAATTACCAGTATTTGAATATATCACTAGCCATTAAAAGAATGTAGAACCACAGCGAAGTGAGCATGTGCTATGTTGGGTGTATGTGTGTGTGTGGGTGTGTAAATAAAGTGATTTTTCTGTATTTTAGTTCTAATATTTCTACTGCTTCCATTAAAATGTGGGAGCAAACCGAATATGCACTGTATTACTGAGGCCGTTTTTTTCAACCTCTGATAGACTACAAATAAAAGACAAGTTTATAGAAAACAATTATTTCATTATTAAAAGTTTTGTACACTTATAGTTACTTTTCAACATAATAACCGAAAAGATTGAGACATTTATCCTACCTGTGCACAAGCTTTTCAATACCCGCTTCAGAAAATGTTGCTGCCAATGATATCAAATGAGCATTGAAGTTGTTTTGAAGATCTTCGTACTTTACGACGTTTGCGGAGAGCCATTCAAAACAAACAAAGAGAAATGTTGACTTCAGGAGTTGTGTTGATCCATGACAATGCTCGTCCACACACTGCTGGTACAATCCATCGGCTCCTTGAATAATTTCAATGGGCCATTTTCGATCATCCGCTGTACAGTCCTGACCTGGCACCCAGTGGCTTTCACCTTTTCCCTGAACTGAAGGCGTAGCTAGGAGGACAGCACTTTTAAACCAACGATCTTCAAAACAACGTCAATGCTCATTTGAAATCATTGGTGGCAACATTTTTTGAAGCGGGTATTGTAAAGCTTGTGCACAGGTACGATAAATGTCTCAATCTTTTCGGTGATTATGTTGAAAAGTAACCAAAAGTGTAAAAAATTTTAGTAAGAAAATAATTGTTTTCTATGAGCTTGTCTTTTATTTACAGCCTATCGGAGGTTGAAAAAAAAAAACGGCTCTCTTACATGTACGCTAGTGTGTGTTTCAATAAACTGATTTCCGTGTATTTAGTTTATAATAATGTCGACTGGTTTCTTCTTTGACCTTTTTCTACGTTGGCAGCAACCACATTTCATGGTTTTTGGCCTGAAAATGGTTGTTTCCCGCCTAGCAACTGCTGTTATACCTGCCACCAACATGTAAATTTTCGTTAATGCTAGTTGTTTATAATGAAAAAGTCCCGAGCTGCTTACTTTTAGGGGAAAACTCTTTCTCTAAAAATTACCCTGTTACTTATGTCTCTAATGCGCCAGAAACCTTGCTCTACAAAGGCAATTGTGTTACTAACATTAACAAAGCAACTTTTTCGCCCTAAGGTTTTGTGTTCTACAATCTGCTCAGTCTTAACTACTGAAGCAGATATTTCTTATATAAAACCTATGCAAAAGTATTAATTAAACTAATAAAATACACAACGGGCTAATATACTATCGCAGCATTTACAGGGCGGGTATGGTGGGTTATACGAAGTTCAAACGGCTACATTTTGGCTCCTAGACGCTCTGCAGTTAATAAGGTCAGTTTAACGTCATAGCTGCATTTTATTAGAAGATGACACTCACGTAAAGTGCTACCATAAAACATAATGCGTTTTTTGAACCGTTATCTCAGAAACGTTTAAGAATCAGGTTCAAAATGTTATAAGATGTACCCGCAATCTTTCTAAATCAATTTATACTTTTTATACAACCGTGTTGTTTTATTACGAAATATTATTTCCTAAATAGAGCGTTTTTGTTATATTTTACAGCAATTATTTAACAAAAATGCTACCAATACTAAATGTATCACATCATTTAGTAAAAGTAGTTCAAACGAAATTAAGGAAACAAACTCACTCACAAAGAAAGAAAACATAAGGCTTGAGTACAAAGAAGCTGCCTTACTTAATAATAGTACCATTTTACTATACCAATACTACTAATGGCTTTTAAAAGCTGGTTGGTATGTGAAACAATTAAAATTAATTCGTTTCGCTTTGCATGGCCAGCAGTAAAACAAGAAAGATGAAACGAAAGGTGACTTCCCGTTTGAGAAACGTTACGTGGTTTAAAGTTCAAACCAACAAGGTACGTATATCTCAAAAACGGTTATCTCTACACAGAAGGTGTAGGTGTATGACATAAATTATGTGTTTTAACGAGATCCACAATTTTGTGTGTCGTAAGTTTTCCTCTCTCTCTCTCTCTCTCTCTCTCTCTCTCTCTCTCTCTCTCTCTCACATTCTCTCTCTCTCTATCTGTTTACCAGTTATGCAAAATTCAGCAAAACTCATCCAGAATATGGAGTTCTTCAGCAGCATTTCCCAGAATATTCAAAATAAACATTTTATTTGTGATGTAAGCACCTTTAATATACAGTATATTAATCAAAATCGTTAGGGTCATTTTTTAGAAAAAGAAGTTTCAAAAATTTTCCCAGGTAGTGTGTAGTTTGGAGTGGGGGAATTTTCTTGAAAATATTCGTATCGCATCTTTGGTAGATACTATTCATAAAAACCAATTTTGATATTCAATTTTTTTTAATTATGTCCTCATTACCTATGGAGCTTTTTATAAAAATGCTTTTTTGGAGGATTCAGGAGCTTCAAAACATATATTTCGGGTGAAATCTCGACATCAATTTCAGTATTTTCTCTAGCTATTATGCACATTGTATCTAGATACGTGTTAGAGAAAGTAAAAACAATCTAGAGCATTAACGTAAGAATTTCATTTTGATACTCCTTTTGTTATTTTATGTTCTTGCCATCCTGTAAACTGGATAAATGTCAGTGTTGCCTGTATGTCGAGCTCCTCGCGTGTTTTGACATGTTTTGTTTTACATTCCATGAACATGTTCGTTGTTTTAGAACATAGAGTTGTCAAAATACGGATAATGATGAAGAGCCTCTGCAAGATACAGCTGCCAATTTTCCTCGAGTGGCTCTTAAGCCTTATTTGGGAGACGTGCTCGTATATGTTGCTTGCAGCTGTTGAGTGTGAACGTGTGGTAAGGGATACACGAAACGCTTTCACTTCCGCACCGCCTTAAAAATTAAATGTTCCCTGAAGGCTGAGTTGGGGGAGACAATGTATTTCTTGTGGTAGCTGGTAAAGAGGAAAATCTCTGCTATAACATACAATCCTGTTGCATCACCATGTTTATTATCAACTCAAACATTAAATCGAACAGAAGTAATTATTTAGTGCAAGTCTTACGGTAAACTTCCGAAAACGATAGCAACTGGAAACACATACGACAACATAATTATGTTTAAATATGAGCTGTTCTGATAGCGAACATTACGCAAAATACGAAAGTAATATCAGAAAGGAAAAAATTAAACTTTAATCTGCAAAAATGTCATATGAGAGAATAAAACATCATTGTTCTGACGTAACAGCTGAGTAGGAGGAGCTTAAATTTAATTAAATGAAAGAACTTTATTTATGGGCGTCTTTAACTGCTGTGTTTTTTATAGTCTTTAACGCCTGCTTTTACTTGTGGTACTGCAGGTGATGACATGATGATATATGGAATGAAGATGGAGCACCGGTGGAATGTGATGGCAGGGGAAACCGGAGAAAATCCGCTCCTGCGCCGCTTTGTCCACCACAAATCTCACATGCGGTCACTTGGGATCGAGTTAGTGATCTGACGTCGCGGTTGAGCAGCGATTCCTAGCGTCCGACTCTATATTGCGCGTGAAAGACCGCTTAATTTTGCTCAGAGGCCACTTTATTAGGTTTGATGTTCTTTTACGAGCCGTAAATTTTCGACACGGGACCAACGGCTTAAATTCCTTATTTTTACGCCCAAAAAAATCCATCGTCCTCCACCGGGTTTGAACCTGCAACCTGAAACTAGAGGCTAACATGTTATTCCCAGAGCACAGAGAACGACTACGTGGAATAATTTATTGCATTTTTCTGTGTACCACGTGGTGTTCACTATACTTTTATTTTAATCTATGGTATAGTAAGTGCAGCCTTACCGTATGTATGGTTTGGGTACCATATATAGCAGAATGTGTTATTTTCGGATAGACATGACTTCTGACTAGGGGATTATTTTTATAATGTTTACAAGCTTTGTTAATTGTAAACTTTGTTTTTCATTTGTAAAAATTTGACACCATAATTGAACTTTATAAACAAACTTAACTATTTACAAGTGAAATTTTATAGTTTTGTTTCACAATCAAATAGTGATTCCACACGTTTGTAATTTCTGTTTGTAAAGTAAGCAGTTTATTTGCAAATAGCCCAAGATTTGTAGAGGAATTTATACTTTGATATTTGTGAGCAAACATCACAAAGAAAAGTATACAATTAAGTAAAGGCAATATATCTGTAAACTGCATAAAATGCTATTTAATAGCAGTTCCAGTGATCCAGATAATGATGAAGCTCATGCAAGGGAAGGTAGCAGACAAAGATTATAGACTGAGAATAAATAATGACTTTACATCTCTTTATGAATACACATGACAGGTTTCGGATGACTCCTTTTGCAATGGAATTGTTATTGCAAGATACAGGATATCACAAGCAGCAGGCAAGGCAAAAGTGGAACCCTAACCTTAAAGCTATTGATGTGTGTTGCTTTGAGATGGAAACTGGCTGTCAATTTCATGCAGATGCGGACATGCATGCACTTTCTGAAAAACGTCAGAGATCAATATGCAAAGGTGTGCATAGAGTATCCCGCATGTTTGCGCTTAGACAATACTACTTAATGTGCGACATGTGTGTGTGTGCGTGTGCGTGTGTGTGTGTGATGTCCAAGGGAATTCCACACTGCAGGCCTTGGCTTACTGTGCTTCAGACCCCAGAAAGTAAGGTTGAGATGAGATTAAATTCAAAGGGCGGCCGAAACCGGACGGCGGGGGAAGAACCACCGTGGAGGCGCCCAATCTAATTCCAAGTATTTCTTCATCTCGACGCGCGGAGCGCTAGGATCCTGCGTCCCACGTCTGACCGAACTCCCTGAGTCTATGGAAGACTTCCAACGCCATCCCACCGCCGTGAACTGTCACTTACAATCCTGAAAGAGATCGATTATATGAAATGAAGGAACAGGGAGTTCGAGGGAATGAAGAAACCTCCCCTGCATTTGACTAGTGACCCGGGAAAACTTCGAATAAACATGGAACAGAGAGGTTGGCAGTGCCAGTCCCAGACAAACGCCTGAGCCACCTGGCTCGATAATGTACCAAGTAATAATGTACATTCTGCAAACGACCAATCAAATCACAGGTCATCAGTGCAGCCAATAAACTAAAATGCGAGTCTTTGTAATTGTGTATTGTTAATATTTGATATCTTTGAATTTTCAAATACGATTAAATAGCTTCATATAGTGTACTTCAGACAAAATTCTTAAAACTTATCGAATGTGCTAGACGTATGGAGGCCTAACTTTGCTCTTTAGTCTATTTTGTAATACATGATTGGCGACACTTTGAAAAGGGAATACGAAAGAATGCGCATAATGTTTACTTTTGTAAATTATATATTTGGATTTGTAAAGTTCCTCAAGATTTACAAGTTTAAATTACAAATAACGTGAAACAGGCACTTAAGTTGAAACAGAAAGGCATAAATCGTGTGTAGTTCTTCTGTGCCCCAATACCTCGCAAATATTCATGTGCCAGAAAAACTGAAATTATAGGGCTCATTTTCATACCTATTAAATTTACCTAGTCTAACATATTTTTTCTTTGTTTTTTTTGTTTTTATGCTTAATTACTTTCTAATGCCAGTTGTTTATAAGCATACGTCTGCCGCTTTTAACCCCTTTAAGAAGCACATTTAACATTTCGGATGGCACTTTTTTACTTATTTAATAAAATCTAGTAATGATTACAATATTACCTAAAGAAAAACTATATTTTTCATATTAAAATAAAACTGGGTAAACCAACATTTCTATTCACTCTTTTCTAAGCAACGGGAATTTTTTGGTACCATCACCATCATTATGATCATTTTCTTTTGACAAAATAAAACCTTTACGATTTATTTGCTCTTTTTAATATTATCCTGAAACCATAATTAAAGGTGCTTTGGAGCAGTTCTCGAACCTTGTAATAGTTGTTTTACTTGTAAAACACTTACGGTAATTTTTATATCCATTGTAATCCTGAAGGAGTAAGGAATATATAAAGCAGAAGTCATATTGCCCACCCACCCACTTGTACTTCTTTGCGACCTCAAGTAACTCCATCATCAACCATATCGTCTGCTAAGAGCGCCAAATCATTGTTGCCAACATATGAAAATGTCGCTAAAATGAAAAACCGCTATGCTTCGCAATTCAAGTGGGTTTGGCGTCAGTGATTCCATGCTTACGCCATGGTTCATTGCTGTTTAGCTTCAGAGATTCCTCGGCTACGTTTTGAGGCTTAGGGCCGTCAATCCCGCGGTTACGCTATACGACATCTTCCGCTATATTCAGGTTGTGAATGTTGGTAACGCGCAGAGAGACGAGCTCAGAAGAAGCCATGTTAACATGATACCTCAGGTGGGACGTTCGTTATGTTTGTGAAGCAAAATGAAGCAGACGGGAAACAAGTGAAAGAGTTATGATTATAAACGAGATAGATGAAAATATAAGTGAATAAGTTTCATAAAAGTGTTATTGGTGCGTATTTTCCACATTTTGGTAATAAAATAGTAGTATATAATGGATATATTGATTTGTATACAGGTGATTCAACAATGCTTTTACAAAGATTGAAGACTGATTCCTTACAGATAAACGAGAAAGAGTGTTCATATAAACAGATGTCTCAAAGCCCTTCGTTTTCGATTTACTGAGATTCCAAATTTTATTGATTAAAATATTTTAAAGTGACACATTAATATGTAAACTTATTAGGAGGAGCCCAATACAAACATCACTCATAGCAAATGCTCGAAATGCCCTCCTCTAGTGTATAGACACTCATGTACAAGTCGAACTATGTACTGTCAAATGCTCCCTGTCGGCGTCCTATGGTTTCGGAGGGTTCCATGACAACAGACTAAGAATTTCTCATTGGGATGTCTGCTCCATAAAGCAATTGTTTAAGGTGCCCTCAAAAGTAAAAGTCTAAAAGTCTGGAGAACGTGCAGGCCATGGTAGTGATCCTTCTCTACCTATCCAATCCGCCTTGGTAGATACCAGCAAGTGCGTATCCAACAATGACACTAAAATGTGTTGGAGCAACATCATGCAGAAACGTCATGCAGGGGCACATCTTTTGCTAAATCTGGGAGAATCCCTGCAGATAGCACCTCTAAGGTGTGCTGGGAAACTGCAATACTCAACTGATCGATGAAAACAGGCCTCATAAGGACACCTCTGCAGGGTAAGATGGGTTAAAGCTTTCTATTACTGAGTGCAAAGATACGAGTGAAATTTTTGGGTTGGACCTGGAACATGAACTTTCATTAATACATTTTTAACGCGAAAATGAAGGGCTTTAGATCATGTGTTTATTTGAACCTATTTTCTTGTTTCCATGTAAGGAATCCATCCCCAAGCAATTTAATAGTTATTGATGATGTAAGAGCGTAAAGTTATGGTTTTTTATTCGAGCGAGAATATTGTGAAACGAGAACGCAGTCGCGTATCACATAATGTTTTTTTCTACGAGAATTTTCTGATCTTAAAAGAAAAGCAACGAAAGATGAAATAAATTTAAGGTTAAGTTTGAGGTATTCACCAAGGAGTATAGTTCGTTATTTCGCAGATTTAGGATAGGGTGCGTTCAGAGGATATGGTTTCGCTTTGTGTTTGCTGGGAGCGATGACGGTACGGTTATATCAGGCCCTGATAAACCAATATTATTGTTAATTTAATTGCTTTTTCACACAAGCCATGCGTAGGGCAGGAGTTGGGGTTGTGTAAGTCGCCATTGGGGTTGTGTAAGTCGCCATTGGGGTTGTCATCTCAAAACAATTTGAGATCACCTTGTGGTTCACCGGGAAACATCCGATTCAGTTGAGAAATTCAATTCTGTGCCAGCATGTTGCCATGGTAGCTCAGTGGTAGAGTAACCGGGAAATCCCTGGTTCAAATCTCAAGCAATGGCATTGAATTTTTCAATCTGACTCTACCTATCCAATATGATTAATGTTCTGTGATATATTTTGAGAAAATGGCAGATTTTTTAGAATTATGATATCCTTAGAGCTGCGAAAGAATATTTGTCACTTGTTGGCGTTGTACATGACATTATATCGTGCACGACTAATTTTAATTGTTTTTTCGTTGATCAGTGATGTATACATACTAATATCGTGAATCATTTTGGCGAGCCAAAAGTTTGAACAAAATTACTTTACGCTTGCATTTTACGCTTGCTGCAATTATTTGCGCGTGAATTCCGTAAAAATCAAGTTTGCGATCTGAAATGAGCTTTTAAACTACTCAATTATGTTCGGTCGTAGAAAAAAAGTATTTTTGAATCATCCTGTAAATTCCAAGAATCGGGAGTTTTTTTCAGGACATCAAACGGTGCTTCGCTGTTTCGAGTCCACCGCATTTAATGCAGACAGTTCAGGGGAGTCTGTCTGTGTTGTTTTTCTGCTGTGAGAATAACGGGATTCAGGTAGTAGTAGTCTGACACCTGTCACTTAAGTGGGCGATGGCAGACATATGAAGATTTCTCTAAATGCATGCCCAACGGAGATTGGTGTATGTCGTTCTACAGTGAGACTAAAGCAGATGTCCCACGGTCAAAATTTGGTCCAAAATTCTTTACACAACGTGAACGTTGTGTACAATTTCTGCATTCCATTCCCACGGAAGTGATTTTTGGTCCAAATATTTCTAAGATTTACATGAAGAGCTGATAGAAAATGGTGAATGTTGCTGATCCACAATTATTTTCGTCGCAAAGCTTAGTTTATGTATCCATTGCAAGAGTATATTATAATAGAGGGAAAAAATCAATGAAGAGACATTGGTGGACTAGACCATGGCTGGAACATAGGACTGCAAGCCAAGGACTACGTATGCTGCAAAATGAACTCGTTTTTGACCCTGTAAATTATTTTATCTTCCTTAGAATGGACGAAAATTTATTTGAAAAGTTACTATTCTTAGTTGAGGAAAAATCACTCGCTAAGACACAAATATGAGGCAGTCCATACCAGCAAATCAAATATAAGACCACGTTTTTATATTTTTGGTAAGAAAAGAAGGTTAGGTACAAATGGATCCGATAAAATACATTTGCAGGGGTTATAAATACTCGAGTCATTAATTCATAAATCTCTGCCGCACAAAAAAATGTGTATTTCAATCATAGCTCAGCTACTATAACCCTATTATTTAGGAAAAAGTCTACAAGATACAGCAAATTTTCACACAAACAATCACGTTGCGGGAAGGAAGACCCAGCCCTAGCTGCATCTTACTATGTCATTACTACCAGGTCGTTTATTAGTTGATTTCATATGTTTGGACCAAAAATTAAAAACTACTGTATCCTATTGTAGCCAGCAGGAATTGGAAAAAAAAAAAATAGGACGGAAATTGCATACAATGAAATTATCCGATGCCCCACGATCCAATTTGTAGTCTGAAGAGTATTGGACCAAAATATTTGACCGTGGGACATCGCTTAAAGCTGAACCGTAGAAGTAGAAAATGGTAAAGGAATGTGGTGGCTATGAGCTCCTCGGCACGACTCACTTCTGGAGAAAGGGGTTGGATATAGTTCCAGTAGTTCCTGAGAAAGTTAAGTTAGTAGAGAAAGTTAGGCGCGAAGTTGACCCTAGGATGAAAGGTCCAGCATCCATCACTGAAGTGATGCCAATGATTTAGGATGATATACAGACACCTCTGTGGGTGACAAAGTTCTTTTCTCGGGTATAATTCAATATATCTAAACTAAATACTGCCTTGAAAAATGAATTTAAAACATTTGTATTCGCTATGCATTATTACTTTCTCTAATACGTATGTAAATGTACATTGTAGATGCAACGTAGTGTATTCCACCTAAGAATTCGATATTGAGATTTCACTGTAAAGATATATTTGTAGACCTCTGAACCACAAAAACAATTTAGCAAAATGTCCGTTTGCATGTCTGTCTGTGTGCTTGTCTGGGGCAACATAACTCAAAAATGGAAAATTGTGATTTTTTCAAAATGGCTCTAACGTTTCTTTTGTGTGTGTGTGTGTCTTTTTTTTTTTTTTTTTTTTTTTTTTTTGGTATTATTAAAATACCACATGTTTAAGACATTTTCATGACAAATGAAATGTATGTCTTTAATTTTCTGGGGAAAGCTTCAGAAGAGACGTCGCCCTCCGTGGTGTAATCAGTACCATGCTAACTTCTTATACCCAAGGTCGCGGGTTCAAACCCAACGGAGGACGATGAATTCTTTCGGGCGTAAAACCCCTTAGCATGGCTTCCTTCAGAAGGAAAGTAAAGCCGTTGGTCCTCTGTCGTAGATTTACGGCAGGTAAAAGAACCTCAAGCCTGATAAAGAGGCCTCTGAGCAAAATTAATCGGTCTTTCACGCCCAACGTAAAATGAGACGCTGAGAACCATAGTAGTTAAAGAGCGTCCATAAATAAAACTCCATTTCCATTTCAGAAAGCACTGTTATTCTGGATGACGTTTGTGTAACTCGCAAATCGTAAGAGATGTAGATCTTGTTTAAACACAATTTATGTCATATACATTTTTTTCCAAGATATTCCCTGTTTCAATTTTAAAATACTGATACTTTTTTTTAAAACAGGAAACCCACTGTATTTCTTTTGTTTTACTCCTGGCCATGCAAAGATGCGAATTTCAATGACAATTTCATACCGACATTTAAAGCATTTGACTATCGCATTAGTTCCCAGTCGGCCTCCGTGGTGTAGTGGTTACCATGCTAACTTCATATACCCAAGGTCGCGGGTTCAAACCTGGATTTTTTCGCGCGTAAAAATTCTTAGCATGGCTTCCTTCAGAAGGGAAGTAAAGCCGTTGATCCCGTTTCGTAGATTTACGGCACGTAAAAGAACCTCAAACCTGATAAAAGAGGCCTCTGAGAAAAATTAATCGGTCTTTCACGCCCTATATAGAATGGGACGCTGAGAACCACAGCAGTTAAAGAGCGGCCATAAATATAACTCCATTTCCATTTTCCGTAGTTTCCTTCTCCTTATAAGGAACTAAGTAATAAGAACATTCTGCTTAAGTTTACCTTGATTGAAATGACGCTCTTTTAACCACTGTGGTACTCAGCGTCCCATTCTATATTGGGCGTGAAAGATCGCTTAATTTTGCGCATAGGCCTCTTTATCAGGCTGAGGTTCTCTTACGCGCCGTAAATCTACGACACGGGACGAACGGCCTTACTTCCCTTCCGAAGAAGCCGTGCTAAGGATTTTTACACCCGAAAAAATGCATCGTCCACCACCGGGATTGAACCTTCAATCTTAGGTGTATGAAGCTAGTATGGTAAACACTACACCACTGAGGGTGACTTATCTTGATTAGCATGAAGTAAAAAGAAGAATAAACTTTAGTAAGAAGTTTGTTTGCAGAGTAGGTAGAGAAATTCACGTGAATGGAGCACACCAGATTTTTAAAAGTATGTAACGAAGCTGTATAAGATTTTGAAATAAACGTAAGGTTATTTCTTCGGGTGTATAATTATTTATTTACTGTTTTAACGCGTTTTAATGCAATTTTCCACTCTATAGTAACGTTTGCTTGCTTTTGGTAAATAAATAAGTAAAACTAATTTAAAGTAGTTAACAAGCGTATAAAATACGAAGTATTTTAATTGAAACGATTAATAACATCACAGCATCAAACAATTTTGTATGTGAGAATTATATCTGTTGGCCCAACTGAACCGTATCGGACCTATGCAGATGTCCGTTCGTGTTTTGAAAGAGCTGCAGAGCTCGACGGGGGTATTTCAAGTTAAAAGCCGCCAGTTCTCCAATGATGGTCTTTATCTTGAAATAGCTCCGTTCAATTCTGCATCTCTTTCAAAGCACGGAGGGATATCCGCATACGTCAAATACGGGTCAGTTTGGCCATCTGGTAGTTTTGCACTAAACTGGTTCCTTTTGTTGATTATAAATTAAATAAAGGATTTCTTGTCAGAATATGTTCCCAAGACCAAAACTTTCTATACTGTAGAATTGAGTACAACTTTTGGAAAGATGATATCAAAGCTAAGAAACTCACTAGTTTAAGTTTCCTCAGGACTGGAATAACTTTCTGTATCTGAATACCGATTTCTGCGATAAAGGCACTGTTTGAAAGTAGCTTTAGAGATATTGACCACTACGTAGTGAAGCGATCGACATTTCTCGTTTCTAAAGCCTTTCCTTTTGACAAATGGCGTTATACCAGACAAGAACTGAAGCCAGCAGAAACTGTGTACATTTTCATTTCTTTATCCGCTTGCCTTTTTCTTTGACTGATTTGAAATCAATATCGAGGAATCAAACGAATACTGCCTGCGCTTCTAATGTACAATACCGACAAATGGGCATCATTGCTTTCCGTTATAGAAAGCAATATCTTAGCTATAATACGCCCAAAGACACAGGATAGCAACAACTGGATTACTTCTCGATGACTGACTTACTAGAATCTCTGTGATTCCAGCATGCTTATAATTTAAAAATACATCTTAAATTAATGTCGTGAAAGTGGTTAAAGTTCTGTCATATTAAACTGAGTGAGGTGGCGCCACGGTTATATGTGTGGCTCGTATTTGGAAGGTCGTTGGTTCGATTCCTGTGATCGACTTTCGTAACCCGCGGTATTTTGGGGGGGGGGTTTCCCCGCGTTACCAGGCAATGCTGGGGAGGATCACTACATCCCGCAAATATTCCTGTCCATCATTTCCTGTTCTCGTCATCTGCTTCAGGATTGAAGGACCAGGGACGGTGGTCTGAGGGTTGCAGTTGGGTGGTAGCTTGCACTCTGCAGAGGTTTATTTTGGGTGTGTTCTCGGTACCGCTCAACCAGTACTCAATCTTCTGGTGCTTTCAGATAAGACGCTTTTGGGGAATATTCGGAGACTCACGGCTTGTCGATTGGGTTCGGGCGGCGTAGAATCGTTGGGGACCCCGTCCATGCTTGCGTCCCTCCTCATCCAGATCTAACCGCCCTTATCCCTCCCTCTCTGTGAGCACGTAAGTGGCAAAGAGCTTAAGTACGATGCTCTGCGAGAGTAATCCTAATCTTTTCATATTAAGTATATGAAAGTTCTAAGGCTAAGTCTTCAACATTCAAAGGAAAACTAGCATTCAAATTCAATAGCGTTTTCTGAAATACAGAGAGAGACCTACGGTTGGACGCGTGGCCGGCCTAACGGGAATTTTCTTGTCACCGAGAAACACGGTGTTTGCGCGAAAGCCATTACATATAGCCCTTTAAATCTAAGCGCATAGATTTCGCATTCAAAGTACAACTACAGCTATATGCCATCGTGATAGAAGATTTTGAAAGTGATACCAATCACAACTTTTAGTAAACTTTTCATTAATACCCATTAATTCTTCATTGCAATGTAAAAAAATGTTCAAACTTCTCATTAAAAAATAATAATTAAATGTGAATCAACAGAGTCATTATTAACGTTATTCAAAACTTCAGATCAAAATTTCTCTCTACTCGCATTACTGTGTGCTTGCAATTCTTGAGGTACGGCTATTTTGAAGTTTGCATTTTAAAGGTTTAGTGGTATTCCAAGACAAGATTTTGATATTCCTAAAGCCTGTGCAGGCTTTCTTAAGCTACATTTACAATAAGATGCAAGCGCAGATGTAACACAGCATAAGCGGTGGCTCCAGGGAAAACCATTTACAACGTAGTCGTAAGCATAAAGCAACAAGTTGGCACGGTTTTCTAGATGATAAATTACTTGAGGATATCTTCCAAGCACTCTGCAAGTTTCAAATTGAATAACATAACCAACAGAAACATTTAATCAATGTTGTAGAAATAAATCATTTATAAACATGATATACACAAAACTCGTACGCGGCTGTGACGTCATGATAAGATTTTGGCCAAAATATTGAAAATAGTGCACGCATGGAGACCGTAGAAAGTGATAAAGCAGCATAGGTGATTATCTCTTTGCGC
The DNA here is from genome assembly GCA_030762935.1 of Hymenopus coronatus. Classification (NCBI taxonomy): domain Eukaryota; kingdom Metazoa; phylum Arthropoda; class Insecta; order Mantodea; family Hymenopodidae; genus Hymenopus; species Hymenopus coronatus. The sequence goes on along the minus strand of CM060900.1, from coordinate 497,784,563 downwards.
CTTGCGATTTGTGAGAGCCTAGACATCTAGACGCGGATGGTGGGCACATCTATTAAATCAAAGGAGGAACCATAAAGGGAACTACCATAACCTCTTGAGGGAAATAAGACACGGCGTGGCATGGCCAATAGAAAAGCGCCAATTATGTACAGTAGGCGTATTACGATATTCTGCTATGCAACCAGACAGTCCATAGAGGAAAGAATGCCAAAGTCTTCCTATATGTACGCAGCACAAGGATAAAATTTGGATTATGCAAACTCTTGCATCATGTTGCGTGTGTCAAGCGAATGCTTACATTGAATAACATGGGTGCAAAGTCCGGCACTTACGCTGCGTCTGGGCTTACATTTCACTGAGAACGGTGTCATTATGATTTCATTTTACTTAGTTGCGAGTTTTCCTACGACGTCACTGAGTTTTCTTCCGTGGAACATGACGATTTAAATTCGGATTCTTTCAAGAACAAATCCCGTTTTCTTCCTAATATATTCATAAAATTACAGACCTTTTATTCTGAGAGGCCCACAAATTGAAAATAATCTGTCTTTAAATATCTCTCACACCTACTCCTCTCCTATCCTCTCCTCATGATTTTTGTCACATAGAAATTGAATATGAATATTCCATTATGCAGACTTTTTGGCACTACAACTGTACCTGCACAATATAACAACAGACAAACCTGATTTCACAATGTGTTAACCTCTGTACAACACAAATCCCCCGCACCAACTGATTATCTAACACACGGGGAGGAGCTTAAGTGGACTGGGAGCAGAACCCGTTAGAAACTCGGCAAAGCAGGACAAGGAATTTCCCGCAATACGGCCGCGCGTCCAAACGAAAGATCAGTTTTAACCTCACCTTTTCATTCCTGATAAACAGTTTACCTCTATCTCATTCTGGGTAACAAACACAATGTGCAGAAACATTCTGAATATGTCATTGTGCTCATGAGCCCATTGCATATAAATAAAAGTAACCAAACACGGCAAACATGAAGTTCTCAATTTACTGATTCCAAACACGTGAGAACGAACATTGCTAATCACGGAATTTTCTGAATCCGGGAACTGAGTTTTAAAGAAATTGATAAGTCGCCACTGGAAAATGAATTTAAGTTCTTCTTGTAGTTTACCGGTAGAAATGAGAGTCTAATGGGAAATAATTTAGTGTGGTACTGGCATTTTGCCACGGTGGCTCTGTTAGAGTTACGGACAGAAATCGGGAGAGATGTAGTTCAAATCCCGGCGATGCCATTGCTTTTTTAATCCGCTCCTACTTTTCCAACCCTGTCGCAAACATGACTTGTGTGAAATAACAATTACCATTAGTCTAAAAATTGTTTGCCTGAAATTACACATTTCCCACTGCAGAGACGTCAGATGGTATAAATCGCAAGGCTCATTTGCACTTCCTAACCTTCGGATGGCCTGAAGAGCTAAATCCATTAAGAAACCTAGTTACGTTTGGAAGGAAGGGAAGGCAACAAAACGCAAGTTGCCAGGCACACTCGGAGGGAGAAACTGAGGGAAAATATTGGCTCAACATCTGTAAGAGAGAGGGCCAAGCGTTATCTTCAAAATAAGAAAGCCTACTACGGCATACTTTATGGATCTCTGGCAAGCGGTCTCTGGTACTTAGCTTAAATCTTTTAACTTTATAGAAGTATAAACAATGTTGCAGAGGTGTGAGTGTACTTCAGATATCCGTTTTACGTACTGGGTGATATAAAGTTTAATGATTCAATGTTTCAGCTCCATAAACAACCGATTCTTATAAAACAGTGCATTTTAAGATTCCAGTCAGCAATATTGCGCATAGATCAATATGCTGCAGTGAGAAGCAAAAACATTAAGGACAGTGGGAGGTGGACATGCAACTAATCCAAGAAACATGTACATCTCTGGATATTGGTAATAAAGTGGAGTGAGGTATGCTCGGGGGACGAAACTCCCCCTCAAAGTACCAAGAAAACAGTGACACCCCTCTCCTTGCGATTTCTGTTGAGTCTAACAATTCCTCCTACTTATGCGAGGAGGCAGCGTGTCAGCCCCAAAGTGGAAGACTACCGAAAAGCTTCGGCCGAGCCTTTAGCGACACAGCACACGTCCATTGTCTCTCCAGATTAAGGCAATATACCTGTGTAGCACACTAAATTTTCTAATTTTGTTCCTATTAAGCTGAAATTTTAACCGCGGTATGATTGTATCCACTATATGCACTGTACCAAGTATGGTAGACCTATGCTTTTGGGTTTGAAAGATACAATGTTTTATTTGAACCATTTTAGGTAATTTTTTTACAAGTTTAAAATATCCCACTTAAATTATGTACTATAGAGAACAATGTTAAGACACCCACAACAATATTTTTGTTTATGTTTTAATATTAAATAAAAATAAATACATGGGAAAGATTATCTGTACGATGTGGGGGGACAGGAAATTTGGAGAATAAGAGAAAACCACTCCAGCATTCATTCGATGGCCCAGAGGACGCACAGCCCCACCAAAATGGGTCAGAGTCCGAATGGTTACCTCTCTCAGTAACTTAGTATATAAGTTCAGTACTTTTCAAAGATGTACCACGAAGTTCCCATTTCGAACTAACTTTTACTTGGAATATGTTCCGATTTTTTTTATTTTCTATAAATAAAAACAAAAAAAGGACTCTAATGGTATTGATTAAAATCATAAATGAAATTTACACCACATATAAAATATCTAGAAATAGGCTGCAAGCTCCTCTGCACTCGGAAGATTCGTTTTTAAGTTCTCTCGATTTTCAATTGTTCCTCGATATGAGGACATGGAATTTTAACACCAGCATACACCGTCCAGTGCTTAAAAGTTTGACCATCGTTATTGCATTTGTTTTTAACGAAATGTATAATGTACCTATTCCTTTACAGATGGAAGTCATATTAAAATTACGTATAATAATTCAAATAAGCTTTTCTAAGAACAGTTCGGGTAACCATTAATGGACGCCAGAAAACAGAGAAAACCATGTGCATCAAACACAGGTTTTTATTTCAGTTTGCGTAGTGTGTATTACTGGGAAAGCTTAAGAGATAGAAAAAAATCGTATGTGTTACATTCACATGACTTTCTCTGCAGCACAGGCAGAGATAAAAAAGATTATTCTTTTATCTATATCGTGTTAATCGAGATAAATATTAATAGAAATATTCTAATTACTTGCTTCCGTGTAAATAGAAGGGAATTTAGAGAATGCACTAGGCAAAGAAAAGTGCCCTAGTGGTGTATTTTTTCGGGCGTAAAAATGCTTAGCACGGCCTCTTTCGGAAGAGAAGTAAAGCCGTTGGTCCCGTGTCGTAGATTTACGGCACGTAAAAGAACCTCAAGCCTGAGCTAAATTAAGCGGTCTTTCATGGGACGCTGAGAACCACAGTAGCTAAGGAACGTCCATAAATAAAACTCCATTTCATTTCATTAATAGAAATGTTCTTATACTTGCTTCCATATAAATAGAAGGAATTTAAGGGAACACACTAGAGAAAGAGAAAGTTAACTCCTTTAAAGGCTGATCGCTACTCTTTGCAAGGCCGCGAGTAAAACAAAAGAGATATGAAACCAAAATGACCTTTGTTTGAGAAAAGTTATAGTCCATAAAAAAAAAAGGAATATGAAAAATTGTTTGTTTTAGCAAGATCTACATATTTTATGTAGAAAGTTTTGTCCATCTCTTACTAAAAGTCATCGAGAGTAAACAGATCTTCAGAGGTTATTCCTAGAGAATTCAAAATATACATTTCGTTTTTTATGAAAATATCCCAATCCTGTTCATTTATTTCTCTATTTACCCTGGGGTCAGATTCCTGTGAAGGAGCAGAGACTCTGGATAAAATCAGCGCAATGCCTAGTATGAAAGTGAGGTTATGGAACAGTTGGTGAAATGAATGGCGAGAGAAAACCCATCCAGAAGGCTCTTCGTCCAATACAAATTTCACATGCAATCCGTTGAGATCAAACCCGGGCCACCTTAATATGGTATTTAATAAAAAACGTTAGCTCCATTATGAGAAAATTAAAATTTTCGAAAACCGTTCCTTGTAAAGGGGTGTAGATATTCCTGAAAATCTTCGTGACGCATCTTAGAAGATCCTAAGCTTAAATACCAAGTTTGGTGTTTAACAGACCTTTCGTTTTTGAGCTTTACTCTCCACAGATACATATGGGTCTTGTTCTAAAAATGCTACTTTTGGATTCAGGATCCCTCAAAACATGTATTTCTGATGATACCTCGGTATCGAATTTCTTGGTGGAATATATTACCTTTTCTATGTACTATGTGCAATGTATATAGAAGCGAGAGAAAGTAAAAATTAATACAACAAATGTAGAGGTAATTAAAATATATAAATAAAACATTCAAAATATTCATCAATTTTCTATGACTCATAACCATCTTGATATCAATGTTTATCACATGAATACTGACGAAGATAATTTGTTTATCCCTAGACATAAATGATCTATTTTCTTTGTTAACGATGATGTAAATTGCCAGCATCATATCAACACCACCGGTGTGCCGGAAATTCTTCCCGCAGGAGCTCTTAAACATGTCAGTAAATCTACTTACATGGGGCATTTAAAAACCATCGGTCTGAGTCGGGGGATGCGCCATGGCCGAGTGGTTAGACCACTCGCCTCTCACCTAGATGAAGTGATTGCATATGAGCTTTTCTCCGGGTTCCACGTTACCCCCGTCATTGCGTTCCACCGGTGCTCCATCTTCATTCCATATATCATCAGTGTCATCGCCTGCGGTGCCAAAAGTAGTAAAAGTGGGCGCTAAACACTATAAAATAGGTGTGGGCCTGGTTTGAACCCGCGACCTTGAGTTCAGAAGGCCAACGCCAAACCAACTGAGCTACCCAAACCTACCCTAGACCTAAAGATCACTTATTTATGTACATAGTTCCAGCATTTCCCCAACAATAAAAGGCATTCTTTTGACAGCTGATGCGCTGCTGTTTTCAACTGTCTGTCGATCCTGCATCTTGAATATAAGAGGGAAGGAGTGGATGTAACACCACATTTAAAACCATGGTTAAGAGAATGTGGATCGAAGACGCGCTTTTTATATGAATAATAAATGTGTAAGGAGCGATGCCTGTAAAGCAGTGCTGCAAACGAATTTTGTGGGAAGAGGAGTAAAAGCATCGGTAGATTGGAAGAAAACTTGAAGGTTTTTAAAAATTAGATTAGTCATTAAAGGAAAGTTGTATAATAACTATTATGATAATACAGTTTTAATAATACTAAAAATAATTTATTAGGAATATTCTGCACTACAGTTGTTCTTCAGCCATCCGAAGTGATTTGTCACCGGAGATTTTGACTAATTATTCTTCTTCCTTATACCTCTTACTTCCATACTTCCATCTATCCAACGTTCTCTTGCTCTACCTTCTCTCTACTTACCTCTATCCTCCCATTTATGGACTTTCTATAGTATTCTACACTCTTACATTCAAAGGAGGTTCCATAAAACCTAAAATACCCTTCTTTTATTTTTGCTTTCTCTATACGTACTATGTACATAGTGTATAGAGAAGGTATTGTATTGCACCCAAAAAAACTTTTTTATAAAAATGTCCGTATGTGTGTCTGTAGGCAGCATAGCTCAAAAATGAAAAGTCCGTTAAATCCCAAACTTGATATTTAACTTCAGTATCTTCCAAGGACGTGACATACACGAAGATTTTCAAGAAATTCCCTTCCCCCAACTACCCTTCACAATAAAAAGAGTTCCACAATTTTTGTTTGCTCAAAAAATGGCTCTAACGAGTTTGATTATAATCTCTTATATTTAAGATATTTCTATGACAAATAAAACGTATTTATTGAATTTTCTGGGGATAGCCTCTGAAGACCTCTTTATTCTGGATGACATTTTCTGAATTTTGTATAACTGGTGAACCGTAAGAACTTGTCAACTCCAGACCACGAAAAGAAACTGATTTCAATCCTATTGCAACCACATTTTAAAACATTTTACTGTCGGTTTAACCTAGTCCATTCCCTTATTTCGCTTCTATTTATAAGACAGTTTCTGCGAATGTTTATCTCGATCAGCATGAAGCACATAGGAGAATACGCTTAGTAACAATAATTTGCTACAAAGATGTAGAGATGTGTGAATGGAGCAATGTGTTCTTTTCGACTTCATAATTTCTCTTATTGTATTATTCTTTAGTTTAACCCGTCCTGAAATTGGCGTTGATTGCCTTGAATACTAGAGTCAAAGATATTTCCATGTAAATATGTTGTAGACCATAAACTTGATCATTTTCCCATTTACTTCACTTCATGACGTGTTTATTTAATACCATAAAGTCATTATAGAGCATAAAATATTATAAACGATACAAGCAAATATCTCCGACGTTGGTGCTGCAAATAAAGTTAAAAGATAACAAGTTACAAAGAATAGGTAGAAAAGTAAAATAGTTCCGTTGTTTAGTAGTTAATATGTAATTTCGGTTGATGTACCAAAAAATAGGGTTGGCAGCAGTGGTAAGTAGAGGAAGTTGCGTATATTTGCTACTCAGGTATGCATAAACCTCGAGCAGCTACGCTGGTGCAAATTTGCAAACAATGAATGTATTTTCTTTATTATCAACACAATAATGAACAAACCGCATTGCTGTTTCAGCTCATCTTTTGTCAATCTTTAACAATAACTCAGTTACTTCATAGTTTAAAGTTGCGTGTCTCAAAACAAAGTTATTTTATGTAACGTAGCAATTTGTAGTGAATTTGCATCACACTGTTGGTAATTAAAATAACATTGAATTACTTGCACATAATCAGTTTTACAAAGGAAATCATGGAAATGGATCTGTTAACTGAAGACCATTTTTGAAAACCCTGGCTTTAAAGCTAATAAAGTCACATCCAGTGATTAGGCCGCGCCGTGGCCGAGTGGTTAGACTATTCGCCTCTCACCTAGACGGGCCGATCCCAAGCGACCGCATGTGAGATTTGTGGTGGACAAAGCGGCGCTGGGGCGGGTTTTCTCCGGGTTCTCCGGTTTTCCCCGCTATAGCATTCCATCGGTGCTCCATCTTCATTCGTGTATATCAGTGTCACCGCCTGCGGTGCCATAAGTAGTTAAAGCGGGGTTAAACACTACCAAACAAACAACATCCAGTGACTAGATCATCTAGTGTCATTACCTCTTGATGTTAAGACAAACTAGAGAAAGTAAACGCCTAAGGAAGATATATAAGAAAGTTCATCGTTTCCGACGAAGAAACAGAAAAGGTACACAGATATGTGGCCTATTGAAGAACAAATTCGCATCTCTGAAATGCAGCAGTTGTTAACCTTTGGGTGCACAGACAACTCGCGCATAGCAACTGATGTAATCATTTTGAAGTAATTATGAATCTCAAAGATCGTTAGTCAATACCATCGTCTTTCTTTTTTTTTTTTTCATTTGGCATTTTACTTTTACATTTAATTACTAATTTGTTATCGTATACACCATTTTCATTCCATTGTATTACGTCATCATTATTTGTGTATACATTTCTAGTGAACATATTTACTCATATTTACTCATTTAAGTTTGGGTTTTCACTTTCAAAAATCTTATGTGTTACAATCACATGACTTTCTCTAGCTGTTCTACAAACTACTTATTAAAGATTACTCGTCTTTCTACACCATGCTAATCGAGATAAACATTAGCAGATCTTATTACTTAGTTCCTTGTGAGTAGAAAGGAACTAAGGGAATATACTAGGCTAAACCGACAGTCAAATGTTTTAAAAGCTGCCGTTATGCGATTGTCATTGCAAATCGCTTCTTTGCTTGGCCAGAAGTAGAACAAAAGTAAAACGGAGACTTCTTATCTGAGAAAAGTTTAATACTTTACAGTTGAAACAAATAACAAGGAATAATATTGGAAACGGTAAACTCCACGAAAAAATGTATTTGACATAAATTGTGTCTTTTGATGAGATCTACATTTCTTGTGCAGTAGGTTTTTGTCTATCTCTTACGGTCCAACAGTTAGGCAAAATTTGGCAAAGTTCAACCAGAATAATGTGGTCTTCAGAGACTATTCCCAGAAAATTCAGGATCTGCATTTTATTTGGGATGTAAGTATCTTTAATATACGGTATTTTAATCAAAATCATTAGACCCATTTTTAAAAAATTCAAAATATTCGACAATTTTTCCATGAAAAGGGTAGTTTGTGGTGGGGGTATTTTCTTGAAAGTCTTGTGTCCCATTCTTCGAAGATACTAAATCCAAATACCAAGTTTGGTGTTTAACGGTCTTTTGGTTTTTGAGCTATACTTTCCACAGACACAGACAGACCTGTTTCTGAAAATGTTTTTTGGACTCAGGGGACCCCAAAATATATATTTCCGGTGAAATCTCGACATCGAATTTTTGGGTGGAATACAATCCTTCTCTATCCACTATGTACATTGTACATACGGGGCTAGAGAAAGTAAAAGCACCACACGCTGCTCTTGGTACCTGGCACTGCTGCGCGAGGATTAAAATGTCATTCAATAAAAGTTTGAAAGCGAATATTTCTGATAAGAAGTTTAATGTGGATAATATAGGTATTTAAGAAGTTTTACTCACTTTTTTACAATTATTCGTTTACACAAGTTTAATTCTTGCTTTTATTCTCATTTTCCGGGTGCTACAGGAAAGAATATAGTCTTGATAATGAATTAATAAAGCCGCTGTAGCTCGTGAAGGGCTAGAACCCCTACAGGCGGGGTGGCTGGGTGATGTGGCTCACATGTTGAGCTACTTCACATGAGCAGAAGACTTGCCCTTTCACTTTATGATTTACACTAAAAGTTACACATACAGTTTGTGAAATTTTAGTTCTATTTGAGGTTTTTCACTGATATGGACAATGGTTCACCAGTGTATTCCTAGGTGTTGCTTGAGAGTATCTAGCCATCTTCTTTTTGGCTGTCTTGTGTTCTCCTGCCAATATAGGTGTCCCACATGGTGGTTACCCAGTTCATCTGTCTTGCTACTGCCTTGCTATGTGACCACCCCACCTCCACTTTGTCATGAGAGTTTGTTGCGCGATGTCCTTAGAGGCTGTGTTATGCTGCAGTGTCACGTTAGAAACCCTTTCTCGCAGTGAAATAGCAACCATCTTTCGCTTCAGTGCTCATCCTTTGGTTGTGTGGGGGTTTGATAATCGTATGTGGGAACAGGGAAGGCACAGTAATTAAGGATCCTCTTTGGTTTAAGGCTCTATTGAGGATTATGAATTTTAACACCCAGAGGGATTTCCAGGATTGGGTTATTTTCTGTTGCATTTCTTTCCTTATAATCCGGATTAACCAACCGGAAACTCTCAGGCATTGAGTCAGTGGCTTGTGGCTTGTGGTTTGAGATCCCGTGTTCAATTCCCGTTGGACCAGTCCAGTTGTGGTTTTCCTAGTGGATAGACGAATTATGCGGTGAATTTTAATCTGACATAGCCATGAACCTCCGTTAGTGGTAGAAGCCATCAATGGATCGGTTGACTTGCCGGGGAAGAGTTTAAACCGACGAGATAACGCTTTCAACCAGCCTAAAGCCCACAAGAGTTATCAAGAATTAACCGGATTGTCCTGGAACTTCTTTTACCCCCACTTCAAAAACATTTTTGGTAGTGTTTAACGCCTGCTTTTACTGCTCTGGCACCACAGGGGATGACACTGACGATACATGAAGATGGAGCCACGGTGGAAGGAGATGGCGGGGGAAACCGGCGCGGTCTGACCACTCGGCCAAAAACATTCTAAGACTCTGTGGAAAGTTCCAGCGGCTATACAAGCCACGCGTTTTTGAGTGAGACGTAAGTGTGCGATTCTACAAGCGAGTTTGTGGCGGCGGACAGTTGTGACAGTAAGTGCTGCCTCTGCGAGAGATTATAGACGTCTTCCTTTAGACTCCCCATAGAATGAATCGTCCAAGAATCTGTCTCCGCATTTGTTATTACGCCGCTACATGGTAGAAAAAACGAAATTGCAGCGAAAATTGAACTAGATCATATTAGTGAATTGACATTGAAAATATATTGAAGTAGCAGTGAAAACTGGAAAAAGTCACAAAAACTACCACGATAATTCCAGTGCATAATTTCCTATATTCTTATGATTTAGCGGGGTTAGTTGCCATATAAGTAGTCTTCGACGTATACTGTGAATGTGTTTTGCAGAGAGAAGAATTTCTTTCCTTGCTGGGAGACTTCTGGCCAAACCTGTTCGTACGGATAGAGGACATTGACAGGACAGCCGGGGATATGCAATCTGGAAACGTTAGGAAACCCATTTCGCTATACCTGCCGCCATCTGATACAGCTATCATTCGTACTCTCTTGCCTCATCCCTTCCTCCCAGAAATGTTACTAGCCGAAATACAACTAGTCACATAGATGAAATCCTCCTGCGTTTTTATTCCCTAGCCCCAATAGTTTTACACATTACGCATAAAAACAGACAGACAAAACTGTTTATTTTGTTTTTTGTTTTTTACTTTTTCTAGCCCCGTATGCACAATGTACATAGGGATAGACAAGCATTATATTCCACCCAAAAATTCGATGTCGAAATTTCACCGGAAATACATGTTTTAGGACTCCCTGAGTCCAAAAAACATTTTCAGAAACAGGTCCGTGTGTGTGTGTGTGTGTGTGTGTCTGTGGACAGCACAGCTCAAAAACGAAAAGAGGGTTAAATACCAAACTTTGTGTCTCGGTATCTTACAAGGATGCAACACGAAGATTATCAAGAAAATCCCCCACCCCTAACTATCCTTTACATGGAACTTTTTTTGAAAATTTTGTTTTTCTTAAAAATGACTCCCACGATTTTGATTAAAATTCCACATATTAAAGCCATTTCTATCGCAAATAAAATGTATATCTTGAATTTTCTGGGAAGAACTTCTAAAGACCTGTTTATTCTGGATGAATTTTGCTTAATTTGGCATAACTAGTAAACCCTAACAGATAGACAAAAAATACTATACAAAACATGTAGATCTTGTTAAAATACGCACGTTATGTCACATACATTTTTTTCGTCGAGCTTACCGTTTTCGAGGTATTCCTTGTTATTAGTTTCAGTTGTGAAGTACTTATACTTTTCTCAGACGGGAGTTGTCTTTTTTTTTTTTTTGGTAGTGTTTAACGCCCGCTTTAACTACTAATGGCACCGCAGGCGGTGACACTGATGATACATAATGATGATGGAGCACCGGTGGAATGCGATGGCGGGGGAAACCGGTGTACCCGGAGAAAACCCGCCCTAGCGCCGTTTTTTCAGACGGGAGTGTCCATTTTTCTTTTGTTCTACTCATGGCCAAGCAAAGAAGCGATTTGCAATGACAATTGCATAACGACAGCTTTTAAAACATTTAACATCACTTTGGCCTAGTGCATTCCCTCAGTTCCAGTATACTTATAAGGAACTAATTTATATCGATTAGCGTGATGTTGAAAGAAGAATAGCTTTTGAAAGAAGCTTGTAGAGTAGCTATAGAAAGTTAGGTGAGTGAAACACATCAGAAAATGTCTCACTATGTGAATGTTGCACCGAGAGAGGGGGAGGGAGAAATGAGGAGGCACTGCAGGATAAGGGAAGCTATAGAGACGGAAAGAGGATTGAGATAGTGATAGAGGAAGAGAGAAAGAAGTATCCTCATTATTAACGCCGGATTGTAGACAAAAGCAGACAATAACTCTACCGATGTTGCAATACTTCAGGAAATAATTTTGCAGCTACGAGCATTCTCCATTGAAGTAGCTTCAGGTTAATGAGATTCAAGGTGTTACAAAGACGAAGGTGGTGTGACATACTTATTAAACTTAGTTCCTTGCGCATAATAACTTCGAACACTTTGTTTGTCTCAGACTCCAGAACATAAATAGGAAAACAAAGGCTGCATCCGGAAACAAGCAAAGCATCAAACAACTCGCGCACATGGATGCTTCTTATAACAACGTTCTTCATCTGCATTGTGCTTCACTTATGCTTTTACTTCAGTAATCCAATATAAGCATTAAAGGCATCCTTAAAGTAACGTTCTGCAAATAAAGCGATAGCAATTATTCCCCTTTTACACTGTCGTCTGTTGGAATCTGAAATGCCTGTAATCCGTGCGTTTTGAATTTGTGTCGCAGATGTGGAACGGCTTTTCTCCGAATGTCCGATTTTTTTTAACATTTGTTTAGAGTTAAAATGTTTATAAATATTTATATTTTTAATTTAATATCTTTATTTATTTGACAATTTTGAATATATATCTGTAAAATTATAATATTTCTATTTGGTGAAGATTTAATAAAGTTAAAATCAGTAGATATACGTTACGGTAGAGGTGCCGGGATGGAGAATTTCAGATTTTATTTATTTATTTATTTATTTATAATTCTCCGATGTCCCCCGTCATTGCATTCCACCGGAGCTCCATCCTCATTTAATGTATCATCAGTGGCATTGCCATAGTAATAAAAGCGGGCTTTAAACACTATAAAAATGTCGTAGAGTTTAATAAAATGGGCTTAATCCTCCAACTATTAATATGCATACAGGGTCATTTATATTGGTGTGAAATGTTTCGAGGCACTCTCCTAAAATCTAAAAGAAATACATATTTAGTTCACTGCTGTACAACAATTGTTCGATGCTTCGACGTATAGATAGTTGATGACTTTCTCTCGATACTGCACGCTAACACTACAGTCGAAGATTGACTCAAGACTCACTAACTTGACTTGTAATTCTTCGTTATGTATCTGTGAATGACGTCACAGAAGTTTTGGAAGTCAGTAGAAGCCAGTGGAATATTCTGGCATGTGCCAGTTGTGTCGATGGTACTACAAGACTGGCGTCGCTCTGCCTGTATTTATCGCATTCTAAGGCCTCCAGCTCCGCCGCAGAGCATACCAAGGCCCTCAGTTCCGTCGCAGCGCATACCAAGGCGAACGTGAGAACAACTGCACACGGCATTGCCACAATATGAGCATGGGTCTTGTTTTGTCCCTTCGTTGCAATAAATAATAATTCCTTGAACCAAGGCGTTCTGCGCTGATTGTTTTATTTTGTCTCTTGTCGAGCAAATAACTTATAATTCATTGAATTCAATTGTTGTCCGCTCTGGTTGATTACTTTAATTTTGCTATAGAGCACGGAAAACAGAAGCAAAAATCTGGTTTGTTAAATTCACATGACTTTCTCTGCCTGTTCTGCAAACAAACTCATTTAGAAAAGATTATTCTTCTATCTACATCATGCTAAACGAGATAAACATTAACACAATTGCTCTTGCTATTTAGTTCCTTATGAGCAGAAGGGAAAAAAGGGAGTACACTAGGCTAAAGTGATGCTCGAATCTTTTAAAACCCGATCGATATGTGAACAATTGAAGTTCGATTCGCTTTACATTTCCAGAAAAACAAAAAAGAGATGAAACAGAAGGTGACCCCGTTTGAGAAGATGCTAAGTTTAAAATTGAAACCGCTAACAAGGAATATCTTGAAAACGAGCAACTCTGCAACAAAAATGTATGACACAAATTATTTGTTTTAACGAGATCTACATTTTTTGTAGTAAGCTTTTGTGTATCTCTTAAAGTTTACTAGTTATGCAAAATTCAGTAAATTTTTTTCAAAATGAACAGTTCTTCAGAAGCTATTCTCCGAAAATTCAAGATATGTATTTTTTTGTGATGTAAATAGCTTTAATATGCGGTAATTTAATTAAAAACATTAGAGTCATTTTGAGAAAAACAACATTTTCAAAAACTATTCCATATAAAGGATAGTTTGGGGTGGGGCGATTTACTTGAAAATCTTCGTTTCGCATACTTGTCTGATACCAAACTTAAATACCAAGTTTTGTACTTAACGGTCTGTTAGTTTTGATATAGGCTGTCCTCAGACACACACGCACACGCAGACACACGAACATTTTTCTAATTTTGTTTTGACTCAGGGGACATCAAAACGTATATTTCCGGTGAAATATCGGTATCCAACTTTTTGATGGAATACAATACTTCTTCTATACACTATGTACATAGTACGTGCAGAGAAAGTAAAAAATATTACATGCATAACATTGTCCATAGAAATGCATGTCGAGCACGTAAGCTTTATGCATAAAGGTGCTCTACTTTTCTCAAACGGGGTCACGTTTCCTTCCATTTCTCTTATGTTTTTCTGCTGGAAATTTATAGCGAACCAAACTTCAATTGTTCGCATAGCGACCAGTTTTTAAAAGATTTAACTTTTGCTTTAGCCTAGTGTATTCCCTTATTTCCCTTCTGCTTACAAGGAAGCAAGTAAGTAATAAAACAATTTCTGCGAACGTTTATCTCGCTTAGCATGTGGATAAAAGAATGCTGTAAGAGTAGTTTGTGTGCAGAACAAATGGAGAAAGTCATATGAATGGAGCACATCAGATTTTTTGTAAAGCGTATCATTTGTACTTGGTTTCATATTTGCATAAATTGTTATAAGGATACAAATCTGTGAAAATTGATCAAAAATTGCAAAAATGAAAAAAAGTACAATTTCATGTTGTTTTTATTACCATGTGGCACTTTAAACCGTATCACGTGACGATTTGAATGGAAGCCTGTAAGCGGGTATGGTGCTTTAACGTTTTCACTATGGTGAAAAATTGCTAAAAGTCTGAAATTTGGTATCCGGCCGTGAAATAGAGACTGCAGCTTGACTCGGACCAAATGACTTGCACTTTTTCTTTGCTTTATATATTATTCGGAATTAGTGTCCCTGAGAGTTGACAGATATAATTGCTTTAAACATTGCTGCAGGAGTAAATGTAAATGTCGTGTTATTTATGGACGCTCTTTAACTGCTGTGGTTCTCAGCGTCCCATTCTCAATTGGGTGTGACCGCTTAATTTTGCTCAGAGGCTTCCCTATCAGGCTTGAGGTCCTTTTACGTGCCGTAAGTCTACGGCACGGGACCAACGGCTTTACTTCCCTTCCGAAGGAAGCCATGCTAAGGATTTTTACACCCGAAAAAATCCATCGTCCTCCGCCGGGTTTGAACCCACGACCTTGGGTATATGAAGTCAGCATGGTAACCATTACACCACGGAGGGCGACGTTGCTGCGGGAGAATATGAAATTCTAACACTTACTAACAAAAAGTGTTAAATTGTATGTTAAATCTTAAAACCTATTTTCTCGTGATTTTATCTTTCAGCGGTTTCATCACTTTAAATTGCTCCACACGATACAGTTTTCGAAACAGAAGCTTGTTGTGCTTGGTTAAAAATGGTACAAAAGAAAATGGATGAGATGGTTTTTTTCTAATATCACCAGTGCTTGTGTAATTATATAATAAACTTCATATTTCAATAGCAAAAATAAAAAATTAATAAAATGACAATTAAATAATTGTTTCTCCTAAACCAATAGTAAAAAAAAAATTCATCTTATCAATTTACTAATACTATGTTTATCAGGTACAACTACAAAGTATTATATTTCTCTAACTGAAATTGCATCGTGTGGAATGATTTAATTAAATGATAATAAAACACTTCAAATATGTTAATATCACAAGAACTATTTGGAACAAAAGTCTGAAAATTAGCATGTAAACTATTCTTAATACTGTAATTGCTGTGTTAAAGTTTCAAATCAATCCAAGCAAAATTGTAGATTTTAGGTTTTTCACAGATGGGTATCCTTAATCGCCAATTGGCAATAAAACCAAATAAACTGTGCAACAAATGATTAGTGTAATTATATAAATTGTAACACTTACAAGAGAAGATGTTTAAGATATTCTTTCGAGGTGAAATTAAGCTATTCGCTATTCATTCCATTTTGATTTCTGGTGAATACTTAGTGTACTCACCAAATATGTTACAAATATTGGCTTTATGGGGGGGGGGCGAACGTACTCTTCATGATAAATAAATTTGAAAAAAGCTCTAAGCTATGAAAAAAGTAACTGTAGTAAATAATCACAGTACAAAGTAAAAAACTACATTGTATATAATTGGAGCACATCCTTTTTACGCTTAAAACGGTAAATTTATATACAATAAAGTTTACTGTATAAGAAAAGAAAGATTAAAAAATATCTAAAACAATGGCATGGGCTTATGTATATAATAAAGTTAACTATAAAAGAAAAGAAAGATAAAAAAAGGGTAAAACAATGGCATGAACTTAGTCATTCACGCAGAAGTGCTGACAAACTAGTAATGGCAACATAGGCGAATGAGTAAACAAATTATTTATATTTGGGTAACCAGGATATATGCTCAAAGTAATAAAATTGTCACCAATGCCTTTGTCATCCCCCAAGAGTGTGGGGATTTTGTATGACGTCAGCCGAGTATTTTCTGTGATGGAACTACAACCTATCATGGATAATCGTACCCTTGGGATCTCTCTCATCGCGGGGAACAAATTGAGCTTCCAAGAATTCATGTTCTCAGAAAACGGAATTGTTCTCCTGATATCATTTCCTGAATACTGTCCCATGGCTGCCATATTCCAGGGGTTCTTTTCAGGTAAAGACTTTTGGAGTAGAGCCGGTCAAGTCAGCTTTGAGTCTCGCTCGTTTCTCGCTGCCGCTAAGCGCGCCTCTCGCAGCCAGTAGATACAGTTCACGCATAGAGAGCTTGACCAACGAGCGTGCGAGAGTCTCAATTACTCGCAAGACTTATAAATCTTGTTAATAGCAAGACTGCGGAGTAATACGCGGAAACTCGCATAATCAGTTCTTTAAGTTATATCATTTCATTTGTTTAAATGATGTTTAAATAACCCACGCTAGGGAAAGGTTTAAAACCGAAATGTGGTATTACAGAATCTGCAGATATGAATATGGTCTACACTTTTATTAAAAATGAGTGTGTATATATTTTATAACTCCTAAGACATTCATGTTGCAAGAAGTAATTCTATGTGTTTGGCTGTAATCGGAATTTGTTTATACATAGCAACACAAAGTATAGGTATGTCATTAACCATTAATATCGCTGATTCAAATCGTTTACTGTGATCGCGTTTGCATATATGTACTGTTAAACGATGAATCCTTTTGTGTTATTACTAAGGGCCAGGTTTTTTAGATTTTTATAAATGCAGTTTTAGCCTTTTATTATTATCTTCTATTAGTCTCTATAGGTTTTAAACAATTTCCCTAACTTTGTAATGATATTCCATTCTTTTAAATAATTTTCTTACCAATTTAAGGAAGAAACGCCTGTAATAACATAACTCCATGGCACGACAGCTCCCGGGGAACCTTGGCCTACCGCCCGGCCGCTGCGTCCCCCATCTCGGTCCACTACAGACGTCATGGATGGGGTGCAGTATTGGAGGGTGAGACGTGGTCAGCGCCTCGAGTCCCCCCGGCCGGTTAATGCGGTCCTCATGACCTGGAGCCGCTACTTCTCCATCAAGTAGCTCCTCAATTGGCCCCCCAGGGACCTTACGAGGCTGAGTGCACCCCGGACCAGGTCTCCCAGCGGGGGAAAAATCCCCACGCCGGTACTGGGGATCGAACCCAGGTCTCCCGCTTGGTAAGCAGCAACGCTACCACCGCGCTAAGGAGACGACCCCTGTAATAACATAATACAGATAAAAATATGAAAATGATTTTACTTCACCGAAGTAAGCTATTAGTATGTAAGTACTGTAATTTAAGGCAATTTGTTTCACATCATACTCGTGATAGATCATTTTAACTAAAAAGCTCGGCAAGTATTTTTAATATACGGCCCTCGCATAAAACAAGATTCACATCTCAGCAATGTTGCTATACACAACGAGCCACATTTACAAATTTCCTGTTGTTTTTTAATAATTATATCCCTATAGGTAGAACAAGATCTTTCAACTTCGCAAGATGTCATTGGCGTATATTTCATTACACGCAATTTCTATACCAGGATAAAAGTCGTGATAAATTATTTCTCTAGCTACCACACATGTACACTCAAAACAAAACTAAACGAAGTGTTAAACAAAAGTTTTAATTCAAATGAATTGAGGAAATGCGTTGAAACTTTCTAACTTACTTATAAGGGAAAAAACAGGTAAGATCCTAAAATCTGGGCCCCAGTTATTACGCAATCAGTTTATACTACGGGTCATACGTCAACCTACTTCGTCTGTAGTTACGAGAATACTTGAGTCGCCTCGCTCGTTAGCACCAGTTTTCGATACACGAGATTCTCGTTGCCACACTCTCGAGAAGTGGCGTGTCTTACGAGAGTGGCACGGGCATTGACCGCCCCTACGTTGAAGCGGTTACGTAGCCACTCTTAACAACAGCTGGATATAGGCAGTGTAAAGGCTAGCCCCTTTGGAGCGCATTATGACTATTTTCTATTCATCCTTAAGTTTATCCGCGACCCCCCCTGCCCCACCAAAAGTGCATTCCTTTTTTGGTTGGAGATAATATGGATAGTTACAACACAAATAGATGTAAACATGAGAATTCTAAAAGAAACAACTGTAAAAAAAGTAACAAGTATGGGATAACTAACATTTCGGCCTCTTTGACAAATTCTAACCCAATTTATAAAATGTTCTTTGGCAACTGTTTCTTCATTTTAGTAACTGCTGCCGGTTCATTTTTAAAAATACATTGTACACTTACACGAAATACATTCTTCACATTCTTGCATTGCGTATTTCACACGATTTGGCTGAAACAGCTTTTCCCGTTTCAGTTTTTTTCTGTACGAGCACAGTTTACACTTGTAGCCGAAACACTGGTGAACGCAGAGCTTAATTTCACCACTATGGGAAGTGATTTTATTTCTCTCAAAGCTTATAATAAACATTGTTTTTTTCACCACTTGTCAATGGTTTACCGGCCTTGTACGTTACGTAACTCGAAGAAGACGCAAGAACAAATTCACAACCACTGCTCCCCGTGATACTAAACAGCAAGAAACAGCAACTGCTGTAAACAATATTGCGCACACAGGTTATTCACATGGATTGTATGTTGGGACTTGTAGCTCTGTTTGACGACATAAATTAGCGTTAACTAAGCTCTTAAGCATTTGTATAGAATATTATAGCATTTAAGAATTGGTTTATATTGAAATGTAGTTTATTAGCATGGCATTACATTCCTATGGACATTGTACTGGTCACATTGTGGCGCGAACCAACCTACGAGTGGATACGTTTGAAGATCTGTGTAAAACCATAGATTGTCCTTCTGATGGACTCGAAGTGAGATCAGGGCCTCATGTTGACACAATTTACTGTATAGTCATTTTTAGAATTACCTACACTACAATAACTAATTATTAATATGGATGTAATAACAACTCCTCTGCTCACTGAAAAGAGTAGACACAAGCACTATGATTTGCTTTCCCTGGATGAAGCCAAGATTTGGATTAATCCATACTCTCACTACACGGTTTTCAAAATGGCACCAGAAATGACCAGATATTTCTCTGAAAACATATGCTTTATAGTTCCTAGTAGGTTAATTTACTTGTTTTCTTTCTCTAGCATGTATGTACAATATACGTAGAAGGTAGAGAAGGTATTGTATTCCACCCAAAAATTCGATACTGGGATTTCACCGAAAATATGTTTTGAGGACGCCTGAATACAAAAAAGCATTTTTAGAACTAGGTCAGTAAGTTACCAACTTGGCGTTTAAGTTTAGTATTTTCCAAGGATGCCACCCGAACATTTTCATAAAATCTCCCCCTCGCCCAACTTATATTGAATATTTTTAGAAAAGTTGCATTTTGTAAAAATGGCTCTAACGACTTTGATTAAAATGCCGTATATTGAACACATTTACACGGCAAATAAAATATTCTTGGTAACAGCCGCTGAAGTCCTCTGCTTTTTGAATGACTTTTGCATACCTAGCTGGTTAACAGCAAGAGATACTGCACAAAAATGTAGAGCTCGTAAAATCACACAATTTCCTTTATATATAGTTTTTGTGTTTGTTGTTGTTGTAGAGTTAATCACTTCACAGATTTTAGTGTTTTCAAT
Source organism: Hymenopus coronatus (assembly GCA_030762935.1). NCBI lineage: Eukaryota > Metazoa > Arthropoda > Insecta > Mantodea > Hymenopodidae > Hymenopus > Hymenopus coronatus. The sequence goes on along the minus strand of CM060900.1, from coordinate 497,764,512 downwards.
TTTTCGATACTTAAATTTTTCTCAAACGAGAAGGGGTCATCCGTTTCATATCTCTGCTGATCTACTCCTCAACATCGAAGGATATCTGAAACACATGACGGCTTTGTAAGAGATTTGACCATCGCTTTAGCCTAATGTATTCTTTTATTTCCCTGCTACATATCACGAACCAAGTAATAAGAGTATTTCTTGGTAATGTTTATCTGGATTAGCGTGACTTATTTGTCAGAATAGTCTGTAGAACAGATAGAAAAAGTCATGTGAATGGAACACACCAGATTTTTACTCACAATCCTCGTATACCAAGCCGCCCAAAAACGCCGTATTTCACGTGTGTAGATATCTTGCGTTAAAAGTGTTGCAGATTATATTTAAGATAATCTACAGTGATACAAGCACCATCCAGAAAGTGACTGACGATTAAAGGATAACGTTAAGTGGTAACGAAGCATATCAACACAAAACTTTATTCACAACATTACAGTACCTTATTCTATTTCTCACCGTAATCTCCATTCTGTCAAGACATTTATTGTCACGTGGTACCAGTTTTTCAATGCCCATATTATACTTTTCTACCGCCAAAGAACTTATTCGTTTTTTTTAATGCACAAAATGTTCGGCTAATCGAATTTTATAGGCAAATAACGCAAGTATATGGTGATAAAGCAATGAACGAATCTTCAGTGAGGAAATGGTGTATAATTTACGAGTAATCAAAGAAGAACCAGTATGTACGATAAAGATCGCAGTGAAAATTCATCAATCGTTATGGAGAAGTTGAAAGCAAATGTTGATAAAGAATTAAGAAACCCGGTGTTTCACTTTGGACACCATATATACTTTTTGGATGGAAAAGATTTCCCAACCGATGAAGACCTCAAACTGACACTGACATTTTGGCTCATATGTTAAGCGGTGGAAGAGTATAGCATCTGCATTACCGGTACCACGTGACATAAATACTTTAATAGCAATGACGATTAAGGTGGAGAATACAGTAAGGTACTGTAACTTTGTAAATAAAGTTTTGTATTGATAACTTTCGTTATTGTTTACTTATGCCAAAACGTCTGTCACTTTCTGGATGTGCCTCGTAAATACCTGAAGTATCTCCTTTCACAAGCCGTGAGAAGAAAAGATTGTAAAGGTTCAGTTTTCAAACCGAAAAATACAATGTCATAACCAGGATTTGAACCACGGGGCTTCCGGTTTCTATCCAGTTAGTTGGATTGAAGACTCCGACGGAAATTGAAGGCTCCATGGTTTAAATCCCGGCTGTGGTGCACTGAATATTCTGAATCAATCTTTCAATACGCCTTACAGCCCTCTTTTGTCAGATCTAGAAATTTTTATAAAATTGGTGCAACTTCAAAAGCTTATACTTAGTTATTTTATATGGAAATATAAAAAAAATAAAAATGTCTATATAGAGGAATGGTGTCAACATGTTATTAGAATAAAAACAGGTTTATTTACACTTCGTATGTCTAGGTCTGACGTCATTACAAAGTTGGAGTATTAGAATCCTTAGCCTGAAAACTTAATATGGTAAAACTTAATACATTGAAAGGCTGGATTAACGATTGAGGTTTAAATTCAGGTTTTCAAAAAATTATTTTGATAGCAAAATGATTACCTTCTCTACACGTTTTCCTCAAAAATGCGTCTAATGCTTTTGATTAAAATACCGTACATTAAAGATATTTGCATGACAAATAAAATGTATATATGATTTTCTGGGAACAACCTCTGAAGACCTCTTCATTATGGATGACTTTTGCACAGCTGGTAAACTGTAAGAGATAGACAAAAACTTACTGAACAAAAATTGCAGATTTCGTTAAAATACACAATATGTGTTATATACATTTTTGTGAAGTTATTCGTTTTCGAGATATTTCTTGTAATTTGCAAACAGGATTCTTCTTCATCTCTCTTTTGTTGTACCCCTGACCATGCAAAGAGAACCGAACTTCAATTGTCCACATAGCGACTAGTTTTTAAAGGATGTGATTATTGTTTTAGCCTAAAGTAGGTATACCCTTATTTTCCTTCTGCTTGGGAGGAAGTAAATAAGACAACTTCTGCTAATGTTTATCTGAATTACCATGACATATATAGATAAAAGAATAGTCTTTTGTAAGAAAGTTTGTTTGTAGAAACGGTAGAGAAGCTCATGTGAATGGATCACATCAAATTCTCTCTCTCTCTCAAATGAGATATCCAATGAGTTGCAATGAAAGCATAGCTCCCTTAAAGAGGAGAAAGAAAAATCAGTATAGTCATAAATCGAAGGAATTGGAGTTTTAAAAAAGTCCTGCAAATTAGATGTAGAGTGCGTGTGAAGAATGAGGCAGACACGGAACGTGGCTCGGCTCGCGGTGCAAACGGATCCTCAGGCATTTACATCTTCAGTAGAACACACCAATATGTGTAACATCACCGAGCGTAACCGAAATGAGAAAGTTAGGCTGAAATTAAGCTTATCATTGAACCAAGGAAGAAGCAAATGAAATGATGCCCATATGCAATTCTTGCCGTATGCAAATGCACGTTCCGTGTCACCTTGCAACATTTAAGAGACACCAAGTGTGAAATTTCCAATTTCAATGCTTCTGTTTAGGTTTTTCTGAAAGTTTTACTGTGATTACACTGTTAATGGCTGCCTATCGCAGCTCCTTATTTCCTCACACTGCTGAGTGTGCACCGGTTCTATAATGGGGACTTAAAATCCTCACCACCATGGTTAGTATTGACCCCGGATGCTTTCCGTGGCCGAGAACCAAAGCACCACTCTCTAGCCCACAGCGCCATGGCACATGACCTTTATTTCCTAAAGTTCCACATTACAATATTCCTTTCCTTTAGTCTCACATCAAGTGTAATTTTATTTAATTACAAAAGGTATAAATGTAAGGCCGCGCCGTGGCCGAGTGGTTAGAAAATTCGCCTCTCACCTAGACAGGTGACCGCATGTGGGATATGTTTTGTTTTTGTAGTGTTTAACGTCCGCTTTAACTACTTATGGCACCGCAGGCGGTGACACTGATGATACATGAATGATGATGGAGCACCAGTGGAATGCGATGGCGGGGGAAACCGGAGTAGCAGGAGAAAACCCGCCCCAGCGCCGTTTTGTCATCATTGTTATTGTCCGCGGTTGCGTATGTAGTAAAAGCGGGCGTTAAACGCAAGAAACAAAGTGTGATGCCTCAGCTTTTTTTCTGTGCCGAGTACTATGTGCATTCACATAGTAGGTGTAGAAAATATTGTATTCCCTCCAAAACTTTGGTAGCAAGATTTCTCCGGAAATACGTGTTGAATAAAGTAATTTAAAAAAGGGTACGTATGAGTGTGTATGTGTGTATGGACATTACAACTCAAGGCCGAGGAGTCCCTTAAGAAACTTAAGTTAAGTAGCTTTCTAGGATGCGACACAAAGATTTTCAAGAAAATCCCCCCACTTCAAACTAACCTTTATATGGATTTTTTTTCCTAAATTGATCTTTTCCTCATAAGATGGCTCTAACTAGACTGATTAAAATATCGTATATTACAGATATTTACATGGCAAATAAAACATATATCTAGAATTTTCTAGGAATAGTCTCTGAAGACCTCTTAGTTCTGGATGCCTTTTGTATAAGAAAACTGTAAGAGATGGACAACAACTTCCTACACAAAAATGTAAATCTCGTTAAAACACAAGTTAAGACATACACATATTTTTGTACAGTTACCCATTTCAGAGATATTCTTTGTTATTGGTTTCAATTTTAAAGTGCTTATACTTCTCTCAAACAAGAAGTCAACATCCGCTTTACATTTGTTCTACTCCTGGTCATGCGAACAGAACCGAATTTAAAAGTAAATTGCATTGCGACAGCTTTTAAAAGATTTGACTGTCGCTTTAGCCCAGTGCATTGCCTCATTTCTTTTTTACTTACAAGGACCTAATAAATATAAACATTACTGCTAAAGTTTTTCTCGATTAACATGGAGAAGATAGACGAATAATCTTTTTAAGCGTATTTTGTTTTCAGAACAGGTAGAGAAGCTCATGTGAATGGAATACTTGGGATATTTTAACGTCTTTTAACATGCTAGTTCAATATCGGAAGATTAGGAGTTTTTTTGTAACACAGAAATAAAATTCATTCTTATTGCTCTTGAATGTTGCATACGTAACTGATTTGTATTTTCTCTTAAATTTGCATTCTGTGTTAAACTGCGCAGTTGTTTGTGTTTTGTTTATATTGAACGCATCTCGTATTTCACTTATCCTGGGAGCGGATTACTTACAGCAGTGATCATGAATAAAGGGATTGTGCAAATTGTCGTGCCATTCCTGTAGTGCGGATATAACACGTAAGGGAGGAGGAACGCTGCGCCTCTTCCGGTCAAGCATCGTACTGTCGTGAACACTGAACGATTCTGTGCAGGTGTAATACATTATACTTACTAAGCGCGTACCTCTTCTTGGGCGCTAGTTTTTCGGAGAAATGAGGGCTGGAAGGAAGAGGAGAGAGCTCGCCTGCCTGACTTTCCGCAGTGTCGTAAACCAAAGAGTTTGTTTCTTTGAGGTCCTCATTCATTATGGTGTATATTAGAGATGGGCAAAACGATTCACCTTCGTGAGTGCATCTCAGTGGTTCGCTCACTTAAGGGAACCGGATCCTTTGAGCGGATCAGTGGTTCACAAACATTTTTAAATAGTGGTTGCAAGAAAACTTGAGAAGAGAGTGTATAAAGGGAAAATAATATACTTTAGAACTAATACAAATTTGTATTCTTAATTTTTTTATATGAAAATTAAAAATTAAAATTTTAAAGAAAAACTACGACAGTTTGAATGAAAATAATAATTATTAGAAAACATCACTTTATGAAATAAAATAAACAGGTAAATGATGTACAACATCTATGGACAAACAATGTGGACTTTATTTTGCATAAACGTCACGTAAAGTTAAACTATTCTGATGAAGAGAAAAATGCTGTAAATACATAATATTATTGTTTAATAACATAACTTAAACAAAACGCTCGTTAAACTTCTCCTTTTTATGTGCATATTTGCCCCGCCTTAGAAATTGTTCTCTCACAAGGAACACTAGTTGCTGGTATGCAAAGTCGTTTTACTACAACTAAATATAAATTAGGATAACTAAGTTTTCTTATTTCCCACCAATTGACTGAACATTGCGTTCGGAAGATTCGACGCCTTCCTGAGTGACATGTGAACCCGTTCAACCACGGTTCTCCAATCTTCTACTCATTCCTGATCCGAAGACCTGCGGTTCACTTTTGCCGCTCACCTACTCACTCGTTCACTGAACTGAACCGTTCAAAAGATCCAGTTCGTTCCTGAGCGACCCATATCTAGTGTACCTATTATTTAGTTTACCACGATCTAGCTGAATTATTACACGAAACGCAGCGCACGTGCATGTGGGATCTACAGACAGAACGAAACCTAGCACTGAAGTCACTGAGTATGAGGATGTATAGACTACTTCATGTCTGCTCTGTTCTGAAACTGCACGAAACCTACCGGATGAAGACTATAGAGCCGAGCGCCCAAGAAAAGATGTGCACCCAGTAAGGATGAATAACTTTATAGGAATGTCTACCGCTTTAAACCATTGATTACGTGTGCAGTCCTGTAATTCTTGTTGGGTTAAATTATATTTACAGTAAAAAGACTTTATCAACATATGCAAGACCGCCCAGGGGGACCAGTCACTTTGACCCATGTGTTTTTCAGGTTTCCCTACGTCATCAGTCGAATTCTGTGGTGGTTCATCTTCCTCCACGACTTTCCTCCGTGACTTCCTGTACCCATTTCTTGTTTGCAAGTTGAAGGACCAGGCAACAGTGTTCGGCAGGTTGCACAGCTGGACGATGGTCGTGCGTTCTGCAACGTCTCTGGCATCGTTGCAGGACCACTCTGTTAGGACCTACTTTGGGTTGCTTGAGGGCGAGCGCCCTTAGGGGGATCCTCGGTACCTCGACTCTTGTGAGTAGCTCGGAAGTATTCGATCTGGTAACTTAAGCACTCATGCTTGCACCCAACGTTATCTAATCTGGCCGCCCTTCGGACCTTTACCTTCATTCCTCCCACCCAGGTGGCCCAGTGAATGGGGCCTCCACCGCGATAATCTTATGTTTAAACAACGTAAGGCGGCCCGCCTCGGTAATGTGGGGTAGTGTACATGCCTCACATTCAAGAAGTCACGGGTTCGAATCTGCTTAGGGTGAGTTAATCGGATAAATGTTTTTCGTGGTTTCCTCTTTATACTCAGAAGGCGAATGTCGAGTAACTTCAAGCTCTATTGACCCCGAGAACATTTGAGCATCATTTCACCGATTTCATTCATCGTCAGATGTGATTAAAGGACGTTAGAAAAATAAATATTATGCGGCAGGAGCTAAAATATACTGTAGTTGGTTTTCTGGTTTTCAACCTTCAGGAATGACAAACCCACTTCTGAGTCTAGCGGGTGGGGTCCACTGCCTCCAATGGTAGGATGAAGGTATATAGTGTTGCTGTGGTCTCCGAACCGTGTTAGGTCTTCGTAATGCTCCTCATGACAGCTAATTATAAGGGCATTCCTAAAATCGCAATCGAGTGCCGGAAATCGAACCGTGAGCCTTCATCACCGAGCTACTTCGACGACAAATTTAATATTTGTTGTAAGTCGATAATTTTTATGATTCTATAACGAATTATGGCATTTATGCAAATGAGAGAAAATTATTATTATCAGGAAGTTAAAAAGAATATACCCGGAATATTTGTCACATATAAATTGACGTTAGTATATAAAGTATACTGAAAATATAGTCATTGCAATTAAGATTTTATATTAAAATACTATATTGGATTGCATTTCATATGAAAGGAGTTGGATAACTGTATCTTCTTACAGTAAGGTTTTTGTATTCCTTCTCTGACAAACGCATAGATATATAAACAGACAGAAACACATACATAACATACCTATCATGCTTAACATGGCAGGACATAGCATAACATGCATGCATACTTTTAAATCACAGAACGAGATAGATACGCGGTAACATGTAAATCTCTCATTCGGGGTTCCAGGTTCAATGTCAGTCGATCCTTAACTCTCACCTGTGTTTTTCGTGGTTTTCCCTGTTCGGTAGGAGAAATATGTTGTTTTTTTCACATCTACCAGGATTTACTTTCCCTCGTTTTCCTTTCATTCCCTTTCCATCTCAGGTTTCTGACGTGGTTTTAGATTTCGGGGTGCATGGCAGTGCCGGAGAGATGGCGGGGAGGCTTACTCTAAGGAAAGGGTATTCCCCTGGACACTATAGGGATGCTGGTTTTTTGGGTCGTTCATTCTCCTCTTTAGGCAGCTCCAGTAGTGAGAGAGGTCTTCGAAACAGGAACTGGATACTTCCGCGCTTCTCTGAGGCCATCTTGCTGTAGCCTGCTGTGGTCCCATCACTTCATCCCTTCTTCCTGGTGATCATAGTGCGCGAGGTGTCCCTCTCCGCTGTATACCCTGTGCCTTATATGCTGACATTAAACCCTCAATGAAAAGATCGGTTTGTGTGTCTCAGTTGGTTAGGCGCTGGCCTTCTAATCCCAAGGTCGCAGGTTCAAATCCGGCCAACATCGATGGTCTTTTCATTGTGCTTGAAAGCAACAGCCCCATGTCAGTATACAGACTGACATGTAAAAGAACTCCAGCAGGACAAAATTCCGGCACACTGACGCCGCTGATATGATCGTGGCAATTAACAGCGTCGTTAACTAACTTTTTAACCTTCTCTAGCCCCGTATGTTACATAGTGGATAGAGAAAGTGTTATTTTCAACCCAAAAATTCGATACCGAGATTTCACCGGAAATACATGTTTTAGGATCTCCTGAATCCAAAAAAAAAGAAGACATTTTTAGAAAAAAGGTCCATGTCTGTGTGTGTGCCTGTGTGACTGTGGACAGCATAACTCAAAAACGAAAGGACAGTTCAATACCAAACTTGGTATTTCAGTTTGGTGTCTTCCAAGGATACGACACGAAGATATTCAAGAAAATCCCCCCACCCCAAACTACCCTTTACAAGGAAAAATTGTCGATCTTTTTAAATGGCTCTAACGACTTTGATTAAAATACCACATATTAAAGCCATTTCCATCACAAATAAAACGTATATCTTGACTTTTCTTGGAACAGGCCTGGTGATTCTGGACTAATTTTGCTGAATTTTGCATAACTAGTAAACCGTATGAGATAGACAAAAACTTACAACACAAAAAATGTAGATCTCGTTAAAATACACAACTTGCAATGTCATATGCACTTTTTGTGGATTTTACCGTTTTCGAGATTTCCTTGTTATTAGTTTCAGTTGTAAAGTACTTGCACTTTTCTCAGACAAGAAGGTCCGTTTTTCTTTTTTTCTTCTCCCGGCCAAGCAAAGAAGCGATTTGTAATAACAATCGTACAACGACAGCGTTTAAAACGTTTGACTATCACTTTAGCATAGAAGTTCACTTCTACTTATAACGAGCTAAGTAATAAGAACATTTTGTCAATGTTTATCGCTATTAGCACTGTGTAGAAAGAAGAATAATATTTTGTAAGAAGTTTGTAAAGGAGCTAGAGAAAGTCATATGAGTGTAACACATATTTTTTTTTATTGAAAAGCGATGAGAGTATTATTTATAAAGTTTCGTATATATCTTAACAGCCTTTTTTGCTAAAATGAAATATTTTATATCCTACTGCAATTCAGAAAGTCTTTTATAAATATAACAATATAACTCATTCAGATTCTATGTCAGCTTGAAAACAGTAGACTTCTGTAATAGCATTTTATAATAATGCATATTAAAGATCCACATAATCTCCACTTGTTTAGGTTTTTTCAGTTGAAACATTCAATTATAAAACAGTTACCTGAAGAGAACGACATCTTAACTGTCGCTAAACCGAGTAACTTACAGATTCAACACGTGTAGCAGTTTACTGTAAATCCATTATTCAATTGTTACAAATCACACCTGAGACAGTTCCAACTAACAGCTCCTCACCATGAGCAAACGTATATGCGCAATAATAATTTTCGTAACCATGGTCCAATCGGTTGGCATATGTTAGCAAGCTATTTTAGTTTTACATCGTCGTATAAATTTCTTATGAATACATTTAACTTCCGGTTAGAATATGTTTATCCCTCACAGTTTCATATAAGGCTAAATGTGCTACTTCTTTTTGAGTAAACCTAATTTTTTAAACCGAGGCATCATTTGATTTATATATCGCTGATCTTAGGGATCAAATCTAGATATTTGTGTCTTTAATTGAACAGAGTGTAATGAACAACATTGTATTAATATTTAATCAATTTGCAGACTAATATTTTTAATTATTAAGAAAAATACGTTTTTAGATTGATTAGAGTCTTCAAATAGGCATAGCACGCACGCAACGTATTTATTGTCCCCGTGGACGCGGGTTGGGAGACGTGACAGGGAGTGGGCAGGGCTCACGATAACGAATGTTGTGTCTGAACTAATTCCACTGTTTTCCGAAAGGCCAATTTTGCCACGTTGCCCAGGTCAGAAGGTCACGTATTGAGGCGTGAACATGCTGTGAGAAACCAGTTTGACGAAGATAACTAACACACTGAAGTAGATTTTTATTTAGATACCATTTATCCATACATTTTTATCTATAACCTAATACGTTGTACAATTGTGTACCTAAACCGGATATAGATAAATAAATTAAAATATAAACCATGCTATACAATGAACAATATGAAACAAAAAATTAACCTAATACAAACATTAATTCATCTATAACACATTAATTAAACCTGTTGTGATATGTGGATGTGAAACCTAGGTGTTGACAGAAGATATACAATTACATTTGGAGAGATGTTAAAGGAAAAACCGAGGAACATTTACAGACCAATAAAGGATAAAGAGGGACGGAGAATATGCACAAATATGGCATTAAATCAGATATGTAGAAAACCTACTAATACAGTATTACTTGTTAGAGTTAAAAGACTGACGTTCGCTATATGATTAGCATGGATAATGCAAGATCTCTTGTAAAGATATTTGAAAGTAAACCTGAAGGGAGGAGAGATAGTGAAAGATAAGATTAAGATGGCTGGATTGTGTGGAGAGGGGCTTGCATAGCATAGGGACTAGAGGATGGAGGAGAAAGGCAGAAACTAGAGAAGAATCGGCTATCAACATTAAGAAGGTATTAGCTAAACTGTTAGGGATATTTGCTAAAAGAAGACAACATTAACAATTCATAAAAAACAGAAATGGTGATGTAACATTTTAAAGGGCACTCTTATAATTGTGATCATCGATTATACACCCAATTTTGGGAAACTTTTAAAATTTTTAAATGTGTATATGTTAACTGTTGCGCCATGGTCGAGTGGTTAGATCATTCGCCTCTCACATAAACGGCCCGGGTTCTATCCCAAGCGACTCTAAGTAGGATTTGTAGTGGACAAAGCGGCACAGAGGCGGGTTTTCTCCGGGTTCACCGGTTTTGCCCGCCGTCGCTTTCTACCGGTGATGCACCTTCATTCCATGCATCATCGCCTGTGGTGCCATTTGTAGTAAAAGAGGGCGTTAAACACTATTAAAAATTAACTGTGGCACACCTTCCCTACAACCAACGACGGGCCACTTTTCAGTTGAAACACTGTATTTGCTGGCTATTAAGGAGCGCATGGTTCTTAGATGGACTTTTTCTCCATGACGCCATAAGCATGTTTCAGATTTCTCTAAACAGAATGGTGAGGTCCACTACAAATGCTGTGCCCTTCTGATTACATCATTAGATGGCATACAATGCACCTCGTCGTAGACAATTTTAGTAGTTTTCAATGCGAACATTGCGGTGTCTGTTATTAATTAGCACTTCATCTTCTTTTGTTTTGTTTTTTTTAATACGGTACCGGAGTCTGATCGGGACTCCAGCACTGTATACCCTACTTTTATTTACTTTTTTTTACCTTGTTTTTCTGTATTATTACTGGATTGCTGTTTTCTTACTTTTACAACACACAGATAAACACAAACATATAACACCCATGCCCAAGGCGGGACTCGAACCCACGATCCCCAGCGCTACGAAGCACCAAAGCGGGACGCCTTGGCGAGCGTGGTCATGGGGACCGGCATTTTAAAACAGTAACGGAGTCTGATCAGGACTCCGGTACTGTATCCCTATTTACATTTCCCCCCGTAGGTTTTACTGATTACTGGTTTTACTGTTTCTTTTACAAACATATATACACATTGCACAAACATATAACACCCATGCCCAAGGCGGGACTCGAACCCAAGATCCCCTGCCCACGAAGCACCAAAGCGAGACGCTTTAGCGAGGGTGGCCATGGGGACCGGCATTAACCTAGTGAGCTAAATACTTCAATAGTAAATTCCAGGCTCTTTGGAGCATGATGCACCAACGTCACCAAGTGTTTCTATCTCGCTGCATTCAGGAAAACAACAATGGGTTCTGCTGAGACTTCTGTCTGATATATCACGAACTACACCAATATTGCTTAACATATTCAGAGCATTGCTCCATTCAGAAGAGGAGAGTCCTTGTTTTATTGCAGACTCAAAAGTTGATCTTGGGCACCTCTAAATACAGGAGCACATATTTGCCTTTCATTCCTCGAGCTATACAACTCAACATTTTTTATTAATTCTTGCTGAATCGAGAGACTCACATACATTTATAGCTGTATCGCATCCGTTACTCTTACAAATCTGCAGTCTATTTTCCAATTACTGTAAAATGCCATTTACTGATAACTATACCTATAGTTTCATCGTAACTAAAGCCTGGAATTTACTATTGAAGTATTTAGCTCATTAGATTATTCAGAACTTGTATCATAGGTAATTTGTGCTTGCTTACTGTGGGGTGTAATATATTGGAACGGAGTGGGACACCTCGCTCATTGTGACATGGCTAAGGATTGATTGAGGCTACACCTCAGGAGGCAAGGATGAGGTGGAGAAGCTGTAGGAGGTCAGAGGCCCACAGAGAGGCCCTGAAGTCCCTAAAATGTTCAGTTTGGACACCCGCGCACCATTAGAGAGCAATCATAAGAGGGCGACGTAGCGACCCTAGCAAGCGAGACAGCTCACTCTGGCATTCACCCTTCCATAGTGCAAGCAACTGGGCCATCTGCCAGGTACCGCCAACATTGCAGGACCTTAAAACACACCTTTGACATACAAATAAAACGAAATAACAAAAATGAGAATCGTGGTAGAATTACCACCCCCACATTCACCTTAGCGACTAGGGGAAAACCTAAATAAAAAAAAAGACAGGATCAGATTGGGTGGTCGCGGGAAACGAACCCGGTATTTCCCGAACGCCACCTCACAAGTTACCGCGGAGCCATCTCTACCGATACTCTTACGAAATGAAACATTTTAAGTGAACATTTCAGAATTTTATTTGTAAGAATAATAATATGCGTAATTGTTCTTTCTTCTGAATAAATTCATTTGTTTTATTGAGCAGTTTAATTTTATTTATCGAAATAGATGAATGAAACTTTCAATTATTAGCAAGTCATCATGCATAATATCAATTGCTCTATCTGAAACATTGATCTATGCATAAAGTTGATGCAATTAATTTTATAATTTAGTAGGTCTTATACAACACGCTCTTTAAATATCTGACTATCACTTTACCTACCGTATCCAATACTTTTAAATGTGACTTGAAGGTTTATCGGTATTATCAGAATAAAATAGAACAATAAACTTTTATAAGAATAGATTGTATAGGAATGGTAGAAACGTTTAAGTGGACACAACACATCAGCTTTTTGTTTTAAGATAAAGTCTCTGAATTAGGAATTAAAAAATGTGAATTATAAAATAATATAAAATAAAATGAATTATGAAATTTAACAAAATATATCGATTTTCCAACTGGCGCTTTTAAGCTACCAACTTAGTAAAGCTCTAAATGCACTGGCGTCTACATATTAATAGCAAATTTTAAGTATTTTTCCATACTGAAATTGCTCCTTACAATACGCTTTTTTACTAATTTGTTTAAACAAAATTGTACTTTCTCTCAAAAATACATTAAATAAACTGACAAAGTAAATTTTTAATTAGTTTTCCAATTTTGTGAAATAAATTATTTAATTTTGAAAGATTTCTGGAGAGTTCAAAAGCTAAAACCTTTTCTAGAACAATTCGGGGTCAATATAAACATTTTGATATGATAGATCTTTCTGTGAATTCATTTACCATAAAATTTGAACCCTGAATATTTTTAAAAAATGTATCGTGTGGAGCGTTTTATTAGAATAAAGTGCATTAGAAAATACACATTATTGGATAGGTAGAGTCAGACTGAAAAATTCAATACCATAGCCGGGATTTGAACCACGGATATCCCAATCTATAGCCGGTTGCTCTGCCACTGAGCTACCATGGCAACCTGCCAGCATAGCATTGAATTTCTCAACTGACTCACATGTTTCCCAGTAAACCACAAGGTGATCTCAAATGACAACCCCAATTGCGACTTACAATGTTATAAGTACTTTAAGTACCAGGATTCACAGTATAGCCAACTATTATGGTCATTTGGTGTTGGATTTCATTGTTTTTCACACAAGCCGTGTATAGGAAAGGAGTTGGATAGGTAGAGTCAGACTGAAAAATTCAATGCCATAGCCGGGATTTGAACTACGGGTCTCCCGATCTCTAGCCGGTTGCTCTGCCACTGAACTACCATGGCAAAATGGTAGCATTTTCAGTCTAACTCTACCTATCCAACTCCTATCCTACGCACGGCTTGTGTGAAAAACAATTAAATCCAATTATTATTTCTAACCAGAAAATTTATGGCAAAAATATTACTATTATTGTGGGGCACGTTTCAACAAGATATCGTATATACTGTGGAATTTGGAATTTCGTCATTACGTTAAGGGAAGATTGGTTTATTTTCGTGAAGAATCTGAAGGGGATAAAACGAGTGATGACAAATAACTTCTCGGAAAGTGGGTATGTTGCACTTAATCACTAAGTTTGAAGCCTCAGTTCTCAGGCACTCTTAGAAGAAATTGTCTTAACTTTAGAAACCAGCAATTAGAAAGAGAAGGACGCCCAAGAAGGGTATGGCGAAACCCTTTCCGGATAATCTGCTCCAACCAGCTCCCAACATCCTTGCAGAACGATATAATCCTTCCGTTGCCATTTCTTCCTTCCTTATACAAAGTTTCAAGTCCCATCCCGAACATTCAGAATTCACTTTAGGGAAAATCATTTCAGAGAAGGTTATGCAATAACTAAATGCTTTCTCTAACTCTGAATTTTTCATTTCAAATATTTCTTTTGATGTCTTTCTTCTGCCTGCTAGCTGCGTGGAACAATGCTAGTTAACCATTGTGAATTAATTGTTTCTTCCATACAAGAGTTGGAAAGGTAGAATCAGACTGAAAAATTAAATGTCATTTGAACCACGGTTCTCTTGGTTCACAATTGTTGACCTAATAGTTGGTTAAACTATGAAGCTCGCGACATTGTAAGTCGTCATTGGTTTACCGGGAAGCACGAGAGGCAGTTTGGGCATTTAATGCTGTATCGGTATACTGCCGTGGTGGTTCAGTGATTAGAGCAACTGGACGGACACCAGGGGATTTAACTCGATGCACAGATCAGCCACCAATGTTCAGTACAATTCTAATAGAACCCATGCCTATTCTTCAGCTTCTGTATAACAATACAGGAGTCGAGAACATGGCTCCTCAAGCACTTCCACACCAGTGTCATTTTCAGCGAATATAGTAGTAGAAGAAGAAAAAGAGGAAGAAAAACGAGTACACTCATATTCATACACCTGACTGCAAATGTAGTGGTCTTAGTAAAAAACTCAAAACATTGCAAGCCATTACTGACGGGAGTTGCAACATGATAAAGTTTAAAAATACGTTTATTAACTATTAAAATTAAAATTGCGAGTAACAGGTTATTATATTAAGTCTTAAACGTATCTTAGTGTTATAAGTACCATTTCATCTGGGCTTATACCTCTCCACCTCCACTTGTGTCTTAAACTGGAGAAACCCTCTGAAGAAGATTTCTATAGGTATCAGGGTCCATTCTATAGTATGACTGGAGTTTTAAAGGGATTTTGTAATAAACCCTGGACAAGGACGCAAGCCTCTTGTTGGGCACACGACAAATTAAAATCATGAACCCATTTTGTTTTCCTACTGCACAATTTCATCCAAGCGCAAGTCTCAACACCCTCCTCACTCGAGGAAGCCATGTCAACTGCTAATAATGCCAAAATAGCGTAATGATGCAGACATGTGCTTCTCCGGTGTGCGGCCACAAGTGTGCATCACGCGAACGACAAACACGTGCATTTTATTTCGGTGTGTTGCAGTTGTTGCCGCGTTTGGTGTGCGGCACCCTTAGGTGATCACGCTTCCTCAAAAGTTAAATAACTTGCATCAAAAGTAGGTATATATACTTGAATATTAAGCGAAATAGCACTACGGTACCGAGCGAGATAGCTCTCTGGTACCAAGCGAGATAGCTCGGTCGAGCCAACTGAGGTAGCTCTCTGGTACCAAGCGAGATAATTTCACAATACCTACCGAGTGAAATAGTCCCGCGGAAACGGACGATTTTTTTATAGTGGTTAACGTCCGC
Source organism: Hymenopus coronatus (assembly GCA_030762935.1). Lineage (NCBI taxonomy): Eukaryota > Metazoa > Arthropoda > Insecta > Mantodea > Hymenopodidae > Hymenopus > Hymenopus coronatus. The sequence goes on along the minus strand of CM060900.1, from coordinate 497,748,775 downwards.
TTTTACTACCAGGGTACCACAGGTGATGACACTGATAATACATGGAAATGAAGATGAAGCACCAGTAGAATGTGAAGGCGGGAGAAACCGGAGAACCTGGAAGAAACCCTCGCTTGCGCCGGTTTGTCCACCACAAATCTCACATGCGGTAAGATAAACTGTGGAGTGGCCCCGCCGTGGCCGATTGGTTAAATCACTCGGCTCTCAAGGTGGACCGGGTTCAATCCCAGGCGGCCGAATGTGGGATTTGTGGAGGACAATGTGGCGCAGGGGCAGGTTTTCTCCGGGCTCTCCGATGCCCCCCAAAATTGCATTCCATTGGCGCTCCATCTTCATTCCATGTATCATCAGTGTCATAGCCTGCGGTGCCGAATGTAACAAAAGCGAGTGTTAAATTCCATAAAAAAGAAAATCTCCGTGGTACTCAGCGAGATAGTTCTGCGGTTTCGGGTGAGATAACTTATCGGTACTGAGCGAAATAACTTCACGATACCGGGTGACATAGATAATTCCGCGGTACCGAGCAAGATAGTTTTGTGGAACCGGATGGGATGACCCCGCGGGTTGCCCTCCGTAGTGTAATGGTTACCAAGCTAACTTCATATACCTAAGGTCGCGGGTTCAAACCCGGTAGAGGACGATGGACTTTTTCGGGCGTAAAGATCCTTAGCATGGTTTCCTTCGGAAGGGAAGTAAAGCCGTGGGTCTCGTGGCATAGATTTATGGCACGTAAGAGAACCTCAAGCCTCATAGAGAGGTCTCTGAGCAAAATGAAGCGGTCTTCCATGCCCAGTATAGAATGGGACGCTGAGAACCACAGCAGCTAAAGAGCGTCCATAAATAAAATCCCATTTCATTTATCCCCGTGGTCCCGGTTGGGACAGCTCATCGTAACGGGATGTGATAGCTCCGTGGTACCGAGCGAGATGACTCCGCGGTACCGTGTGAGACAGCTCCGTGATACGGAAGAGATAACTCCGTAGTACCGGATGGGACAGCTCCCTGGAACAGAATGAGATTGTTGCGCTGTATCGGGTGAGATAGCTCCGCGGTCTCCAGTGAGATAGCTCCGTAGTATAGTGTGAGATAGCTCCGCGGTAACTGCTAGATAACTCCACGTTATCAGGTGAGATAACTTCGCCAGACGTGAGTTTTCCGCAGTACCGGGTGCGGATAACTGCGCGGTACAGGACGAGATAGATCCGGGTTATCAGGTGAGATAGGTCCACGATACATGGAGAGATAACTCTGCGGCACCTAGCGAAATAGCTCTGAGGTAATATGTACGGCTCGCATTCCGAGGTTCTAAGTTCGTCTCCCGTTGGCCAGTCACTGTGAGTGGTTTCCTCGGGTCAGAAGTGAATTCCTGGGTTGGTTTCCCTTCTGCCATGAATGTGCTGTCCAGCAAAAGACAACTCCGTAAATTTGTTTCTTTCGGAGTTTAAACAAAGACAATTCTGATGCATTAATCACAATCTTCATTGTTATTTGAAGAAGCACTACTAGATTATTCATCTTCTGCCAGACTGAAATTTGTCTTTCTGGGGTGTCTGAGTAGATGGACTTGTAATTAGTTTATGCTGTGCATTTTGTAGAGAAAACATTCAAAGTGGAAAGAAAGTCGTGACAATAATTAGCCCAAAAGAAAGAATTGCATTGCTACGTTTCATTTTTACAGCATGCTCTTTAATGAAGAAGCATTCAGTATAGTTCTGAAATTAAATAGTTACTTCTAAAAAATTACTCCAATTTGAAAGTCATATTTTGTCTGACAGTGGTGTGTATGTGTATGTGCTGGTGTGTGTGTGTGCTTGTGTGTGTATGTGATGTCGGAGGTGATTGCACACTGCAGTCATAGGTTTATTATGCGTCAGAACAAAGGAGGATCGGATGAGCTGAGAGTAATATAAAATCAACGGGTGGCCGAAACCTGACGGCAGGGGAGGAGCCCACCCTGGATGGTCCCTAACATATTCCAAGCAGTTTTTCATCTCGACGCGGGGAGCGCTAGGAACCCGCGTCCCAGGTCTCGTCGAACTCCCTGGGTCTACAGACGACTACCAACGCCATCCCACCGCATTGAGCGCATTCACCACTATGGAAGGGTGCCACCACCGGTCGGATGAAATGGAGATGAAATCAAGGGAGAGTAAGTTCCGGGAATGAAGCAATCTCCCCAGCATTTTTCTAGTGACCCGGGAAAATCAACTGCTTGAAAACCTCATATCGTTGGCAATATCGGACATATAGCATTAAGGGCATTAGTGTTACCATGGGCCAAAACAAATGTCGAGTCATACTCATATAATATTGACTTTACAAGTACATTACAGGGCTGATCATTAACCATGGTAGAGAATAACAACGGTCCCAATACAGATCCTTGAGAGACCCCATGTTTTTCTCTAGGACCAAATAGGCCTGTTTTATGCCTGGTGGCTGTTTGCCACTTACGAACTTAGAGATTTTAATTTATACCAATGATTTTTTGATAGTTAATTATTCTTTTGCGCAAACCCTATGTAGTCTAAAGATAGAAGTGTAGAATCATGCATAAGAAATACAGTAGGTACAATAATTGGGATTTGAACCACTTAGCCTATACTGGAATGTATGAAGGTACATTTGCTTTTCACTCATTGACATTAACTCTTGAAGCCCGGGAGTTAAAACAATTCGACACTGTAAGTCGCCTTTGGAGTATATCACCTAAGTTCATTTTATATCGCCCTCTGGTTTACAGGAGAAAATGCGGGCGAGTTAGGAAATTTAACGCCACAAGAGTATGTTTCCATGGTAGCTCAGTTTGTTATAGCAGTGGTACGTGGTTCCATCCTAGCTATGGCATTGAGTATTTAAAGTTTTGTTCCAACTTTCCGATAAAATTTGTTATTTAGAGTACAATAACCGAGCGAGGAGGGGTCGTAGTGATGTGTGCGACTCGTATTCTGGAGGTCCCGGTTCGAGCCACACCGACCGTCCACTCTGGCTCATGTGTTGTTAATGGTTTACCCGGGATCACTAGGCAAATGTTGGAGTGGTTTCTTACCTACCACGATTTTTTCCATCCTTGTCATCTTTCTGGTGTGTATCCAGGTGCATATGTCGGTGTGGGTAGATGGCGTGGATATATGCTCAGTGTAAAGAATACTCCCCGTGGACACTAGAGGGCTTTCAGGTCTACGAGTCTGTTGATTGCTCTCTCTGGTGGCTCCATAATGAGACTGGTAATCGGGTTTGGGCATTTTGGGATTTCTGAGCATCTCTATCGTCTGCCTGCGCTCTGTGGTTCCCTCACTTTATCACTTCTTTATGAGAGAGGATGAAAGCCGCAATAGATCTGTTTAGGTGGCAATTGTCGAGGTGTCGCCCTTGTTTACTCTTCACCCTGTACATCTCAATAGCTTTTAATTCACAAACGATATGTATCATCATATTTTGAGCCATTAGTTACAAGCTACACATTGCCGCGTAAAAACTAATTAAAACGGACTTCTATGCTTTCATTTTATTACCTTAGCGCATAATAACTATTATATTCTATAATAACGTCTCCCTGTCTTATCACTAATGATGTTGCTGTATAAAAAACAAAATAAAAACGCAAGAAAGAGGTGCAAAGGACTTAATATTCACTACGCCATTACCTTGAGATAAGAAGGCCAGGTTAAAATGTTAAAAGACCTTGCTATAAATTCTTATGTCACTGAGCTTGAGCTCTCTGTAGGTTCTATAGAAACATTCTGAAAAGCCTTCCGCTTAATGAAGTTGAAGGTTCAGCCGTGGACTGAACTTGATGACCCCACTGTGATAATAAAGTTTAATTAAGGCTATAAACTTAACAGCTCAATTTCGTGTCTATAAACCCTTCCGTAAATACAGTACAGCAGTATCATATTTGCGCTGAAGCATCTCGTATATTATAGCCTTTAAAGCAAATTGTTGCTGCATCATTGTGCCCCCTTTTCCGGGGGTAATTTTTATTTTATAACCAGAGTTATTAAGATTTAACTATAGACACGACCACGCTTTCATGTGCCTGATTCTCCATCACTCTAAATGTAGTATCATTGAATGCAAAAAAAGAAAAAATCTGATATGCTTAATTCACATGACTTTCTCTAGCTGTTACACAAACAACTTTCCTTTTAAGAGATAATTCTTTTATCTACGACACACTAATCAAGGCAACATTACGAGAAAGGGCCTTATTACATTAGGAATACATTAGGCTAAATCGATAGTCAAATCTTTTAAAAGCTGGTCCCGTTTGAGAAAATATAAAGTAGTTTGAAATTGAAACCAATAACAAGGAATATCTCAAAAACGATCAGTTCTACATAAAAAGTATATGACATAAATTACGTGTTTTAACCGGATTTGCAATGTTTGTGTAGTAAGTGTGTCTATCTCTTGCGGTTTAACCGCTAAGCAAAATGTTGCAAAACTCATCCAGAATAAAGAGGTCCTCAGAAGCGGTTCCCAGAAAAATCAAAATATACAGTTTATTTGTGATGTGAATAACTTTAATATATGGTTATATATCGTTATGGCCAGCTTTCAGAAAAAAAAATCAAAAAATGTTCCATGTAAAACTAGTTTGGAGGGGGAGGATTTTTAAAAATCTTTGTGTCGCATCCTTGGAAGATACTATACCTAAAACCAAGTTTGACTATTAACGGTCTTTTCGTTTTTCAGTTATGCTGTCCAAAGGCACATGCGCACACCGACCCTTTTCTAAAAATGATTTTTTCAGCTTCAGCGGACCTCAAAACATATTTACAGGGAAATCTCGACAAAGTACTTTTGGAGGAATACAATACCTTCTTCATTGTACATACGGACTACAGAAAGTAAAAATATCTATGTTGGAAGTGAACTTATTTTTCCAAAAGTATATAAAAAAAGGTTGTATGTTCCATTCACATGACACTCTCTACATGTTCTACATACAAACTATTCTATCAATATTGTACTAATCCAGAAGCGTTAACAGAAATGATCGTATTACTTGCTTCCTTGTAAGTAGATGGGAAATAAGGGAACGTACTAGTATAAAGTGACAGCTGGTCGTTTTGTTAACATTTTGAAATTATGTTTTCTTTACATGGCCAAAAGTAAAACAAAATATACATGAAACGAATATCAACTTCCCGTTGAGAAAAGTATTTATGCTGCAAAATTTAGTTGAGAAATTCAATGCTATGCTGGCATGTTGACATGGTAGCTCAGCGGCAGAGCAACCGGCTAGAGGTCGGGAGATCCTTGGTTCAAATCCCGGCTATGGCATTGAATTTTTCAGTCTGTCTCTACATATCCAACTCCTGTCCTACGCACGGTTTGTGTGAAAAAAACAATTAACACAATACGTGATATTTGACATGTAAATATCTTTCGAAAAGCTTTCCTTGGAACATGCTGAACATAATTATCAAATTTAGTACTAAACGACTTTTCGTTTTTACATTATGTCGTTCACACACACACATATAAACACGTGCGCGCGCAAACCTTTTTTAAAAATAGTTTTTTTTAATACACGAGATCTTAAAACGTGTATTTAAGTGAAATCCCGTTATCCCGAATTTTAAGTGGAATGCAATACCCTCTCTATCTATACACTAGCACTAAGTAGAGAAAGTAAAAGGGACAGTAGAATTTCGTTCTCTTATAAGGCGTTTTCGAGAAAAAGAAAAAGAGTACATTTTGTTCCATATCAGATATTTTATTCTTCGGGAATGTATCAAGGAAAAAACCTCTACGATGGCTTTAGAAAACAGAGACTTTTTATCTGGAGAAGTCTGAAAAGTTGTGTGTTCTATTTAAATTTATTAAGGCAATAAAAAATATCACACTACTTTCTCTACCTCTTCTGCAAACAAATTATTCTTACAAAAATTATTCTTTATCTACATCATGTTACGTAAAACGAATTGGCCTTACTACTTAGTTCCTTATGAACAGAGGGGAGATAAGGAAATACACCAGGATAAAGCGATAGTCAAATCTTTCAAAAGCCGACCGATATGCGACAATTGAGGTTCGGTTCGCTTTACATTTCCAGAAAAACAAAAGAGAGATGAAACGAAAGGTGAACTGGTAGTTTAAAATTGAAACCAATAACAAGGAATATCTCTGAAACAGTCAACGCTGCAATAAAATATTATGACATAAAAGTGTGTGTTTTAACAAAATCTATATTTTTTGTGTAGTAAGATCTTTGTCTGTCTCTTACGGTTTACAAGTTATGCATTCAGCAAAATTTACCCTGAATGAATAAATCTTCAGACGCTATTCCCAGAAAGTTCAAGATACACATTTGATGTTTTACGTAAATGGCTTTAATATACGGTATTTTATCCAAAGAGATAAACAAAATTTCACAAAATTGTTCCTTATAATGAGTAGTTTTGGTGGGGGGATTTTCTTGAAAATCTTTGTGCCACATACTTGGTGATACCAAACTTGGTGTTTAATGGTCTTTAGTTTTTGAGCTATGATGTTTCCAGGCACACACATGGATCTTTTTCTAAAAATTATTTTTCTTGGACTCAGGGGACCCTAAAACATATTTAGGTGAAATATCGGTATCGAATTTTTGAGTGAAATACAATACCTCCACTATACACTACATGCATAGTACATGTAGAAAAAGTAAAAATGTATGACAACAGCATTTTCGTATGTTGCATAATGAAAGCTTTTACAATAGAAACCTGTAACCTCGGATTGCGGGGTAATAAACAAACATAAAACGAAAGAAATGGCAACCTACAAGACGTGGATTCTAATCTTGTGTTGGGACAGGAAATAATTCAAAGAATAAAGGAGTTCGCGTGACAGCGCAAGACAGTTCAGACGAGGACGTTGATGAAAGTATTAAGAGAGGAACAAGATGAGCCTTCTTATAATTAAAACCTATTTGGCGATCTATCCAATTTTCCTCTAAACTCAAACTCAGATTATTTAACCCAAACGTAAAAACCGGGTGAGAAACATGGAAAGCAACAAAAGAAATCGAAAAGTAAATAAATATACACAAATGTCAGAGAGATATTATGGGAATATGGAAGCTTTAGAAGATACCCACTTGTCTCTCATTAAGGCGGCCCGATCCCAAGCGACCACATGTGGGGCTTGTGGTGGATAAAGCGGCGCAGGGGCGGGTTTTCTCTGGGTTCTCCGCTTTCTCCGCCATCGCATTTCAACAGTGCTCCATCCTCGTAGCATCAGTGTCATCGCCTGTGGTGCCACAGTAGTAAAAGCGGACGTTAAACACTATCCAAAATAAGAGGATTCCTATACAGATTTGTGAAATAACGTAGATCAGACGGAAACCAGTAAAGAAATTAAGTTAAGAATGTGCAAATGGATTGGTCACGAATTAAGAAAGGAAATGGTCTAAATGTTCCTGAATGGCCTTTGTATGGAACTCCTAAGGCTCAAGCAGGCAAAGAGGCAGGCCTAGGACGACTGGGGGCTGAAGTAGCGATGGCAGGGAAGAGTTTGAATGAGATAAAAGCGTTGGCAAAAAACAGAATTCAATGGAGTATCCTCATTAAGGTCCTTTACTTTACCGAGGAGTGAAAAGGATTCTTCTGCTGCAGCTGCTGCTTTAAGATGATTAGAATAACATACTGCCATGGTTTCGGTAATAGGCAACTGTGACATCACACAGGGTTTAGAAATAGTCAATAGATTAGAAGGGTATGCTGTACACATTTTAGCGGACATGATGCAGCTATAAAATCTCCTAGATTGCAAACAGGTTGAATTAGGTCATGCTGTCTGAGCCAGCTGCAGGACGTAAACAAAACAACGTAGCCCAATCCTCTCCTTTACATGAGGAGTTATTAGAGCTTATCTTTTTCACGCGCCCCTTAATCCAAACTCCCCGAAAGGGCACATACCCTGAAATTGAGTTTTCTTAGGGACGCATTTTAACTACCATGGGTCTTGGAGTACCATGCTATATTGGTCGTGAAAGGACGGACATTTTCCTCACAAGGCTCTATCAGGCTTGAGGTTCTTTTACGTGCCGTAAATCTACGACACGGGGTCACTGGCTTTAAGGAAATATGACAAGGATGTTTACGCCCGGAAAAAAAAAGCCCATCGCCCTCTGTCGAATCTGAAACCACGACCTCGTGAACTAAATACTAACACATGGCACCCCTAGACAACGGAGAACGAGGTCACGAAAAGGTGATGTAATTTTAGGCGAAGTAACAAATACAACTGGCAAGCTATTGGTCCACAATGCCACAGTGTAAAATGGAAGGAATGGCTTCAATGTCCAATAAGAGTCTAACGATGTGTCTGTTTTGTGTGCAAGCCGGAAAGACGGTTTAGTTAATTATGTACCCACATTGCAGCAATATGAATGCAAAACTCATTTGGGTGTGATGTTAATTGATCAGATAACAATATTTGTAAATTGCGAACTTGCATTGAAAATTCGTAATTTAAAGATTCAGATACAATTATTAGACGGTAGCAGACACTAAATATGTGTTTGTTTACACTCATGAAACACACGCCACTCTGAAAACGAAAGTGAAACCTGTTTACGCAATATCCTCCAGCTGATTTGAAAGCAACCATTGGTAAGTAAACCCTGCAATGTTGCTAGCATGTCTGATTAATGTTCTTCAAAAACCTAAAATATCTCCATATGAAATGGACATTACTAAAATAGAGGTTACGAAATATGTTCCAAATATTGAAACCTGATTGGTTTAAATTAATGTAATAACTTCCTTTCCACTCGGTATCAGCCGATATCAATGGCTGTTTAAACACGAAGGGACGGATCCTCGATACTGTCGATAATTGGAACTATCGAAGGATGTCTAATATTGTGGCATAAGGAACCCCGGATAAAATAGTGTATTCACATTTTGATGTTAAAATGTGAAACAATATTCAGAAACAATTGATTGCGAAATTATCATGGAAATCTTGCATAGGTGGAGTTATTTGTCTTGTGAAACTACCACCTCAGTTTAAGATAATGCATCTGTAACATTTGACCAAAAATTGTGAAATGTTAGAGCATTATATTTTTATCACAATAAAATAGTATGTTTTCTAAAATTTAAGAGAATGTATCTTTTTTCATTTAAAACATTTTAACTATATTTAACAGACCTGTAAATGGACAGGCACATGCTTACTAATAGACAAATCGAAATTTAAACCTTGTTTTCTGAAGACTGTTTTTCTGCATTTTTCCAAACTCAAAATGTTCCACACAATGCAATTTTTACCAATTTGTTTCATACAGTTTGTACAGAGCCCAAAAAGTACATCAGAGAAAATCAGCATTGCTTTCTTCGAAATAATTTTAACATTTTTAGAAAGAAATTGTTAACCTTGGAAAATCTAAGTGTTTTGGAGAGTACAATAACTGACGGTTAATATTACAAATTTTAATTTAATTTAGTTTGACAATAATTCCCCCATTGCCACAAGGACAAAGTGATACATACAATATTTATGTGCAAAGGTATAAAACTTTCAATATAACATAAAAATAATGATCAAACAGCTATAGAAAAATAGAAATAAATACGTAAATAATAATAACAATAATAAAAAACTACACTGCTATTTCAAAAATACAAGTAGTGAAAATTCAGAATATTAATATTGAATATAAATGGTTTCTCATGATTGCTATTGACACTTGAAGAACTGCAATAGCTAGCAATGGAAGTTATGAATATTGAAGGCCATGAAAAGTCTATGAAGCATCTTTATTAGAAAAATCTTATGTGTTACATTCACATGACTTTCTCTAGCTACTCAACAAACAAGCTTCTTGCAAAAGATAATTCTTCTTTCAACACCATGCTAATCGAGATAAACATTAGTAGAATTTATTACTTAGCTCCTTATAAGTAGGCAGGAACTAAGGGAGTGCACTAGGTTAAAGTGATAGTCAAATGTTTTAAAATCTGTCGTTAGGCGATTGTCATTGCAAATCGCTTCTTTGCTTGGCCAGGAGTAGAACAAAAGAAAAACGGACACTCCCGTCTGAGAAAAGTGTAAGTACTTCACAACTAAAGCTAACAAGGAATACCTCGAAAACGGTAAGCTCCACGATCTGCATAGTAAGTTTTTTTCTATCTCTTACGGTTTACTAGTTATACCAAATTAAGCAAAGGTCTTTAAGAGGTCTTTAGACGCTATTCCCAGAAAATTCAAGATATACACTTTATTTGTGATATAAATGGCTTTCATGTGTGGCATTTTAATCAAAACCGTTAGAGCCATTTTTAAGAAAAAAAAATTCGAAAATTGTTCCGTGTAAAGGGTAGTTAGGGGTGGGGGATTTTCTTGAAAATCTTCATATCGCATCCTTGGAAGATACCTAACTTAAATATCAAGTTTGATATTTAACCGTCTTTTCGTTTTTGTGCTATGCTGTCCACAGACCCACAAAGACCCCCCCCCGTACACACACAGACACACGGACCTGTTTCTGAAAATGCTTATTTTGGACCCAGGAGGTCCTAAAACATGTATTTCCGGTGAAAACTCGACATCGAATTTTTGGATGGAATATAATACTTCTCTATCCCTAAGTACATTGTACATACAGGGCTAGAGAAAGTAAAAATGAATACAATGAAATATCAATTTTTAAATAACCATCAAGGCTAGAACTTTGCAACAATGCAAAAGTATGCTGTTACTATGTAATAAATTATATATGACAACAATATATCTTACATACTGAATTTTTTTTTTTTTAATTTTCACTGCAGGCTTGAGAGATAGTCAACGACATATGCAGACTTCCTGCTTTCATTGGTGATTTTCAAATTAAGATTTCGTAATTTAATTTAAATCCGGGATTGTTCGTAATGTTTCACTAATCCCCACTTCCTTAAGTGGTTTGAATAAAACGAAGTTGGCTGCAGTTTTTCCTGAGTTTGAATTAACTCTACGTTTCCCTGCTATGGCTATGTCGTTATTTTTGGCATTTCAGAACTTGTAATTTGGTGTGTAATGCCGCGAACCTAATTATTGCCAAACCCGACTTCCAGTGCACATCAGCAAAGAATTTCTGATGTGTTATATTCACATGACTTTCTCTACATAGTCTATAATAAACTATTCTTATAAAAACTAATTCTTCCCTTTACTTTATGTTAACCGAGATAGATATTAGCATAAATTGCAATAGTTACTTCCTCATAAGGAAGGCAAATAAGGGAATACTAGGCCTAAGCGATACTCAAACACTTTAAAAGCTGTCGCTAAATGAAACAATTGAAATTCAGGCCGCAATGCAAAGGTCAGCCGTAAAACAAAAGATAGCTGAAACGAAAGATGACTGCCCGTTTGTGAAAAGTTTAAGTAGTTTAAAATCGAAACAAGTAATAAAAAGTGTCCTGAAATGGTTAGCTCTACAAAAAATGCATATCACAAAAATTGCTTGTTTTAACGAGATGTACATTCTTTGTGCAGTAAGTTTTCGTCTATCTCTTACGGTTTACCGGTTACGCACAATTCGTTCAAGAGGAGGTCTTCAGAGGATGTTCTTAGAAAACTCAAGACATACATTTTATTTGTCATGTAATTAATATTCAACATTTTAATCAAAATAAAACCATTTTAAGCAAATCGATAATTTCGAAGAGTATTCCATGTTAAATGTGGTTTGGTGTGGTGGGATTTTTCTGAAAAGCTTTGTGTCGCGCCCTTGGAAGATACTAAACTTAAATACCAAGGTTGGTATTAACCTACTTTTCGTTTTTTAGTTGTGCTGTCCACAGAATCACACACACACACACACACACACACACACACACACACGCACACACACGCACATGCGCGTACTCGCAGAGACAGACACACATCGACCTTTATCTATTCAGGGGCCCCTCAAATCATGTATTTGTGGTGAAATCTCAGTATTTGATTTTTGGGTGGGGTACTATACCTTCTCTTTCTAAGTACATTGTAGACACGTGCTAGAGAAAATAATAGACGACTCTAAACACTCCAAGATTGAAATAACTGTGGATTCCGTTCATAATATGTACATAGGTAGGACAGAAGGGACTCGGCACTAAACCGGTGAGGATATTGTACCTATGCCCTCAGAGGATGGTACCCCGAGAGAGAGGGATGAGTTGATAGGAGACACCGGGAGGCCGGAGTCAGGAGTGATGACACGCACAGACACCCCGAAAGGCAGACGGGCAGATTGCATTTCGTCCAGCATAGGGTCCAACGCCCCAAGAGCCCCCGGCAACCAGTTGAAGACCAAGGGACGGTGAGAGTACCGGAGAGAATCCTTTTCTCTGCCACATCACACTGAAGCTCCATCGCCGGCACTTACAACCCTGAAAAGACCAACGGGCACAACATAAATTAATATAATGGAACGACATGTAAGAACAGAGAATTTGGAGGATGAAAGTAGAGCGCGCAATCGCCGGGACCTCGGGACCTCCAGAATACGAGTCGCACGTGCTACTGAGGCACTACCTTGTTCTGTTCCCTTCATCAGAAATTAAGTGCCGGTCTGGGTGACTCAGTTGGTTAGGCGCTGGCTTGCAGATCCCAAGATCATGGGCTCAAACTCGGACGAGACCGATGGTTTTAGACTTTCTGGCACGCAAAAGAACTCCTGCAGGACGAAATTTCGGCACACTTGTGGCACTGATATAATCTTGGAAATCGACAGCGAAGTTAACAAACAAAATCATTTCATTTGTACGTTCTCTACCAAGTACTGCCTAAAATGTGCACAGTAAGTAAAGTATATATTAAATTCCCTCCAAATTAAATACCGAGAGTTCACCATAAATACATGTTTGGAGGACCCATGAATCCAAAAAGACAATTTAGATAAATGCCCTTTGAGTATGCGTGCTTGCGTGGGGGAAGAAGCATTGCTCAAAAACGAAAAGTCCGTTAAACACCACACTGCACTTTACATACAAGATTTTCGAAATTTTGGATTTTCGAAAAAATATCTGTAACGATCTTTATTAAAATACCGGACATTAAGGATGTTTGCATAACAACTAAAATGTATGTCCTGAATATTTTGGGAAAAGCCTCTGGGGTCCTCTTTATTCCGGCAGGATTGGTAAACTGTAAGAGATAGACAAAATCTTCCTTAACAGAAAATGTAGATCTAATCAAAACACAATTTATGTCATATACATTCTGTTTGTAAAGTTAACCTTTTCCTAGATATTCTGTGTTATCGATTTCGATTTTAAAATACTTATACTTTTCTCAAACAGGAGTCATGCTGTGTCTTTTGTTTCATCCTGGACATACAAAGTGCTTTCAAAACATTTGGCTATCCCTTAAGCCTAGGTATTCCCTTATTTCCCTTCTGTTTATAAGAAACGTTTATCTTGATTACCTGAAGTGGACAAAAGAATAATCTTTTGTAAAAATGTTGCATGCAGAACAGGTGGAGAAATCTATATGAATGGAACACACAAGATTTTTTACCTCCTCTCGCCCGCATGTAAAATATACATAGTGGATAGAGAAGGTATTCTATTCCACCCAAAATTCTATATCGACATTTCACCGGAAATAGTTTTTTAGAGGTCCCCTGAGCATTTTTATAAAAAAGGTCCGTGTTATACACAGGTCATCCAGAATGAAGAGGTCTTCAGAAGCTACCATAAAATTGTGAAGATTTGCATTTTATTTGTCGTGTAAATGCCTTTAATATACTGTATGTTAATCAAAATCGATAGAGCCCTTTTTGACAAAATAAAACTTTTCGAAATTTTTAGCATGTAAAGTGCAGTTTGGTGTGGGGAATTTTCCTAACAACTTCGCCCTGGGACCTTGGAAGATACTGAACTTGAATACCAAGTTTTGCATTTAAGGGGCTCTTGTTGAGCTATACTACCCACGAATACACTCACACACACACATGGACATTTTTATAAAAATGCTTTTTTTGGTTTCAAGCGCTCACAAAATATGTATTTCCGGTGAAATATTGGTATCGAATTTTTGGGTGGAATTCAATACCTTCTCTATCCACTATTTACATTGTACATACGTGCTAGAGAAAGTAAAATGAAGGTAAGTCTAGTTCTCATGTAACCTGCAGCCTTAACACAATTTTCAGTGAAAATGGTGTATGATGCACTATACTGTATTGCTTTTCCAACCGCATGGTTTGATAAATGGTCCACAGTATATACCCTACAAGCAGTTTATTTAAACACTTCGTTTATTTTAAAACTCTGCATTGTATACAAATAATTGTATTACGTAATAAAAATGAGTGAAGTGTGGAACTGTTTTCACGTGGACCACATAACAGTATCTAAAATATGGAGAAAGGGCTTTCGCGCTTTGTTAACAAACACAATACAACAACTTTTAAGTGACATTTACCCTTTTAGAGCCTGCCCGAATGGCAAAATGCTGTCTGAAAACTGTCAGGCAATTTAGAGGAGAAGGCAGGGCTTTAAATTATTAGTAATAAAATGAGTACAAAATGACATAAAGAGCTGAAACTTTTTTGAGTTTTAGAAAACCCCTTTGTCTACCGTATAATGTGTATCAAGTCAGTGAGAAGTTGCTTCAATATTTTTAAAAATTAAAAGCAAAATAATTTTTGAAAATAAAATGAAAAATCTCAAAATAAGCAATAATTAGGCATACAAAACCTTAATAAACAGGAAGTTTAGGCCAATTAAATAAAAGAACAAATATTTCTTTACTAAAACAGCATCCTGTTTTGGTGTGATTTTTTATTTTTTAAAATAAAAACAATTAACTCACATAGCCTGAAGCCTGAAAACTGAAGAAAAAATTAACAAAAACAAACCCACACACATAATACCTATTAATGAAAATGGCATAAAGCAATAAGATAAAATGTAACGTAGATTACTGTACAGTTTAGCACTTATGTTATTGCGTAACTGAGAGGTTGATTCACATTGTATGCATCCTCTCTTTACACCTCCCTAAGTTCATTTTGATCAGTGCATGCATACGAGGTCCATTGTTATTGAATGCAATTTCATCGCTGTATATCTTCCTCTCTTATATCGATGTCAGAAACGCTTGCAGTAAGGTATGAAAATTCAAAATCATTCGCTTTCTTCTAATACATCGCTAACTGCAGTTACTTATTCCCTCTTCGGTTCGTAACCTTTGGGTAGACGACGCCATGTTTCAACCAGCATAAGCAAACGCCGGCTAGAGAAATTAAATTTGGAGCTAATTTAGCGCTTTAGGGTATAAAGATAATGTTCTGAAATGCTCCAGAAAATCCTTCTCTTTGGCTATGACGTAGAAAGCACACAAACATTCCAGTTAAAATGTATGAAAATGTCATCATGATTAGATCGTGACTGGCACTAAAAGGGTTAATAAACACAGTGAAATTTACGGGCCTCCATTGAACAACCAACTTGCAAATTTCACGACGTAATCAGATCGTGATGCCGCGATATCTGCAAATGTGGAGGAATACTTCACCTCTCGCACTAAATATATCCTCAGCAGTGCGGGCTTCCCATAGGTTTTACTGCTTAAGTTGTAACTTTATTTCAAGGAAGCTTCATAAGAGAACTCTGGTTTCATCATTTCTCAGAGGGTTGGCTATGAAACAAAATGTAAACTAATAAAGTTAATTTTCCCAAATACTTTGCCGTTGAACTCTATACGTGGGCCATTGTGGATAAGCGTTTTTCTCATAGTGAATATAAAGACATTTGAAACGCATGTTATTTTGTGTAAAATGTTAGAGTAAACACTATACATTAAATACAAGTGCAACTAACCAAAAACAAAAGAGATTTTCGGGGAGAAATTAAAACTCTCACGGTAACAATGTTGTATAGGCAATTGGTATGTAAGCCGGTCAAAACAGCTGACAAGCGGGGAGGTCCGATGTTACGGTCAAAGTCCAGTTCTGGGAGTGGCTGCATTCATCGTGCGAGTGCAGCAACTGGTCCATCGAGACACGTAGCGACCATGGCTTCCCTTTTGCTCATTTTTATCTTCTGTTTCTTACATAATACGTGCTAGAGAAACTGTTTTATTCCACAAAAAATTCCATAACGAGATTTCACAGGAAGTATATGTTTTGAGGTCCCTTGAATACGAACACATTTTAGTAGATAGTCCTTGTTTGTACGTGCGTGTGTGAATGAATGCCTGTGTCTCTGTGAACACCTTCACTAAAAGGTAAACTCGGTTAACATATATTCCAAAGATGCGACACAAAGATTTTTCAACAACAATCTCACGGCACCAAACTACCCATTACATTGAATATTCTTCGTAATTTTCGATTTTCTCAAATGTATATTTTGAATATTCAGGGATTTTTATAGGGGTGGCCCCTCCTGCCCCAAACTCAGTGGCGATCATCCAAAAGGGATATACATCGCCTCCCCTACCATGTACTAGAACTATTGCCTAGGGCAGGCGTCCCCAACAGAACGCACGCTCGGGCGGCACTAAAAGCCCTCAAGCCCTGACCGGCCGTTTGCGGGCAAGAAATGGAGGTGCTACAGTGACGGAACTACGATTGTGTAAATTAACTTACAATTTCACTGTCAATTACATAATAATGATAGCAGTATTTTACACGCTTTAATACTGATATCTAATATAATACAAAATAAATTCTAATTGGCAGAAAATCCAATTAACGAAATACAAATACCCATATAAAACTAATAAACTAAATAAATAATGTAATATGACATAGACCTTTCTTCTTGTTGGTACTATGCAATTCAATGAAATAAACAATACAAATAAACACAATATTCTTCAAATAAATGTCTCTATGAAAACTGCTCTTTCTTAGCCATCCGACAATCGCCGTGGTCTTTGCAGTTGTCTGTTTCAAAACAGCTGTTCAATAGTGGGACTATTATTTGCGAGCCACCCAATCACAAACATGCTTTCATGTGTTCATCACTTAATTGGCTTCTGTGACGTGACTTTGTACACTTCATTAAGAAAAACAGTGATTCGCAAACAGGTTGTCCCGAACATGCACAAAATTCTTCCAGCTAGATTGTGGAGTTTAGGAAATCTTTCACGTCTTATATAGGTGTAGAAATGGTTTATACGTTTTCTATTTTAATATCTTTTAACTCAATATTATTTTGCATATCTATTACTTCCAACTGCAGTTTAACTGGACTATCGAGGATAGCCCCTGAAAATGGTGTCGCAAATAACTTAAATTGTTTCTTAAGTGGCATAATGTCCTGGAATCTACATTCGAATTCTTCGCGCAATTGTCACAATATGGTTATATATTCATCAAAGCCATTACATCACCACTGCACGGATATACTGTACGATGTAGTTGTGCGGCCCGCAGTGAGAATGTTCGGGCCCCGCGCGCCCTCAAGCGACCTTGACTCGATTTGGGGAGATGCCTGGCCTAGGGGATAATCAGGAAGCACGCACAGGATAAGTCAGGTACCGCCGTAGCAACCTTGGATTTGTGGGCGACTATATAAAGATGCCCTCGGACTGCCGGTGGGCTAGAACCTGAACTTGGCGTCGAACCCAGACCAGAACCTAGAGCTCAGCGGTGACATGTGGAAGGGAATGTTTTCTGACGCCGCCTTTATTCTGGATGATTTTTGCATAACTGTTAAACCGCAGAAAATATGAAAGATTTCAACGCATGAAAAATAGTAACAAAGTCGGATGTTATAAAAACCTAATTCATTTTGGGGATTATATATGAATCAAATTGAACATCAAGATAATTTATTTCATATCTAGGAATTAACGTGTAAGCTTTTCTGGCCTGGTAATGCGCCTTTGTGATCTGGAAAATTCATGGTATGTAAGATATATTATTGAAACTTATACTAGTAATTATGCAAATAATTGTGACAGTTTTTTTATGTATTAAAGTTCTACTTTGCATGATTCTTTAAATAATAAGTTTTCATTGTCTAAATGCATTGTTTTGACAAAACATAGTCACGTGATGCATTTTAAAATAGTTGCATAAAATGCAGTTTTAAGGTAAATAAGTTTATAAATATATGTGTTATGTTGTATTTTATATTAGTCCTAATTAGTAGATAAAACGTTTGACTTTTCCTATCTTCCAGAACTCTTGAGCTTATTTTAAAAATTGGAGTACTATTTCCAAAAATTATATGTCGATTTTCTTTAATGTACGTCTGAGAGGCAGCATACATTTTTTAAACAAATTAGTGAAAAATTGCATCCTGTTGAGCATTTTTAGTGTGGAAAAGTGTTGTAGAAAGTTTGCAAAAAAAAAAAAAAATAAGGTTTAAATTTGGGAGTTCCTATTAATAACCAACTGTATGACCATTAATAACTTCAATTAATTGTAGTTAAAGTGCGAAAATGGACAACACGGTATATTTACTTTAAATTCGTATTATTTTTCTTTGAAAAAAAAATAATTTTTTAGTTTTTCACAATTTTTGGTTAGATTTCACCTTAAAGCACTAGTTTGGAAAGGAGAAATGTTCACTTTCCAAATGTTGGGATCTCCTAAAGAACGATGACAAATAAATATTAAAAGAAATATTTTTAATATTAGATAATTATGACTTTAGAGTAAAAGAATGAAATATAGTAGCAATAACATTTGTAAAAATAAGATGAAAGTAAGCAATAACTAGCTTAATAAATAAACCTATATTGTTTTAAGATACATTTTATGGTTTTTAAATGTGTGATCTCTGAGGGCCGCAAGATATACACATTTTATTACCCGGTATTTGGCGGTGTTTAACTCCTTTTTAAATACATACGACACCACAAGTGGCAGAAACTGGTGGAGCAAGAAGTTATATGATCAATTGGAAAGGATATGTGCTAAGGCAACATTCCATGCTTAAGTTTAGGGTACAATTTACCGATTATTAAAGCTGAAAAACCAATTTTGTTACGTGTCTACCAAGACGAAACCTCTTATAGAATTTTGGCAAGAAACTGGTTTTGTGGGTGTTTCGCAAATGTAAATGCTGCAACATCAGTGTGGCTGAAATTGTATTTCAGTATGTTGTAAGAAAACTTAATCATGTAAATGCTATCCTTTTCTTAATATTGTGACGGTGGTTCATGGTGCTAATATCTAATCGATAGATTAGATCAGGCTGCTTCAACTTTACTCGTCTCAGTCAGGATGAGCGGAAGCAAAAAAGGCAATACCTCTCTGGGTGAAAGTTATAGCACAAGCGTTTGTGTTTCTCTTACATCATTCAGCCCTGGCAACACTTTCTCTCAGTACAGAGGCGTATTGCATACTGCAGGCTATATACCTGTGCGTGGCGAATAAGTGAGTGAGTGAGTGAGTGATTGGTTGTAGTAGGATTAAGATTAGGATACGGACGGAGGGACTCGGCACCGAACCTAAGTGGTGGTGGCACCTCCGTGAGGGAACTATTAGGTGAGCGAATACGCGATACAGAGCTACCTGAGCCAGGTGCAATGACATAGAAATGACAGGATCTCTACAGTTTCCAGATTCCCGACAGTCGGGGATTCCGACCCACTTGGATCCAACGCCCCTACCAGGGGCTGTCTTCTTTCCGGCTACCAGCAGAAGTTGAGGGAGGGAGATAGTCACATGAGCATCATTTTTGCATATCACCTGCACTGAGTATCTCCAACCCTGAAAGAAACCAACGGGATGAAGAATGTATGAAATAACAATGGAAACGAATGGAGGGACAGGAAAGTTGGGTGAAACAAACCTGACCAGCTTTCACCTGGCGACCCGGGGGAAAATCCTGAAAAAACATGCGTCGAGTGGACCGGCTACATTGCTCGAACCCGCGAAGATCTCGAATGTGGCTCACAGGCGAAACCGCATGAGCCACCCAGCTCAGTGATTGAGTAACTCGCTGCTCCTTGGCACACAGCCATGCTGAAACAGCCTGGATTGAATCGAAAAAAATGAAGTGGTATGCCTATTCGCAAACAAGGTAACCCTTGGAAAATTCCCTCGTCTCATAGTCGGCTTAACCTTCCCGTATTTAGGACTGACACCCCCCTAGGATTTACAAGTAGATGCCTAGGGGTCAGAAGCCTGTTGGGGAGCCAACGGCGCGAAACCACAGAATGGAGAACCTGGAACGAGTGGTCGGCCCGTAGCCAGGCATGAGCGTGAGGAAGTGGATGATATGAAATGCGAGCGAAATGGATGGATAGGAAAGGTGATGATGGAGCAATTGGTGGAATGAGCGGTGGAGGAAATCAGAGGACCCGGAGAAAACCCGCCCAGACGCCGCTTCGTCCACCACAAATCCCACATGCGGGCGCTTGGGTCGAAACCGGGCCGCCTAGGTGGGAGGTGAGGGTCTAACACTCGGCCACGGCGCCGCCCCTTGGAAAATTCCATGAGTTTATTTCCCAATCGTTCAAACATTAAATATCTGCTGTTATGATTTGTGGAGCACCAAAAATATCAGAATTAAGACAAGGAAATAAAACGCTCAAACATTTCAAGTTCGCTGATCAAACAGAGGCTTCGTCGTCTAATTGTTTCGTGTTTTGACAGTGTGAGCTTAGAATATAGAGAGCCTGTTTTGATTCATCTCTCCTGTTTCTAAAATAGTCAGTTCCAGCTCATTCAGATTACTTGCGCGTGCGCAGCTACAGAGCTCGGGCTTTGAGATCTTATGGGAATAACCGATAAAGTCCGCATTATTCTGGATGAGTTTAAACAGTAAGAGATAGAACATGTCTTACTACAAGAAAAAAGTAGGTCTCGTTGAAGCACAGAATTTCCCAAATAAAAAGAGTAATGGCGTTAAATATTTCCGAGGTTTACTTTGTTTTTAGTTTGAATTTTAAAATAATCTAGATTCTCTCAACTGTAAATCGCTATTATTTCTTCTTTATTGCTTTATTTCCTTTTTGCGTCCATACAAAGAGAATATAATACCACTTAGTGACCGGCTTTGAAAACATTTGACTATCGCTTTAGCCTACTATAGTCATCTTATATCTACAAAGAAACGTATAAATGAGTAATGCAGGTGTGCATGCGTATTCACACGAAGTAGATAGCAGAGAAAGGTTCTCAAGAATAATTTGTAGAAGAGGGCGTAAAGAAAGATATGCATGCCAACATTACAGATTTATTATTTCTTCCTAAAGCCAGACTTTTTCTTTTTTATCTTTGGCTAGACTGACCTTTACTGGTCTCTGGATGTTCTGTACATTGAAAAGTTTTCAAAGCCTTGTTTACTTCATCTTCTACTTTCTCTAGCACGTTTGTGTAATGTACATTCACATTAGCTAATGAAGGTGTTGCGTCGCACCCAAAAATTATACACCGAGATTTCACCGGAAATGCCTATTTTGAGGCACCTGAATTAAAAACGATCGTTTTTAGTAAAAGGTCCGTGTTTGTGTGTGTCTGTATGTATGTGTTTCTGTGTGCAACATAATACAAAAACAAAAAGTAGGTTAAACACAAAACTTGGTGTATAAGTTCAGCCACTTCCAAGGATGAGACATGAATGTTTTCAGGAATATCCGCCCACCTCAAGCTACCCTTAACATGGAAGATTTTTCAAATTTTCTATTTTCTAAAAGATAGCTCAAACGATTTTGGATAAAGTGCAGTGTATAACAGATATTTACGTTGCAAATAAAATGTATATATTAAATTTCTTGGGAAGTCTGATTCATTCCGGTACTTTTTTCATAACTGTTTGGCGAAGAAATCACTACACAAAAATATATATGTAGTTAAAACACACAATTTATGAGATATGTAGTTATTTTGTAGAGCTAACCATTTTCGGGAAATTGCCTGTTATTGGTTTCAATTTTAAAATACTTGAACTTTTCACGAACGCAATAACAAATAGAATAATAAATCTTAAAATGTCTCTGAATGTAAAATAAGAATGAAAAAGGAATTTCATCCTCATCCGTTTCATATCTACTTTGCTTTACTCCGGTTCATGGAAAAGAATCTAATTTCAATGTCAATCACGTAGCGACTGTGTTTAAAAGAATTGACCATCGCTTTAGCCTGTGCATTCCCTTGTTTCCCTTCTACTTACATAGAAGGAAGTAATAAATGAAACACATCAGATTTTTATTTTTTATTTCAATAGCTCCTCAGCGCGGTCAGTTACAATTTTCCCTAAGAGGTATGCGCAAGCATGTAGTAGATAGAAAAGGTACTGTATTCCAGCCAATACTTCCATGCCGAGATTTCACCATAAATATTTGTTTTGAGGACCCCTGAGT
The DNA here is from genome assembly GCA_030762935.1 of Hymenopus coronatus. Taxonomy (NCBI): domain Eukaryota; kingdom Metazoa; phylum Arthropoda; class Insecta; order Mantodea; family Hymenopodidae; genus Hymenopus; species Hymenopus coronatus. The sequence continues at coordinate 497,726,530 of CM060900.1, read as the reverse complement.
CCAAGTTAAGCATTTTTAGAAAAACGCGCGCGCGTGTGTGTGTGTGAAGATAATATCACTCAAAATTGAAAAGTCGGTTAACTTGGTATTAGGCTTAGGTATAGTATCTTCCACGATTCTGAGGCGAAGATTTACAGGAACATCCCCTCATCCCAAACTACCCTTTACATGGAAACTAAAAATCTTTATCCTAAATTTCTTGGGAATAGCCCCTGAAGACCTCTTCATTGGAATGACTTTCGCACAGCTGGTGAATCGTAAGAGACAAGCACGTACTATATACAAAATGTAGACATCGTTAAAAACATACAATTTATGTAATACAGTTTTCTGTAGAGCTAACCATTCCCAAGATATTTCCTGTTATTGCTTTCAATTGTAAAAAACTTAAACTTTTCTCAAACGAGGAGTCTTATTCATTTTTATATCCCCAGTGTTATACTGCTGGCCATGGAAAGAGAATCGAATTTCAATGACGATTGCAAAACGACGGCTTTTAAAAGCTTTAGCCCAGCGTATACCCTTATTTCCCTTCTTATAAAGAACTAGTAAATAAGACCCTTTCTGGTAAAGTTTAACTTGATTAGTATTATGTACAAAAAAGAATAATGTTTTATAAGTATAGTTGTAACTTTCAATGTGAGTATTTTATTTAACCTCTTACCACGAATATTCACAATTTACATGCATTATTAATGCTCTAAGATCCTAGCATAAATTGTATTAAAACGCATACAAGTAAAACTTAAATTTTGTTTAAGAGATCTTTAAGACCGGCATACTGTGGAGAACAACTGAATGTACTGCTACCTAATGAAGACGAACTGTGTCAGAGCATACGATTCTATAGAACATCCTTATTCTGCCTTAGCAATAAAACTGTTCTCTAATTGCCTTGTTTTTCCCTTACCCAGTAACGTCTACTTTCATGAGCCAATAGAAACTATCTTACTACTTAACTTAGGCTGCTAACTCTCAGTTACTTTCCAGTAACTTTCACAATCTCACCACCCGCTCAATCCTATGTTGTCTATTTTAACTCAAGACATTCTTTTATATATTTCACTCTAATTCCTTGGCTATTGTCCATAAAAACTTTGCGAAAGATTCCTCTTTTATAACCCATGTACAGTTTCAACTATCTCGTCTCTCCTAAAACTAAGCTTATGCTAAAATCATCTAATAATATAATCTCACTTCTGTTTTATATAAGTATTTACATTGTCTTGTTTATAAATTATTTATATTTTGCATTCATCAGTACTGCTTCAGAGGACCCCTGGAGCACAAAAAAAAAAATTAGAAAAGCGTTCATGTTTGTGTGTATAGACAGTATCAATCTTGGGAATAGTCCCTGAAGTCTTCATTCTGAACGACTTTTAAATAACGTAATGCGCAAAGACATACTACACTGTAAATATAGATCTTGTTAATCACACATTCTGTGTCACAGAGTTTTGTAGCGCTAACAGTTTCTAAGATATTCCAGGTTATTGGTTTCAGTTTTAAAACGTTTAAAACTTTTCTCAAACGAGCAGTTATCTATTATGTCATATATCTTATTTTATTCCTGGTCATGAAAAGAGAAAGGAATTTCAATTGTACCACATAGCGACTAGCATTTAAAAGGTCTGACTTTCTCTTAGCCTAGTGTACTCCCTTATTTCCCTTCTACTTACAAGAAAGAAAGTAATAAGGCCATTTCTGCTAAAGTTTATCTCGATTAGCGTTATATAGATAATAGAATAAGCTTTTGCAAACTTACTTTGTTTGCAGAACTGATAGGGGAAGTGTTGTGAATGGAAGGCATGAAGTTTTTAGAAAAATGTCCGTGTTTGAGTGTATGTATATTTCGCTTATGATATATAAAAACGAAATTTAGGTCAAATACCAAACTTGGTATTTAAGTTCATATCTTCCAAGGATGCGAAGCGAAAATTTTCAGGATTCCCCCCACACCGAACTACCCTTTACTGGAACAGTTTAGTCGTCCTCCGTGATACTCTAGTTCCCAAGATCGCGGGTTCAAATCCGGCGGAGGGCGATGGAAGGGAAGCAAAGCCGTTGGTCCCACGTCGTAGATTTACGGCACGTAAAAGAACCTCAAGCCTTATAGAGAGGTCTCTGAGCAAAATTAAGCGATCTTTCACGCCCAATATAGAATGGGACGCTGAGAGCGTCCATAGATTACACTTTTTTTTTACTGGGCCATTATTCTAAAGTTTTAATTTCCTCAAAAATTGCTGTAAAATTTTTAATTTAAAGACCATATGCTATTTATAAGATATTTTCATGACAAACCAAATGCATATACTTCTGGGAATTGCCTCTGAAGACCTCTTCATTCTAGATGACTTTTGTAACTAGTAAACCGTAAGAGATAGACAAAAACTTGCTTTATAAAACAAGTACACCTCGTTAAAACAGAATTTGTCACATGTTACTATTGTTACTATTTTTATTATTATTATTATTATTATTATTATTATTATTATTATAATCATCATCATTATAGAGTTAACCGCAATCGTACCTGTTAAATATGTGCTCCGGCAAGTATTTATGTTTGCTTGCTTTAGACGACCCCACGATATGCGATATGCTCTGTACCAATGCCGTTATCTATAGATAAGCGACGGCCTTGCCCTTAGCCTGGCCGAGTTTATCCCTTGCAAGCTGAATGCAGGGCAAGAGTCTGCAAGTGGTCCTCCTTTTCTAATGGAACTGGTTGCCATATGTGCACTAACATTTCAGAAGTGTAACACTACTTTTTGTATACAATGTGATGTCTTCTTTTGTTATGAAGTTAATACCTGTTATATGAACATTATTTACTCCTATTCCTTTACTTTACAATGTTAATTATTTATCTATGTTAATAAAACAGATTGCAGTTCGAGTTATTTATCTTGCCTTACAATTACAAGACCAATTAGCTGAAACCATGTCTAACCAGCTATTAACTATTAACCAAAGATGTAGACAAGAGAATTTATCTGAAATGACAATAGGATAGAAAAAATCATGTAAATATCCCACATCAGATTTCTTTGGAGGGGTTTGTACATTGGACTACTCAAATGTACGCGCGCGCGCACACACACACACACACACACACACACACACACACACACACACACACATTCGCACTCTCATTCATACTTCAGACACTGGGGACGATGCAGAATATAAATTTGTTTCTTTTGCTTTAGGAACGGTTGATCATCTTTTCTGTACGCGTTCCTGTTTTTTCTCCTATTGTATTTTCACATGCAAATTAGCTGCGTGTTTCCAATGAGAAATCCTTGCCTGAAATATTCAACAGCTAAACACAGCTTTGTAACTTTAAAACACCGGTAGCAGTATAAACAACAATTATAATAACTACAGAAACTATTATTATTAATAATAATAATAATAATAATAATAATAAACATGTCATTTCACTAATGCTTACGTCTCTAATCTTCAGTGAATTATTATATGATTCTAATCTCTCTCTCTCTCTCTCTCTCTCTCTCTCTCTCTCTCTCTCTTTCTTAACAACGCAGAACTACAGATGGTGTGCGAAATAGGTTAAGAATGAGCTTGATATATAACGAGCTTAGATTTACACGACATTGTCTAAAAAAGATAAGGGAACATTTTCGAAAATATATTATCCAGCCAATCTGTTCCAAAGCAAATCCAAACCTAAATGTGTACTCACACCATCGAGGATGGTATCTTATTGGTGGAGGTGGTATTAACAGCTAGACTCGCTCTATTCATCAGATTAGGCTCGTAATTTATTTATGTAACAGCTTTATTGACACAGCAAGCATATCAGTTCATATTAAATATGAAAGTGAAAGAGAGTATTTCGATAAAGCTCCGAATTTTCTTAGCAATGTGATTTATATATTTGTCATTTGCTTACATCTACTCGCTCATATAAAATAAAAATGAATGCCTTTGAATACTGTTCTGCAAATTCATGTAAATTTAGGGCATTGAGTATATTAAACCGCTTCACATCATGTACTGAGTATTAAAGAATGCTTATATATTATAAAACAAAAAATGTGTTGATAATAATTATAAAACCAGTTAATTTGTGACTTCACCTCTAACACTAAATATATTCTCAACAATTCGTTGATACCAAACGGGCAACCAATAGGATTCACTGCTTAAGTTGTAACTTTTTTTTTTTTTTTTTGCAGTTAAACGTTCTTTAACCTGGTTGGTCATATCGGACGATAAAAGACATTGGTGAAATGATGCTCAAATGATCTCGGGGTCCTTGGAGCTTGAAGTTATTCGACATTCGTCTTCTCAGGATAACGGAAACCCGTGAAAAAAAAAAAAACCTTATCCGGGTGACTCACCCTAAGGGAGATTCGATCTCACGACCTTCTGAATGTGAGGCAGACACGCTACCACCACGCTACCCAGGCGGGCAACTGTAATTTTATTTCAAAGAAGTTTCAGAAGAGAACTCTAGTAGCATTTATTTCTCAGAGGGTTGGGTATGAAAAAAGATGAAAATTAATCAAAGGTGTTCTTCCCAAATACTTCGTCTTTGGATTCGACTCTTGGGCCACTATGGATATGCGTTTTTCTCGCAGTTAATGTAAACGCATTTGAAACACATGTTATTTTGTGTGAAATGTTAGAGTAAACCATGATATGTTAAATCCAAGTGCAAACAAAATATAACAAATTTGCGGGAGAGGAATTACTGAAGTTCTCACGGCAAGAATGCTGGTATCGGCCTGTAATATATTAGCTGCTCGAATACTCAGCACTAGTAACAGGAAATGGTTCTGTGTTGTTTCGTCATAGTATCAGCTGCCTGCTCTCAGGTTGCAGTAAACAGCGAACGCTGCGGCGAGACATCACAGAATGCTTTCCTGTTGCATCCACTGTTACCAACCTTCGACAATCAGAAAACCGTATAGGCAAATAAAACTAGACCATATTTCTGAACTGAAAACCGTTCGGTGTCAATTTTTACCAAAGTATTCCAAATGCACATTATTTAAGTAACAAATTAACGAAATGTCAATTTAAAAATATAAAATATCACCGTCAAATGTGTCAATAAACATAACATAAATTCACTCATTATAATTTATTCTCAAAGGTATAGGGTGTAGTGACTGCACAAAGGTGATTTCTGTGTCTCGCTTTAACATTAAATTAGTCTGGGAAATACAATCCCCTGGCTGAGTGGTTACACCGCTCGCCTCCCATCTAGGCGGCGTCTGGGCTAATGTTCTCTGTCCTCCAGTTTCCCCCGCACATCATCATATTTCCTATCATCCATTTCAATTGCATTTCGTAGCATCGACTTCCTCATACTCATGCCTAGCCATGGGCCGACCACTCGTTCCAGGTTCTTCAATCTGTGGTTTCTTGCCTTGGCTCCCCGGCAGACTTCTGACCCCTAGGCATCCGCTTGTAAGTCCTAGGGGGGTTTCAGTCCTAAATACGGGCAGGGTAAGCCGAGTATGAACGAACGAAATACACCCTCAAAATCAGTATTTGTGTGCGGCAACACTGGGGAAAGTAAACAGAAAACAATAACACAAAATCACAAAAAAGGAGTCTTCCGCACTATCTTAAAATGTCAATAATGGTCACCAAAGCTCAACTTCATTTGAATTAGTGATATCTTCACATCTTAGGAGTAGTGTCAACCCATCATTGTGACTCACGGGGACAATCTTGGTTAACTATGTGGCAGAAGTATCAGCAGTGTTGCCAACTCACCAACATAAAGAGTAGCTAAAATGCTTCAAAGACATAGCTAAAAGTGGCTAAAATTACAAATAGAAATTGCTAAAATAGGCTACATTAACTCACGTAATCAATGAAGAATATGTTCTCCTCATCCTCCTCTCTATATTGCTATTTATGCTACACTATCAGCTTGAGTCGTATATTTCACTGATCTACTTTGCGTCACAATTTATTCCACATCATACACATCTGCTTTTTGTAACACAGCACAAATACTGAGTTTTCAGTTTCAGATGAGCACCTAGCCGTTGGAATTAGGTAACTGTCGCGTCGTTGACCTGTAATGATGCAATGCGTAGTCACTGTACTGACTCGTGTGTCATTCGCAGTGGGATAAAAAAACACAAATCACTAAAAGTAGTATTAAAATGAATGAAAACCAAAATATCGAATGAAAAAGAAATTTATGGCTAAAATATAGCAAATAGCTAAACTCAAAATTTTGTAGCAAAGCACTTTTCAAAATAGCTAAACTAGCTATAAAATGGCTAAATTGGCAACTCTGGGTATCAGTGAATTCGCCCTACGTTCACCAACCTCTTTTCGGCGTGAGGAGAGCAAGCAATGACAATAATGGGTCACCAAAGTTGTGCCATTTTTTTTATTCCACACAGCCTACTTGTAAAAAAACTGTCTGCATCGGAAGTAAGTGTATTAAAAGACGTAAGAATTGTCAAATTTCAAAAATAATTTCACTTATTTTGTGACACTTTATTTATTGCGTACGGCTCCATGTTATAACCGTGCATCGCACAGATAGAGCCCAGGACCGCAAATGTACGGTTTAACCGTATGGTTGGCAACATTGATTGCAGCTACATAACAGGTACTCTACAATGTAATTTAAACATGAGACCTACCTCAAACATTCTTAGGTCCCAGGTTTGGGCTACTTGCCAAAGCCTGTGCCTAAGGCCTCTCTGCCAGCACTTCGTATACAGGTGTCTAAAAAAATTCCTAATTCGGGAGGTCCGATGTTACGATCAAGGTCCAGTACTGGGAGTGCCTGCATTCTTCGTTAAGAGTGTATAGTTGACCCGCGCCTCAGAAACTGGCCCAAAGCTGATACGTAGCGACCATGCTTCCCTTCTTATTTTTTCTTACACAGTACCTACGTGGTAAAGAAACTGTTGTATTCCACCCAAAAATTTGTTACCGAGATTTCACAGTAATTATATGTTTAAGTGTCCCTTGAATAAAATAGCACATTTTGGGAAAAAGTCCTTAGTAGTAGCAGGCGCTGACACTGGTGATGCATTGAGTGAAGATGGAGCATCTGTGAAATGCAATGGTCGGGGAAACTGGAAAACCCGCAGAAAGCTTACCCCTGCGTCACTTTGTCCACCACAAATACCACATGCGGTCGCCTGGGATCGAACCCGGACCGCGTTGGTGATAGGTGAGTGGTTTCAACAAAAATTCCATCACACCAAACCAGCCTTTAGATGGAAGATTTTTCAATTTGTTGCGATTCTCAAAAATGACTAAGGATTTCGATTAAAATACCATTAAAGATATTTATGTAACAAATAAAATGTATGTCTTGAATTTTGTGGGAATAACCACCGAAGTCCTCTTCATTCTGGACGACTTTTGCATAAGTGGTAAACCATAAGAAACATGCCAAATCCTACTGCACAAACATTTTACATCTCTTTAGAACACACTATTTATGTCCAATTTACATAGAAAGACAAGATCTTTTACCACAAACCTGCATTAGTTTCATGCTAATTTTCGGGCAGAGTTAATGAGGAATGACATGATGGAAATGAAAACCAAATTTAATACGTTCGCTTTTTTTCTCATCGCTTATTACTGCAGTTCCATTTACGTTAAAAATTATTATGCCCACTTTATTGCCTCTGCGTCTACTTACAGCGTTGTAAAAGTATTTCCAACTATTAGGGGAAAGTGGTGCTTAATATGGGGTACTCAGTATTTCAACTATGCTGACACCTGCTGGAAATCTAATGAACCAAGTGAGTTTTGCCGACAAAGCATTCTGCGAACAGGTCACCATATTGTTGGGTCGGATCGTATCACAGTTAGATAAACAAGTTTTCTCCTTGAAATTATTTGCTCTCTTAACATCTCTGTATACAAATATAATAATGTAATTATTCTGATAAACACACTTTTGCTCATGTCTTAAGATCAAGCTATCTTCTAATATGTTTAGTCGCCCTCCGTGGTGTAATGGTTACCATGCTAACTTCATATACCCAAGGTCGCGGGTTCAAACCCGGCCGATGGATTTTTTCGGGCGTAAAAATCCTTAGCATGGCTTCCTTCGGAAGGGAAGTAAAGCTATGGGTCCCGTGTCGTAGATTTACGGCACGTAAAAGAACCTCAAGCCTGATAAGAGAGGCCTCTGAGCAAAATTAAGCGATCTTTCACGCCCAATGTAGAATGGGACGCTGAGAACCAAAGCATTTAAAGAGCGTCCATAATTAACACGCCATTTCATTTCTAATATGTTGTATCTTGTAATTCAATTACCAAAAGAGCGCGAAGAATTATTACACTAACATGGCGAGTTCTCTATTATGGGGTAGCACGGGCAGCTTAATTTGGGGTACCCCATCTTAAGATTTACTTCACTACTTTATAAATGTTCATACTAGAGGATCCAATAGCAGGACTTTTTTGTTTCTTTCTGCTAAATCGATGTTAAATTCGCCTGTTTTCTTTAATAATAATATTGTTGCGAACAGGATTCTGCGACGTGGGGGATAGCTATTTTAACCCTTAGTTGCCTTCACTAGTATACTACATAAGCCTTTTTCCTTTAACTCAAGTTAAAACTAGAGTTCTAGTAAAATATTTGCGAATAAACCTATAAAATTATTATATAAAATAATAGAGAAAATAGAAATGAAAATCAATTCAGAACCTTTATTAACATTTTTCTTCCCAATTAAAAGTTTAAATTGTTCTAAACCAGTTTTTATAATGCTGCCAAAGGCACTACCAAAAAGTAGTTCAAATGGCTATGAGTGTTAGGTGATAGGTAATGAATTGGCCATCCATTCAAAGCCAAATGTTGCAAGTTCAAATCCCAGTGATTGTGGTAAATGACGGGGAGAGCCCAAGTAAAATAATCGGTGTGATGCTTGGAAGTTAATGGGGTTACATTTGGCTGTAGTTATGTTGGTTTTCTCTTTTATTTATTTAAAAAAATCACTGCTATTTTAGGGCAAAAAGTTGCATATATTTTTACAACATAAAACAGTTTTGATTACTTCTCGTTTATGCTTGAAGGTTAGTATGACATGAAGTTAATCCTAGGGTAGAACCCTATTTGTATAGTTACGCTTAAAACAAGCGGAACTTATAGGCACCGACAGGCAAGAAAAGGGTTAAAGTGAAAGGAAGGCAGATGGTAGAGCAATGATAACAACGGGACTTAAATTAGGCTAATATGTTAAGTGGCATTAAATCATTTGTTGGTTGCGCATGTTTGGTTTACAAAGTTGGGGGGATGGAAAACTATTCCATTAACCCTGGCAAATATTATTCTGATTATTGGGTTACTAATACAAAGCCTTACCTTAAGAAATATGTCATGGTGTGTCTAGGCGAGGTGAGAGATGAAGCGGTCGAGGTGGTTGAACGGTTGAGTCCGGAGCGACGCCTCAAGACGTACACAACAAATTAGAGGTTCCCCGACGGTCAAAGACAAGACCTAGTGGTTGGGTCTGCAGTCCCTTAAATAGATTTAGCGGCATCCCGGAAGGGCATTCTAACATGGTGGCCGTTCTCCTAATATGGAGAACCAATAATAGTGGGTAGTCTTAGCCAATCAGCACCGAATGCTTAAATGTTCTAGAATATCCTGTGTGACGTCAATGTGCGAATGTGCACGTACACCGACGGAAGTTGGTGGTATCTAAAAGTCCACTGGGAGTGCCATCGGAAGAGGCTAGTCACTTCCAACCTGTTGCTTAATCAGCTTATAACAAAGCTGCATTTTTCCAAAAATATGTAAGAATCAAATCCCAATTAATTCAGATTAATTAAATCTTAATTAATAAAACATTACTAAAACAATATAACTTTAACTCTCGCCAGTGACACATGTGACAGTATGCAACATAAATATACATTTTGTGAATTAATTATTATGTGTTTTCCCTTATTTTAAATACATCTTTTAAATAAACCGCCAGAGAGAAGAATGTCTCGATAATGTGCCTCCGTCCTCACAGCACTATCTTCAAGGTCTTGACGTTGCTTTCATGGGGTCATTGAAGACCTATTACTGCCAGGAGATCGAAACAGGGCTGAGATCCTAGCAACGGACAGCAGCCCAATCTCAGCACTGAAGCAGAAGGCAAACTCATCAGGACAAGCCAATTCATCTAAAGCTCAGACATCTTGTGTAATTACAAGCTCAGTTCACTGAACAGAAGTCAAAGAAGGCCGACAAGACTCTGCCAAAAGCCAAACAGACCTTAGTATTCCAAACCAAAGTAACAAGGCTAACCAGAAAAAAGAAGAAAGCGCTTTGCTGAATCTTCATCCTCTGAAGATGAAGACAACACTGTGCCTCTGGAATTGGAAGAGAAGTGGAAAAATGAGAGTGACGACGATGGTACAGAGGCTTCTATTGCGCAGGCCTGTTCATGGATAAGGTGCAGCAAATGTTACAAGTGGGTGAAAAGTGTGTGAGCAAAGGAAATAAACAAAACAATGAACTGTCTAATTATGAAGGACACAGGATAACACGCCAGTGTTTTATCATTGAACTTTCATTTGGTTATCAACCAATCATATTTAATACAGACATTAAGTAATGTAAACTTTTATACTTAGAATGGTGTAAATTAACATTAAAAAGTCATCCCATTTTAGGAACCCCTGTCACTCTATATTAAGCACCACCCATATTAGGAATCCAAATTTGCTAGTTTAGAAAATTACATTGTATTTGCACAACAGTATATTTAAGTTCGTATATTACACTCTGCAAAGTAAATAAATAGTTGCAATATACACTAATATTATTCATGGACACAAATATGTTACTTTTCAAATTATTATAAAAAGAAGAAATGTCCCCATATTAGCTTACTTTCCTCTACTTGCCCTGCTAAGAATTAGTTCTAAGAACCGTTGTTGAGCTTACAGCTTTTCGTCTTGCAATCGTTTTGGCAATTCTTTAAATCTGTTCAATACCATTTCTGCCAATGTTTACCTCGATTTACATCAAGTAGAGGAAGAAGAAGATTTTGTAAGAATCGTGGTTTGCAGAACAGGTAGAGTAAGCCATGTGAGTGGAAAACTCAAGATGTTTGCTTTCTCTACATGTACTATGTACATTGTTTAGAAAAGGTATTGTATTCCACTCAAAATCTCGATGTCGAGATTTCGCCGGAAATATATGTTTTGAATGTCCATTGAATTAAAAAAAGCATTTTTAAAATAAGGTCCGCGTGTGTGTGTGGACAGCATAGATCAAATTAAAAGACCGTTAAATACCAAATATGGTATTTAAGTTTACTATCTTCCAAGAATGCGACAAGAAGGTTTTCAAAAAAATCCTCTCCCTTAGATGAAAACATTTTTTAAACTTTATTTTTATTAAAAAGACTAACAATTTTGATTAAATACATATTCTAAAAACCTGTTCATTCTGGACGAATTTTGCTTATTTTTGCGCGGGTCACCTTTCGTTTCATTTTTCCTTTGTTTTGTGGCAATACAAAGCGTACTGAACCTCAATTGTTCACATAACGACCGGCTTTTAAAGGATGTGACAATCGCTTTAGCCTAGTGTATTCCCTTATTTCCCTTCTGTTTACAAGGAATCAGGCAATAAGACCATTTCTGCAAATGTTCATCTCGATCAGCATGAAGTGGATAGAATAGTAATCTTTTGTAAGAATAGTTCGTTTGCAGAACAGGTAGGGAAAGGCATGTGAATGGAACACATCAGATTTTTAAGTTTTTACTCAAGACCCTACATTAGCTATTGAAATGAAGTGGTTGCATCATTTTGTAACGGTTGATTTATGTCTGAATTCTGTACCACATACACGTTGTAACACGCATGCGCAATACAATATGTAAACATATGTCTAAATAAATACTTCCGTCAAGTATATCATTTTTCTGTTGTGTGTTTACCTAAACTTTTTACAACAGACAGAGTGGTTGTATCATTTTGCAATGTGCCTCATTAAATATATTAATTTTAATATTCATTAGTCATCGTTCTTTGAGGCGATCCCAAAATTAGGAAAGTGGACATTTCTAATTTTTAAACTAGTATTTTATAACAGAAAGCTTACATACCAATCCCTAGTGATGAATAAAGTACCTTACTTTATTATCATTTTTCATGCATTGTAACCTTTATATGTATACATGATTTCCATTTTCGAAATTCACTTAACCCGGCGAAGGACGATGGATTTTTTCGGGTGTAAAAATCCTTAGCATGGTTTCCTTCGGAAGGAAAGTAAAGCCGTTGGTCCCGTGTCGTAGATTTATGGTACGTAAAAGAAACTGAAGCCTGAGAGAGAAGCCTCTGAGCAAAATTAAGCGGTATTTCACGCCCAGTATGGAATGGGATGCTGAGAACCTAAGCAGTTAAAGATCATCCATAGATAAAACGCCATTTCATTTTCTAAATTCACTTTTTTCTTCCATTATTTTATCATAAAACTAACACAGAATACCAAATTTTGGACGAAATGGGCAACACCAAAGCCATATGAATATTGTACGGCATTGATTTGTTATGTTTTCGGCAAATGGGATTTTTTACTTTCTCTACCATTACGATGTATATATGTACATAGTAGCTAGAGAAGGTATTGTATATCACAAAAAATTCGATGGCAATATTTCATCGGAAACACATGTTTTGAGGACACTAAATCCAAAGAAAAAGCTCCGCGCGCGCGTATGTGTGTGTGTATCTGTGTTCAGCATAGCACAAAAAACAAAAAACAAAAACTCGTTAAATATCAAATATAATAAGTTTAGTATCTTCCACGGATAAGGTACGAAGATTTTCAAGAATCCCCCCTCCCACCTCAAACTATTTTTTGCAAGGAAATGTTTTCAAAAAATTTAATTTTTTCATAAATGTGTGTAGCGATTTTGATTAAAATAAGGTATATTAAAGATATTTACTTACAAATAATATGCATATTTTGAATTTCCTGTAAATAGTCCCTGAATTCAGAATTACTTTTAGATAAATACTTAACTGTTATAGATGGACAAAAACAAATTGCACAAAATTGTAGATCTCGTTAAAAGACATACTTTATGCCATATACAGCTTTCTGTTTCCTTTCAATTTTAAAATATCTAAACTTTTCTCAAATAGGAAGCCCTCGTCTCTTTTGTTTTACTCCTGACCACGGAAAGACAACCAAATTGCATACTCAATCGCATAACGACAGTTTTTAAAAACATTGACTATGGCTTTATTCTAGTGTTTATCTTTATTTTCCTTTTACTTACAAGGAAGCAAGTAATAGGATCAATTCTGATAATGTTTATCTCAATTTGCATGATGTAGATTGTTTGCAGAACAGACAGAGAACGTTATACGAATGGAACACGTCAGATGTGTAAAGGTGATAGTTGTAAATACTTTAAAATGCTTATTTTGAGAGAGGGTAAAAGTTGATTGTGACCACTAGAGGGATGTAGTTTCTCTTTAGAGGACCATTGTTAACAACTGAGCAGCGAAAGTAGGAAGGCGTGTACGTAGCACGATGGGAGTTCCTTGTGAACTTTCCCACACACCGCCAAGACTGGTTGCTTGTTGTTACCGTCGACTCTGACCACATTTGCATTGCAAGCAGCTTACATCAAGAGCACTTCTACGTCGTGGGAATACGGAAATGGCACAACATTAACTTTAACTTCAAGTCTCAAGCAAAGTCGATGATTTAATTAATGCAGCAAGTGTGGAAAAGCGAGGCACTGCCAAAGTTTCTAATTCCTGGCTTCACGGTTCTTATGTCCCATTCTCATTTTGTTAATTATACTTTCTCAGACAGAAGTAAAGCTAATTTTAGTTAAACTTATCGAAACACTTCTACTGTCAGCACAATTAGGTAATCGAAAACGTTTCACAGATAAGTCGTTTAGTACTAACAGCTGATTTATCTATTTTCCCTTGATAATTTGAGATTCAGTACGGCCTCTTTCATCACGATTTCATATAATAAATATTTTAGATAGAGTAAGAATGAAAAATTCTATGCCATAGCCGGGATTTGAACCACGGATCTACCAATCTCTAGTCGTTTGCTCTAACCACTGAGCTACCATACCAACATATCGCCTGCCCGCGCTGTGGCCTCTTCCCTAGACGGCCCGGGTTCGCATGTGAGATTTGTGGTGGACAAAGCGGGGCAGGGGCGGGGTTCTCCAGTTTCCCCCGCCATTGCATTCCATCGGTGCTCCATCGTCATTACATGTACCATCTGTGTCATCGCCTGCGGTGCCACAAGTAGTAAAAGCGGGAGTTAAACACTATAACAAAATAAAAAAAAAATGTCGGAACGGTTAAATTTCTCAACTGACTCGCATGTTTCCCGGTAAACCAGAAGTTGATCTCACATTATTTTGAGATGACATAGCTTAATGGCGACTTGCAATGTTGTAAGTACTTTAAAGTCCCGGGCTTCATAGTTTAGCCAAATATTAGGTCAATTATGATTGATTTAATTTTTTTTTTCTCACACAAGCCGTGTGTAAGGCAGAAGTTGGATAGGCATTGGTATTGAATTTTTCAGTCTGACTCTATCTATGCAACTCCTATTCTACACACGGCTTGTATATAAAAACAATTAAATTAACAATATCTTATTTTTACATTAGGATGATTCTTTCTAACCTTTATCATATTTTATTTTATATTTCTGCAAACTATTTAAATGTAAGCTTATTACTTTCTCTAGCACGTATGTACAATGTACATTTTAGGCAGAGAAAGCATTATATTCTGACCAAAAATTCCAGATTTGACAAGAAATTCCCTGATTAAAAAAAGGGTTTTTAGAGAAAGGTATGTGTGTGTGTATGTGTGTGTGTGTGTCTATCTGTGTGTCTGAGGGAGGCGACATAACTTAAAAACAAAATATCCATTAAACACCAAACTTGGTATTCTGGTTTAGTATGTTACAGGTATGCGACACTGTGATTTTCAGGAAAAATAACCTCCACCCCAGACTAACTTTATATGGAAATATTTTCAAAAATGTTTGAGCATTGACGTTGTTTTGAAGATCTTCGTTGTTTTGAAAGTGTTGCCCTCCTAGCCACGTCTTCAGTTCAGAGTAAAGGTGCAAGTCGCTGGGTGCCAGGTCAGGACTGTACGGCGGATGATCGAAAATGTCCCATTGAAATTGTTCAAGGAGCCGATGGGTTGTGCCAGCAGTCTGTGGACGAGCGTTGTCATGGATCAACACAACTCCTGAAGCCAGCATTCCTCTTCGTTTGTTTTGAATGACTCTCCGCAAACATCGTCAAGTACAAAGATCTTCAAAACAACGTCAATGCTCATTTGAAATTATTGGCGGTAACATTTTGCGAAGTGGGGTTTGCAAAGCTTGTGCACAGGTACGATAAATGTCTCAATCTTTTCGGTGATTATGTTGAAAAGTAATCATAAGTGTACAAAACTTTTAGTAATAAAATTATTGTTTTCTATGAAGCTCTCTTTTATTTATATCCTATCGGAGGTTGAAAAAAACGGCCCTCGCACTAAAGTGGCACAAACACCAAATGTTATATAAATCAAGCTAAAAAAATCTGAGGTTATCAGTATGCTAGCGGCGGGGAACACCTCGGCAACTGCGACCAAGTATTACTCTATTGCGGCCTACCACCTCCCGGGCGAAGGGATGAGAGAAGGGGAAAGAACAAGCCAGCACTCAGGAGCGGACCGAGTCAAGCGCAAATGCGTACGGAATTCCCAGTGTTACTATATGGCAGTCACGGTGCTTCACGGAGGCTACACAGGTGCCGGGAGGCCGTCGCAAATATATCTCTACAACGGCACCTAACCTCAACCAGGAGGAAAAGAGTTTTACATAGAGTAAGCGACCGTGCCATCAGCCAACAAATCCCTGAACCATACCTGCTGCCAACTTGAAAGATGAAGCAGGGAAATGAGATGAAGGAATGAGAGGAAAGTAACCCCAAATTTACCTAAATGGCCCCAGGAAAACCACGGAAAACCCAGCGCCAGAGTGCGCGGTCGACGGTGAGCAAACCCGGACCTCCGAATGCCAGTAACAGACGAAAGCGTCTGAGCCACCTGGCTCGCTGCAAAAATGTACATTGGAAAAATATAAAGTGTTGACTCTGCGAAAATAAACAATAGAATAATTAGAAGTATATTTCATGTTCAGACCAAAGGTGAGAAACTAAAAGCTGTCAAGTCTGCTCCAAGAAGGTGTACGTTGCGACTAATACAGTGGGGCATTTTCAGAATATCTCAAAACGAGAAACGAGAGCATCTTGATGAAGTGATGACTTCTGCAGTGCGATGCATCCCATTCTTCTCATATTAGTTCCTACAAGACCCTCAAATGGAAAAGTTATCTATGAATTTTTAAAAAATCTGATGTGTTTCTATCACATGTCTTTCTCTACCTCTTCCATAAACTATTCTTACAAAGGATTAATCCTTAAACTACATCATACTAGCCGAGAAAAACATTAGCAGAACTGGTGTTCCTTGTAAGTAGAAGGGAACTAGGAATACACGAGGCTAAACAGATACTTAAATATTTTAAAAGCCAGTCGCTATATGGAAACAATTGAAATTCGGTTCTCTTTGCATGATCAGGAATAAACAAAAGATATATGAAACGAAAGATGAGAAAAGTTTAAGTAGTGACGTACAGTGTGGTTTTGTTTGTCTTACGGTTTACCAGTTGTACAAATGTCATTCAGAATGAACTGATTTTCAGAGGCTATTCTCAGAAAATTCAAGAGATTCATCGTTTGTAATAAAAAAAATCTCTTAAAATGTTATATTTTAATCAAAACCGGTACTCATTTTTGAGGAAATAAAAAAATTCTGGAAGTGTTCCATGTAATAGGTAGTTGGAGAGGAAGAATTTTCCTGAAAATCTTTGTGTTGCAACCTTGGAAGCTATTGACTTAAATAGCAAGTCTGGTATTTAATCGACTTTTCGCTTTTAGTTATGCTGCTCTCAGACACCACACATGTACTTGGACCTTTTTATAAAACTGTTTCTTATTTAGGGGACATAAAACATGTATTTACGGTGAAATCTCAGTGTTGAATTTTTGGGTGGAATACAATGCCTTCCCTACCTACTATGTACGTTGCACATACGTAATATTCATTTCATTTTAGAAAACAATCCTAAATCTAGTCTCTTGGAAATATTTATATCCCAGAGCTTCGTAAGGTGCATCTGAGCCTGAAAGTCCCTCAAGTACAATGCGACCTTTATACTAAATGAATATAAATATAAATGAATATGAATATAAATAGAAAGGGAACCATCTGCGCTATGTTAAGTCAGCATCACTAGCTAACTGGTTGACATGTCCTAGAAGTCTATTTAGAACGAAGAACTTTCTAAACAGATCTCTTGGTGTACAGCGGTAATTTCTAATTCCTTACCTAATAAGTAATTTTATTTCTATAAGTCCCAGCTGTGAAATTATAATCTGACAAAACATAATAAAAGCACAGGGAAATGTTATATGTGAATGCAAGGTTTTGTGTTGATAATTATTTTAAAACGTTGCATCCGTATGTTTATTTAGGACGTTTTGTGCAAAATATTTTACATAAACTAGAATTAATTTCGTGATAATTTTCGGGAGGAAATCATGCAATGAAAACTAGCAGACAACTCAAGTAACAATGCTAAAACTCCTTAATTCAAAATTCAAAAATTCTATTAAATATATATATAAAATTGACAAAATCAAAGTTCACATATCAGACATCACCGAACAGCAACATACAACAAGTTGTGACATTTTTGTTTTTCATAGTTGTCCTGTCTCTTACAACTAAGCTCTACCTGGAGAAAAGTCTCTCTCTGTCAGCATCTGATATCGCTACCCAAAGATATTGAAGGAACTTGTCACAGAAAATGTGGTAAGGTTCATCGTTTGCTTTCAATGCCAAGAGTGCTGTTGCTATCTCCAATTAGTTGGTAAATGCTGCCATTACATTATTAAATCACCGATACTTTATTTAGTAACTAGCCTTGAAAGCTGAAACAAATGATCCAAAGCTTTTATTGTTATTATCATCATTTTCTTTTGTTATACTGAAGTCCAAATAGAAGAAGTCATATGTATGCCAGCAAACTTTTAAATGGTCTTCTACTGTATCTCTTAAGTGAACTTACTCCGCTTCCAAAGTGACCACTCTCTAATGTTTCAAATTTGCTTCTCAATGTGGAATTTGGGATAAAACAAGGTGAGTTATTGGGGCAGCAAATTCACTTTCTCTGGATTAAGGTCATGAAGCTATACATCACAACGAGGTCGACGATCACGTGGCTAAACAGAACATTGATCAGGGTGCATTTCGAGGCACATTACAGACACAGACTTTCAACCAACTGTAAATACCAATGCCCGCCATAACTGGAATGATACTTATATTATAATTGTAATACTCCTCTTTCCTACTTATTATTGAAAGGTACAATGATATACAATTAGTTGATTAGGACCAGTTGAAAAATTCAACGCCACAGCCGGGAAACACGCATAATCGGTTGGAAGATTGAATGCCATACCGGCGGGTTGTCACAGTAGCTCAATGGTTAGAGCAACCGCACGGAGAGTGAGAGACCCGTGTTTAATTCCCGGCTGTGGCGTTGAATTTTTCAACTGGTCCTAATAAACTGATATTTATATGCTTTCCAAAATATCAAAAGGAAAACATTACACCACCTTCCAGGAAGAAGTTCTCAGGATTTCCTGGTCCTTCGGTTACTCCGCAGCACGCCGACATTTCACCACATTGATCCGGATGCGACTTGGTCATGGATGCTACCCTCAACATCTTCATTTCATCGTCACCCCAGCACGTCCTTCTGACCCGACCTGAATTATGTTCTTTTCCGTTGTTCCCATTACAATTCCCAACATTCTTTCCTGTTCCGCACTTTTGTATCCTTTCCGTCCCTTTTCCCGCCAGCATCTGTACTACTCGTATATTACAGTCTTGCCCAAAACCAGTTTACCATGCAATAATAGAGCTCCTTAAAGACCGTAATATTAAACATATAGCCTTCCTCACTAAATTCAGTTGCTGAATATACACTTCCCAAGAAGTTTTCAGTATTGGAAGTTTTCGTAAAAAAAAAACTGCAATTGGCCGTCCCCATGGCTGCGCTCGCGGTGCAGGGGATTCTAGTTTTGAGTCCCGCCTCGGGCATGCGTGTTTGTTTACCTAAATGAATATGTATATTTGCAAGTGAAAACGACAAATAAATAAAAGTACAACAGAAAAGCGGAAAGTGAAGAAAATACACAACAATTCTGCAGAGATATTGCTCAATAGTAACTTCGATGAAAAGCACATCCGCAAATCTTAACTATCTTGTGACAAGAAGTAATTTTAAGCCATTCTGAAACCCAAAAAATGCTAAGCTGCCAATATACCCTGGTCTAAAAAAAGACGAAAGACTTACTTTGTGTGCTGCAAATTATTAGGCCAATTTCTATTGCATGTATAGAAGGAGATCCAGGATCAGCAATGTAGCATAGAGTACTCTGCCTGCTGACATGGAGGAATTTGATGCAAACATTAATGTTGTAATCCTCACTAAAACAGTATATCAGTAAACATTTATATAAAAAATTATCGTTTTTAATTATAATAGTAAAGCTGTAGAAGTTCAATGTGTTTCTATTTCTGACTAAAATACTTCTTTTGTTTAACTACCATCATTTTTGTCTTATTCTTTCACGATCATATTAGTACGGTCAGTATCCACATGTAAATTTCTAGGTACCTACAGAAGGTCCAAGTCATGTAATTTTTGCTCTGTAGACCTTACGTATTACTTTTATTAATCTTTGAAGTAGTTCGATATAGTTAGAACTATTTTGCTACACTTTTTTTTATATTAAAAGAATTTTGGCGATTTTGGCTTAACTTTGTTTTTTGGCTTGATTATCCCCCATAAAAGAATTATATAACTTGAGTATAAAAACAGCTGACTTACGAAACACACTTGAAATTAGAGTTCGGAAGTTTAGGCACTGAACCTAATATAGGCTCCTTAGATTATATAACACTAAAAATAGGCGGATGTCAGTAAGAGACATTAAGAGAGTCATGTACGTGATTATGCGGTCTCATACATGTACATCAATAACACAGTAAAATCAAACATCCGTGACCGAGCGGTCCAACCACGCGCCTCTCACATAGACGGCCCGGGTTCGATCCCAAGCGACCGCATGTGAGATTTGTGGTTGACAGGGGCGGGTTTTTTTTCCCGGTTTCCCACGCCATTACATTCCACCGGGGCTCAATCCTCATGTGTCATCATCACCTGCGGTGCCAGAGCGGTTAAAGCGGGCGTTAAACAATATTCAAAAAAAAAAATCAAACACGTTTATATCACATATTTCAGATTGAAAAGTACGTAATATCTATCAAATGTATGGAGACTTAAACATAGACATTTAGAGGTTTTTTTACTTTCTCTACACGTACTACGTACCTACATAGTGTATTGCACCCAAAAATTCGATACCGAGATTTCATCGGAAATACATGTTTGAGACCCCCTGAATCCAAAAAAAAAAGGATTTTTAGAAAAAGGTCTGTCTGTACGGGTGCGTCTGTTGTGTGTGTGTGTGCGTGTGTGTGTCTGTGTGAGTGTGTGTGTCTGTGCCTGTGGACAGAATAGCTCAAAAACGAAAATTCCGTTAAATACCAAACTTGGTATTCAGTTTAGTATCCTCCAAGGATGCGACACGAAGATTTTCAAGAAAATTACCCCACCGCCAACTACTCTTTACATGTAAAAATTTCTAAAAGTTTGATTTTCTCACAAATGACTAACGGTTTGGATTAAAATGTCGTATATTAAGTATATTTACAAGTCAAATAAAATATATATCTTGAATTTTCTGGGAGTAGCCACTGAAGACATCGCTATTCTGGACGAATTTTGTGAAATTTTGCATAACTGCTAAACCGTAAAAAATAGACAAAAACTTACCAAACAAAGAATATGGAGCTCGTTATACCACACAATTTATATTATATACATTTTTTCGTGTAGTTTGCCGTTTTGGAGATATATCTAGTTATTTGTTTCAGTTTTAAAAGATTTGATTATCGCTTTAGCCAATTGTGCTGTCTTACTTCCCTGCTATTTATAAGGAAGCAAGTAATAAGACAATTTCTGCTAGTTTTTTTTTTCTTGATTAGCATGACGTAAATAGAATAATAAACTTTTTGACAATAATTTATTGTAGAGATGTAGAGAAAGTCATATCAATGGAACACATAAGATATTTAATGTCAGTTTGGTGACGTTTCGAAACGGGAATACTAAAAAATGCGTATGTATATTATTTATATGAATTTGGAAAGTATCTGAAACATTGTAACTTAAAAAAAATGCTATTCTGGAAGTGAGTTTACAGACATCTGAAATGTTTTCCTTGTTATTTGTAAATTTTGAAGCTGTAAATATTGTGAAATAGGGCCCAGCAGTAGGTTATTACAATGCTAGATAATAACACAATCTATGCTACATCCATCTTTATTTCGTGAGCCCAAATAAAGTTGAGATGTAGATTCCATTTAACGCGGAAAAAGCACTGTAGTGGGTCGGAGTACGGAAATTGAAGAAGGAATGCGGCGGTGGAGATGATCCTGAATTCCATTTCCAGCTGCTCGTAACTCATTTGGAGTTCCTCTCACAGACAGAGCAACACATATAAATCAGGAGAGTGCATGTCACACGGCGTGTCCTCCCCCAGTACACAACATATAGATACATATACATACATATGTATGCAGTTGGGCTGGAATACCAAGGCTAATCAGTGACATCAGGGCCGCCATGACACTGCTGCCGTACACAACTTTCATTAGATAAACATATTAAATGCCAGGCACAGAATATTATTTCGTTTTTACTTTAAAATGAATGTCAGTATGCAAGCTTACGGTAGATAGGTCCAGGAAAACATGTGTTAGAGAATTTATTTCCCTCTCGTTCAAAATGTATTACGCCACTCTTAATCTCTTACACGTTATTTTTGTTCTGTCACATGTAATATTTTTACTTTCTGAAGTATATATGCTCATAGTAGGTAGAGAAGTTATTTTATTCCAACCAGAAATCGATACAGAAATTTCAAAATGTATGTTTTAGGCCCAGGTGTTTTTGTGTGTCCGTCTGTGTCGGGGGACAGCATAAATCAAAAACGTAAACTTGGTACTTAAGTTCAGAATCTCCCAATGATCTTCCATGGAATATTAGCTCTAACGATTTTGATTAAAATACGGTATGCTAAAGATAGCCTCTGAAGACCTCTTCATTCCTTCTTGACTTTTGTGTAACTGGCAAAAATTACTGAAAAAAATGTGAATCTGGTTAAAGGCACGCAATTTATGTCATATACATTTTTGGTGGAGTTAACCATTTCTGAGATATTCCTTGTTATTGGTTTCAATTTTAGAATACTTAAACTTTTGTGTAACATGAATTTTTAGTTGCCTTTTCTTTTTTTCTACTCTTCGCCACGCAAAGAGAACCTAGGTTCAATTGTTTCACATAGCGACCAGCTTTTAGAATATTTTACTATCGCTTTAGCCTAGTATACTCCTTTATTTCCCTTCTACTTACAAGGAAGCGAACAATAAGACCAATTTTACTTATGTTTATCTTGATTAGCATGATGTAGGTAAATGAACAATCTTTCGTACAAGTAGTTTGTGGAGATGGTAGAGAAAGTTATATGAATGGAACACATCAGATTATTTTACTCTTAAAGCAGCAGCGGTGGTGGTGGTATTTATTATGCACTTAGGTAATGCATCACTGAAATTTAGAAAAACCACAACATACTCGTATGTAATGTAACTTTGAAATTTATACCAGTTTTACCAGTTATACCATGAGAAACATTGCTATTTTTTCCATGCTTAAAATTTTAGCTTGTATGGTTATTTAAATAATAATTTTTACTTCTTAAATTCACTGTTGTTATAACAATTGAAATTCTACCGCAAATGTGTTTAAAAATATAGTTATATAATCAGAATTTTTACATTAGCTTCTAACTATTGTAAAAAAATTATTACTATCTGTACTACTATAAATCTACATATCTTGAATATTAATAATTTATTTTTCAAAATTCGAGTATTAATTTGAAAAAGCATGAAGTAGTTTTCTTTAATGTATTTTTAAGCGAACATACAAGAATGTTTTAACAATAACAAAATTTCATCATGAAGAGCATTGTGAGTATGAAAACAACGCTGCAAAAGTTTCGCGAGGAAACAAGTTCAAAGCTAGGCATGACTATTAATAAACATGCTCCTGTTAACCTTGAGTTAGTTGGTAGTTTCAATGGACAAGTGGAAAAAATGGCATAGTTTCTTAAGTTTAGAATGCATATACTTTTATTGTGAACAAATTTGACGTTTTAATTTTAAACAACTTCAGTCAAAGTGCATTACCTGCTTATGCATTATCATTAAAACGCTCCTGAATCTAAGCAGGAGGAATTATAACTATTTCGTAATAAATCTGCAAATGTCCATAGTATTAAGAACTTTGCGTTATAGATAGAATTTGTTCCCGTCTTAAATAATTACCTTGACTCGCTATACGGTGAATCACTTTGCAATCACCGCTAAACGGGTGATGAGCGTAACACTACAATTAGTGTGGCCTGAGAATGCCATCTGAAGAGCAAGAGATGCTAGAGTATGAGTAAGTAAACTTTCTAAATACATGTCCTTCTATTAAACTAAGTCCTGCTAGCATCAGACTACCGCACCATAGTTCCTATGTGTTACGTTGCCAATTATTACTTTCTCTACCACATATGTACAATGTACATTGTAGGTAGAGAAGATATTGTACTCCACCCAACAATTCGGTACCGAGATTTCACCGCAAGTACGTGTTTTGAGCACTGCTGATTCCAAAAAATCACTTTAAATAGAAAAACTTGGTATAAGTTCGAATCTTTCATGGATGCACACAAATTAACTACCCTTTACATTAAAGATTTTAGAAATTTTCGATTTTCTAAAAATATCTCTAACGATATTGATTAAATTCCATAAATTAAAAATATATACATAGCAAACAAAAAGTCTACACGAGTTTCTTGGGAATAACCCTTGAAGTCTTCTTAATTCTGAATGACTTTGCATAACTGGTAAATCATGAGATGGATAAAAGCTTACTACACAGTAACATATAGATTTTGACAGAGCTTTCATTTTCTAAGTTTGCTCAATCCCAAGTATTATATCACTTTCCTAATTCTTAGATAGCTTACAAGCTTTTTCAACAATCTTCTAAATTTCTCTTGGATTTTTGAGTACGCATTCGATGAGTTGAAAGTGGAGCCAAGTGGGTTTCGTGGTTTACTGAGATTCCTGTAGTTTAATTATTTGTTAAATTTAATAGATGAAACTATTTATGGCAATTAATCCTGTACATGTCCATTATTTATTTAGAAAATAATTATTAATTTCATACGACAATAGTTACGCTATTAGTTTATCACTGACTGTAAAATAGTAGTAATATTATTTGTGGTATTTATTATGTAGTTAATGTTACATTATCTGAGTAACACAGTCGAATAGGTCAAGAGAAGTACATTCTCTCTAGAAAATATATGATTTGGTACTCTTAAGTGCACCAATTTATAGTCTCACCATTGTAAACATACACATACAACGAAAAACACTCTACATCACACATACATACACGCAATCCCACACAGTTAGATGCTCAAGTACCAAGTGTCCAAATAGTACCCAAATACCTTAGTTCATTTACTTCCATTAAGTCTGTTGAAATAGAAATGGTGCGCCCAAAAGGCTTATATTGTTACATTTATTTAGTTTTAAATCAACATCCAAGAATGTTCTAATTTCAGACATAACAAATTATAGAGTGACATTAATTAACTAATGCATCTTTCATTAATTAGATTTCATAATGGAACACACCAATTTTTTCGCATTTATGTGCACCTTGGAATTAATCTTTGACACCTTGGAATTATATTAATGTAGTAGCAAATATAAAATATATTTTCATTGAAGGACATTCTATAAATTAACAAATAATAACATTGTAACAAATCCAAATACCAGTTACTGCTAAAGACATTTTATTCGCCACTAAGATACTCAACATGCACAACATGTTACACTTGGAGCGTCACACACTCGGTACAAATCACAACTGACCCGCCGAATTGAACTCGGCCGAATCACAGAGTCACAGTAACCCACGCTCCACTATCTACTGCACTATTTTAACTGTTTTACTGCCCATTGTTGACTGTGCTCACTTCGTAAATGTGTTCATTCTTCAGTGTCCAACGGCACTCGTTGGCCCCTTATATACGTCCCGTAACCTGGACCGAAACTTCTAGTTGTCGAAAGAACGAGGTACTGTAAAACCGAAGCTTCTAGAACTGTAATACTCCTCTGCAAGAAAGTGACATAATGGGTTTTGTTAGGCGATTGTGTTGGACTCGCGCCGTCTTTGCTCACTAACAGGTTCAAGGCCGAGGTTACAATACAGTTTTTCAAATGTTTTCGTGACTCTTTTATTAGAACCTTAATCGCCAGCCAAAAAGTGTATATTTATATAACTAGCTTCTTAAGATATTTATAAAAATCAACAATTCTGCAAACAATACTTTCATAGAAATATTGTTAAATGGTTATCAATAATAGAGTGCAAGTTAATAACTCTGAAAAATATTTATACTAAAATATACCAAAAAATGAAGTTTTTGCAAGACTAAATGCAATGCGAGCTAAGTACTAGAATTAAATGTATTTTCTCGTATTTAATGTTTTAGCCATCATAATGAATAATTTATGTTCCATGATCGTACCTTCAAAAATTAGGCGAATGAGAATGCTTATTCTAATAATTTGGCACGGCTGTTAATAACTAGTCACTTCTTAAAAATAAATCTAGGTTTATTAATTTACTTTTTGGTGGGTATCAGTATTCATATCAATATTTTAATGACCTTAATTTATTAATATTATTACTTCTGACGTAAAATGTATCTGTTATACAGAGCATTGGGGTTTAAAATGTGAAGAAAGCTTGGGTTCCAGGTTAATATTTAAGCACAGGGGTTTCCAAATTACATTATTAACGTGAGGCACCAGCTATGGCTCAAGCTTATTTGGAGGTAGGCACCCACCAACCGTCGGTGCGAGATAAAAAGAGATGAGCAAACGCGCTAGCGCTCTTGCCCAGCGTAAGCTCCAGAAGTGTTTGACAATAACTAGATTCTTCTAGAATGTTCTTTTCTTCCTAACCTCTCAAATATTCTAGAAATGTGTGGAATACTTCAGCGGCTATATAAGCAAGCGCACTCCCGAACCTGTTAGACAGTGGTAGATGAATGCTATTCTAATGTGGCACCAAGGGTGGTTTTATGAATGCTGTGTGACGTATAGAAACTACTGCTACTGCTGTGACACATTAGAGATATCTTGTGTTCTACTCCGAGTGAAACATCCGAAGAGGAACCTGTTTCACGCATATTTCACTGCGCCGTTACGTCATGAAAGAAAGTAAAGTAAGATGAAAAACTGCACCAGATCGCATTAGTGAAGAGACACGGAGAACTAAGTGAATTGACCGTGAAAATAAAAATTGATGGTTTCGGCAAAGTTATAATGTGAACTTAGTATATTAGTTAAATGCTGGGCAAAGTCACAATTTCTAAACGTTAATTTTAGTGCTACCTTTCTACTCTACAATTTTCTGTAACTGAGTTTTTTCGGCTCCCAGTAAAAAACTGCACCCACTGGCCAACTGGAACATTGTAGAATTGAATGAAATTTATCGGCTAGGTAAAAATGCACTCTGAGCTGATATTTTGAATCATTTGGATTAGGATTACCATTATTCGCGAAAGGGGTCCCCAGTCCTTGGGGCAGAGAACCCTTGAGGCCCTTTGCTACTTACCTTAGGGAGAAAGGCACGAGGAGAAAGATCCGAAAACCGAGCACATCCGGATGACGACAGGCGCAAGCATAAAAGGTGTCCTTAATGTTTCCAAATTGAATGTTTTGGTCGCCTGGGACCAAACCTCAAAACTCGAGCCTCCGGTTCTCCGAAGGGACCTCAGCCCAAATCCCGAAGGTGGATCCCGATCTGCTGTGCCGAGACGATGCCAGGAATAAATATCTATAGTGTGCAAGCCACCAGCCAGCTGCCAAATGCCAAACACCGTCGTCTGATCCTTCAACCCTGAAATAGATGACAAGGAAATGATGGGAACAAGAAATTATTGTCAGTAAAATATGAGGATTCGCCAGCTGAACCGAGGGAGGGCCCTTATGGTTCAGGAAGGCCGGCCACGGAAATCCAAACTACGATCTCCCGAGTGCGAATCGCACGCGTTACCTCGGCGTTTTCAATATTTACGTACCAATCCGTCATTTGAAAGACGTGCAGAAAACGTGGAACACTAACCTTTAACGTATCCACGAAAATAGTAGCACACTCAAGCCTAACAAGGACTATTCCAAAACTTATTTTCAAACCTTCATTGAGGATTGATTCACTCATTCATTCATATACAGAGAGAAAGTGGCGGGTCCCGTCCTCATCCATGCACTGAACCCTTGCGCCTCATTCCGCAGCATTACATGGAATGAAGGTGGAGCACCGGTGCAAGCCTTGCTATAATCTTAAATTGCTTAAATTCTGAGTTAGTGAAAGTACAGGTGCAATATGTAGGTTTAACTGAGTTGTGAGTGCAACTAGATAATTTTGCCGACACATTAAGGTTCTGTAACAGCCTGGCTTTGTGACTCAAACTCAGCCGTCACATTTACCTCATCCGATGATTAAAATCAGTGAATTCAGCGGCAGGAAATCCGAACTTCAGACGTGAGATAATAGAGCACATGGAAATATTTGCCTTTCCTTCCATGCGTTTTTTCGAATTTAAGGAAGTAAACTCGGGTCACGAGAGTATCTTACAGGTAGGCGGTATACCATAACATTAATTGCCATAAACATTTTGTTCTAACAATGCACAGAATGTTGCTATATATTTATTTCCTCATTACCGAATGGAAAAATTAATATAGTATGTGCTAGTTGTGAATATTAGTAGAATGGTGTAATACACACATTATTTTTAGGTTTTTGAGTTCCATAGAGTTTCATGTTACCTATTTTTTCAAGATGCGTTATAAATAATAATTGCTAGTTTTTTGCTTTTCAGTGGATATATAGGTAATTGTTAAAATGACAACTTTTAAGCACGAATATAGTTGCACGAAAGGAAACAACGGTATTATTATTATTATTATTATTATTATTATTATTATTATTATTATTATTATTATTATTATTATTATTATTATTACTATTATTAGCAGTCGTGGCCGTGGTGGTGGTGGTGGTGGTTGCTTTATTAGCCTTTACTAACAATGGTGGATATATAACATTTGACATTATTAAGATAAAAGTTGCTGGCGGTGGGAGAATGTCAAACGGGAACAATTTCAAAATTAGCACTTGTAACAGTTGGTAACAAGTATTTGTGACCAGAAAACTACTAATAAGAAAAGTTGTCGATTGAACTACCTTTTCAGTTTTTATAAAGCAAATATAGGGTATCGAGCTTCGTTGCTAAACAGCATTATCAACATCGGCATCGAGTAGGGACGAGGAGAAAATAACATAACGTTTAGATTGTCATGCTTATCCCAATGTAACGGAGATAACCAAGTATCGGTTACAAAACAAACGCACGTTAAACTAATATTACACAATAACAGTTACTAATAATAATAATAATAATAATAATAATAATAATAATAATAATAATGGTAAGCAATGACGATTAAACAATTTACTAGTAAGTTATCAGTACATTGAAATTTCACATTTAATAAGACGCCAAACACACATTTAGCGGATTTTAGCGGAATTTTAACCAGTTTAACGAAAAAAATATTTCTCTATTGGCAATACTGTCTTTGACCTCGGAGGCTATACTCGAGTGATAGACCTAGGATCGTCGTGTTCTCTTGTGTAGTCAGTCAGATTAAGAGAGGCAACGAGAAAAGTATTAATAATTTGAAGGTTTTTCCATTCACCTTGACGCACTGTTTAGCTGAACACAATATGATTGGTCAGTAAGTGTCAACTTTCCATTGTGGCTTTAGTGAAGGTGTACTTAGCACTGAAACAGAGCCAGGATAAACACCTTAGGACAGCTCAATGAGAAGCACGTATTGGATCGCAGCGAGGACTCCCATGCCTGTTGTTAGCAGTACGTGAGAGGTTTTTATTGGATTACTTTCGGGTGTATTAGGGAACACAATTCCACCTTGCACCCAACATTTTTCCAGATTTATTGCAGCGCTGTTGTCTCTAAACGTTGTTCACGCTTGTTTCATTCCAGGAATATTACCAAAATATATTACGTGACGCGACTAAAAACTTTAGTACCGTTATTTTTTTTCTTTCATCCCTCACGAGGAAGGAAATCTGCTGATAGCTAACACCTAGAGTCTTAAACTTTTATTTCATGCATAACCTTCCCTAGAAACTACTTTCTGTAGATTCATTTCATACTTAAAGATGCTTTCAAAAGCAAACTACTTAAAAATGTGATTAAGCTGCTAACTTAAATTCATACTGACATGTGCTACTAGCACTTTCTGTTGCTTTTTACGAACTTTCCAGAGCAAACTTTTAATTGGAGTTTAAAAGCGCTATTCCGTCAATGTTAAACGTTCTAATTTCATGAACTCTTTTTACAGTGCAGATGTATGTTCTCTAAGATAACTAATCGACTTTCGTAGAATAACTTAATTGATCTATAAGGCTGAATAGCTTACTTCCCTTAAACCAAATTATTGTAAAACACAGCGAATGAAATATACCAATTTCAACAGCGTTTATTGATTATAAAAAAATCTATCGATACAATTTTTTTTGATAGTGTTTTTACTGAAATGACACCGCAGGCGATGACACTGATGATACATGGAATGAAGATGGAGCCCCCGTGGAATGTCATGGCGGGAGAAACAGGAGAACCCAGAGAAAACCCGCCCCTTCGGCGTTTTGTCTACCAAAAATCTCACATGCGGTCACTTGGAATCGAACCTGGGTCGTCTAGGTGAGAGGTGACCACTCGACCACGGCGCGGACACGATACCGCTAATCGAGAAAAACTATGGAAAATATTAAAGTGATACATCTGTGAAATTTGAAAAGTCCACCTATATAAAATATCCTATTGAAATTTATACCAGCTATTACATACATTAGTGATATTTCTGCCGTGTATCAAATTCTATCTTGCATGGTTATTTAAATAATAGAGTAATAATTATTTTCTAATTTTATTGTTATAATGAAAATGAGACACGTGATTCATTTTTAAAAATATACACATGCAAATTCCAGTTTTACAAACAATGAGTTTAAAAATATATTTCATATTACATATTAGCCCTAATTAGTGTAGAAAGATTATTACTTTTAGTACTCTTCAAAAATGTTGATTTTTCAAATTTATAAATTTACTTCTCAAAATTCGAGAACTATTTCGAAAAAGCATATGACCATATTCTCTGACATACTTTTGAGAGGCTGTGTAATATTTTTTTAAAAATTATTACAAATTTTAATCGTATGGAGCATTTTGAATATGGAAAAACGTTTGCGAGAAAATGATATTTAATGTTGGGAGTGTCTATTAATACGCATGCGCCTACTTATTTATAGCTTCAGCTAATTGGCAGTTAAAATGCGCCCTGTGGGAAAAGCAATGTATTTTCTTAAAGTTTAGGGTCACTCGTTCCAGGTTCCCCATTCAATGGTTTCGTGCCGTTGGTTCCCCGACAGGCTTCTGACCCTTAGGCATCCACTTGTAAGTTTTAGGGGAATGTCAGTCCTACATAAGGGGAGGGTAAGCCGATTAGAAAACGAAAAAAAAGAAATTTAGAATGCTTTTAATTTTATTATCAATAATTTTCTTTAATTTTTCACAATTTTTAATCATGTTTCACAGATGCCTTACCTTAATAGAAAGTTAAATACCAATACATTAAATAAAGATAATCCAAAGCCTATGCCAAAATACCAGAATTAAAATAAAATTAAGAAAACGTATATAACTATTGAGACGAGAATTAAATGGAAATGCACGATAAGGGCACTCCTATTGCCCGCTTTATTTAATTTTAAGGACCAAGTCTCCAGACAGCAGATACATTTAAGATAATATTTTTTCTGAGGTCAGCAACCCATGAATACCTTCATTTTCGCGAATTCAGAAGACAATCTACAGAGAGGTTTATAGCGACGTTTAACAGCGAAGACATATCATTCAAATGCCTCCTTCAAAATCTTATGCGTTCTATTCACAAGGCCTGTATCTGATTACTACTTGGTTACAAAAGATTATTCTTTTGTCTACATTAAGCTAATCAAGATAAAAAATACAAGACAAACTTATTATTTAAATTCAGTATCTTCCAAGGATGCAACACGAAGATTTTTAAGAAAATCCTCCTACCCCAACTACCCTTTCTTTGGAAAATATTTCGAATATTTTGATTTTCTCAAATATGGCTGTAACAATTTTAATTTAAATATCGTATATTACAGATATTTACATGACAAGGTGTATGTTTTGAATTTTCTGGGAATAGCCTGTGAAGACATTCATTCTGGATGAATTTTGCGGAAATTTGAATAACTGGTAAACCGTAAGAGAAAGACAAAAACATACTTGATAGAAAGTGTAGGGCTCGATAAAGCACATTATTTTTGTTGTATATCTATATTTTTGTGGGGTTACCGTTTTCTTAGACATTCCTTGTTATTGGTTTCAGTTTTAAAATACTTATACTTTTCCCAAGCAGGAGTTTGTCAACTCCTGACCATACAAGCAAAGGAACTACAATCACATTGCAACCAGCTTTTAAAATATTTGACTTTCGCTTTAGCCTATGGTACTCCCTTTATTTCCTTTTGCTTACAAAGAAGCAAGTAATAAGACCATTTCTGCTAATTTTTTCTCGGTTAGAATGAATTAAATAGAAGAATAAGCTTTATAATAATTTATTGCAGCGATTTAGAAACAATTATGTGAATAACACAAATCAGATTTTTTTTCGCACCTTTCCTCGTTCGCTTGGAGGGATGGGCGAGGTTAAAGAATACACTGGGCGACCGAAACCAGGAGCAACGGAACAGAAACCAGTGTCCCTAGATTGGAGCACCACGACAGTCGGAGAGACAGACCGCGTACCCCGCTCCACATAGAGTTCAACGCCTCCACTAGAAGTGGTCCTCATCCCGGCAACCAGCCGAAGTCGGGTCGTTTTGAGCATCCTTTCTCCCTGCCAAAATTAAAACTGAGTTTTATTTATGGAGCTTCATCTGCTCTGGTTCTTAGCTTCCCATTCTATATTGGGCGTGAAAGACACTTAATTTTGCTCAGAGGCTTCTTTATCAACTTCGAGCTTTTTTTTACGTGTCGTAAATCCACGACAAATCAACGGCTTTACTTCCCCTGCGAAGGAGCCATGATAAGGATTACCTCCGCCGGGTTTGAACCCGCGACATTGGGAACTGCCACACCACACTGAGCACAATCGCTGACATTTCCAATCCCGAGCGAGCCCAACGGAATGGAGGATGAATGAAACGACATGGAGAAACAGATAATTCAGGGTATGAAAGAAACCTACCCAGCATTCGCCTGGTGACCCAGGGAAATCCCCGAAAAACCCATGTTAATGTAGGCCGACCACGGGGATCGAACCCGCGACCTACGAATTCGGGTCATAGACGAAACTACCTGAGTCAATCGGCTCAGTTTTAACATCAGAAGCCTTATGCATTAATTACATATCGTAGCTTTTATAGCTCTGCGGTCGATGTAGATTTAAATCTCTGCCTGTAAGCCAAGCTTTTTTAAAATTGTAGTAAAACGACAATTCTTGCGTACATTAAAGAGAACAAACTGTTGAAGGTGAAACCGGGAATCTTCAAATACTAAGTCAGCTGCAGAGGAGTATAAAAAGACAAATGTATTCCTGCAAATGCACTAAATATATTTTAACAGTTTAAAGTCAGAAACTCTGTTGTTTTAATTAAACTTTCTTTTATATGGATTTCACCTTTTGGCACTTTCTTATTTTGAAAATGTTCCACACAGTGTCATTTTAACTTAAACCAGTTAAATGTAATATACATCCTTATTATTACCAGGACAAAAGCTCTTTGCTACATTCACATGATCTTCTCGACCCTCCATTGTTTATTTTTGGTGTACAAACTATTCTTACGAACGTTTGTTTTACTATCCGCTTCACTTTAATCGAAATAAACCTTTGCACAAATAGCTACAGTACATATTTCGTTACAAACGTAAAGAGAATAGCTATAACAACATTTTTAACAACTGCATACTCCATGTTGCGCTTAAAATTCCACACTGTTACTATGCAACATCCAGAAACAAGTGGAAATAAACAGGATTTTAAAAATAATTGATCAAATCGAACCATTAATGACGGTTGTCTCGGAAATGGCTTTGCCATAAAAATGTTATTTGGAATACATTGAGGTGTTAGGTGGAAGAAGGGCCCATTCACCAAAATGGTGTTTAGAAAAATATTTAAATGGATACGCATTATTCAACATAATTGATAACATTTAGTTATTGTTAAGATTTTAATAGTACTATTTAAGATTCATAGCCTCAAGGTTTTAAAGTATAAGTTAATGTCAGGGAATAAAATTTATGTTATAGGAATTATTTATGGAGTTATCCATTTCCGAGATATTCCTTGCTATTGGTATTAATTTTCAAATATTTATGCTTTTCTCAACTGGGAAGTCCGTTTTCGTGTTTTTCTGGTGGTCATGCAAAACGCATGGAGTCTGAGAGTTATCATACAGAGACATGCTCTTTAAAATTGTGACTATCGCTTTATCCAACAACGAAATAGGTAAATGTGAATTGAAAATTTACAAGCACTAGCAACAGCTAAATGGATGAATAAACCCTTGTAAGCAAGAATTGTGGAGGAGGTGGATAGAAAAGGCGACAAGGGTGCAAGGCATCAAAAATTGATTCCTGTAAATTAAAAAAGTATACTTTGTATTACATACATTTACCGTGCGAGGTGGTACCGTGGTAACGTGTGCGGCTCGCATGCGGAAAATCCCGATTTCGATCCCCGGAGACCGCCCTCTGTGACCATGGAGTTTTTCGTGGGCTTCCCCTGACGGTCTAGCGAATGCTGTGTTGTAGTATTCTACAGGAATTTCCTTTCCATTATTTCCACGACACTATTTCCTTCTCATCCTTCAGGTGTCCTTCGAAGTTCATAGTATACGATGGTGCGAACTGATGGCGCGGATGCAAGCTCCATTGAGGAAATATTCCCCGTGAACTTTAGGGGGCTGGCAGGTCTCGGGTTCGCTTGGAGGTTCCAACAATGGGACGGATCGTGACGCTTTGGAAATCTTATCGACTTCCGCGCATTTGTGTGGCCTGTAGCCTCCAGTAGTTTCATCACTTCGTTCCTTATCCTGTGCAGGATGCATTGTGCGACGTGCTCACCTTAGTTGTCTACGCTCTTACATACCTTTCCATGTACATATGTTACTACATAAATACACCTTAGAAGGAATAAAATATATGCACTTATAATCAACAGAGTATGTGAAGAAATCTTAGTGTAGCGATCTCGCATTTCTTTGCTTATAAAATACTTTGTTTTAAGCTAGTTTCGTGTATTCAAAGAACAAGACTTTCTTTTTACTTCCACCAGTACATAATAGCATTACGTGGTTCTAAATAGGGGCATAAACATTTCTTGGCTGGCCGCATAGCTCAGTCGGTAGAGTACCTGCCTCCTTTGTGAGGAGTCCCGGGTTCGAATCCCGGCTGGACGGTAGGAATTTTACTCTAGCTAAAAATATTCCCTATCCTACCTAAAGTCTCTAAGTGTGATCTAATTATACAAATTAAAAATGGGTAGAAACCTAACTACCGCAGTACACGAGTTAACACCATTGACGCTAGGAAAGTGCCGCCGATGGGACCATGGAATTAAAGGCGGGGTATGAATGGAACAATAAATAGTCTTTCCTAATATTTGCTAAAAGAAAATATCTGCACTGTGAATGTAATTATTTGTGTGAAATCTGTGTTGACCAGTAAATTCTTCTTTGTATCATTCACTGTATTTTCTCTATATTTTCATTTTCATTTCCTCCTGGGCTATCTCAGTGTCCACATAATTTCCGCGCAGCTCCGCTTCCATTTCTGGCTACGTTTTATGTGTGACGGAAGCAAAAAAATGTTGAGAAGTATTACAATTAAAGGAAATGGAAGTTTGGAAGCGACAAGAAAGTTGCCCGCGGTTCCCCCTGCATCTGGTGTTCTCTTCCAAGATTAATGGAGGCTTTTAATTGCATCTTCTTCGACTGAAGTTGAGGGCGAGGAAAGCAGTAAGGAGTCCTGGTGACATCGCACCCACCACAAGCATGGCAGCCATTTCGTGTTAGAGCCAGGCTTTTTGTTCCCTCTTTGCTGCTTGCGCATGTGCAAGAAACGGAAGTGAATTGCATTATGTTACCCGGAATTATTCCACGTCGAAGAGATTATTAACTGAAAAAGCGACTATGTAGCTTGCATTAAAATGTTATCCATGTTTTGCTTTCTATAGTAGGTATCGATTGAACCTTATAGGTATTGTTTAATCAAGCGGATGGTCCTACTCCTCATAATTTTGGTCTATCCAAAAGATGTCTGCTGAAACGAAAGGCATTTTTAAGCGTTGCTGGAAATTTTAGGCAAAGTAATTGCTTACAACTTTATAGGGATGAGCACATTTAGAAGAATATCTCATATAAATAGCTAGGAAGGGTTTCGATGAAATCGATATTGATTCTCGCTGAAGCGTTTCGTTCTGACGCCTCATGGAATAAAAGACCACCACCACCACTACTGCTATGTTGTCTTTGCAGATCTGAATTCCTGAAAAGAACATAAATCCTTAAGAAGAGATATCATTTTAAATGCAGTATATTACAAAAACATTAGCTACCCTACTTCTGGTCACAGCTTAATGAAATTTAATATATTTTACACTATAATATGATATCTACATGTAATTAAATTTCAATAAGAGTGAAAAAAAATGGTTCTGAATGTTTTTTTTTTTCTTTTTTTCAAAATTTAAACTTTCTTTATGTGTTTTTCCAAAAAGATGCGTTCCATTTATGTAACCTCTATATGTTCTGCAAGCACGCTATTCTTACAAAAGATTATTCTTTTATCTGGATAATGTTAATCAAGACAAACATTACCAGAAATGGACTTATTACTTAGTTCCTTCCAAGCAGAAGGGAATACTTTAGGCTAAAGCGACAGTAAAATATTTTAAAAGCTGTCGCTATGAGTTTGTCATTGAAATTCGTTACTCTTTCCAAGGCCAGGAATAAAATAAAAGAGATATAAAATAAAATATAACTTCCCATTTAAGAAAACTTTATGTAGTTTAAAATTGAAAACAATAACAAGGCATATATACACAACGTATATTACACAAATTGTGTGTTTTAACGAGATCTACTTTTATGTGTAATAAGCTTTTGTCTATTCCTTACGGTTTACCAGTTATATAAAAATAACCCAGAATGAAGAGGTCTTCCGAGGCTTTTTCCCAGAAAATTCAGGATATACATTCATTTGTAATAAAAATATCTTTAACATAAGGTAGTTTAATCAAGATCGTAGTTAGAACCATTTTTGAAAAAAAAAAAAAAAAAAAAAAAAAAAAGCGAAAAAATTGACCATGTAAACGGTAGTTGAGGGTGGAGGATTTTCCTGAAAATCTTCGTGTCGCATCTTTGGAAGATACTGAACTTAATATCAAGTTTGGTGTTAAACCTATTTTTCATTTTTGTGTTTTGATGTCCAAGACATACACACATTTTTTAAAATGCCATTTTTTGGATTCAGGGGTCCTCATAATATGTATTTTCGATGTAATTTCGGTGTCGAATTTTTGGATGCAACCTTCTCATCTGTTATGTACAGTGTACACACATGATAGAGAAAGTAACAATTTTCAGAAATGTTGGCTTGAAATGCTATACCGTTTATTTAATTATAGTAACACAATTCCTAGTATGACTTTTTGTTTTTGTTCTTGGTTTATTTTCTGTTTTTTTAAGCCATACTTCAAAATTGACGTTTATTTCCAACTGTATTGGAATTTATTGTTTTGACTTCATTTTTATTTTATATTATTACATGGTATTAATAAAAAGTGACTTGTATGTAACAACATTTTTTTATCTTTTGCAGTTTCTGAAGGGGCTTTAGATGTTTCAATTTTATTAATATTGGTGGATTTAATTTTAATTATTTTTATCATAGTAGGAGTAGTTTTTTACTTTATTAGAACGGAAAGTGCATTATTGCATTTATGAAGTATGACACCTATCAAATTTCCTTGCATTGAATAGAAGCTTGTGCATAAAAATGAGTGTGCAAAGATTTTTAATTGATAGTTAATGAAATTTGGGTACATATATTTTAAAAAAAAATTACTTTTGCATATTAAAAATCAGACTTTACTTAGACATGGCAAATATAGCTTTAGGAACGTCCATATGAACCAACATTTCCTTTGTTTAAAAATTTGGTGCAGGTACAACCAGACTCTGACCACTGGTACATGATATAGTCAGAACGACAAAGCCTACTAGGGTTTCTGTAGTAAGAGATCACTGTCAATGGTAAACTAATATCTGTAACTAGGGGCACCAGACTTAAAAGCTTTATTCAATTTTAGGCATTTTCTCTTGGAACTTTTAAACAAAGCTTTTGGAACATGTTATTTACACATCAGAGAACAAACTGGTAGGAATACATAAACACCAACTTTTCACCACTTTAATTAACATCTCTCCTAAACGGAGATTGACGAGTATTCAACACGAAGGTCGGTCAATGACCGGGCGGAATCATAGGAAATATCACAACCCGACCATGGCGTTCAGGCAAGGATGATATTGCGATGATGCCATTTCCCTTTGTTTAACGAAACCCAGATTTCAGAGCACTGACAGCTTTCTGCGTATAAAAGTATATTTATACTGAGACGGCTGATAATAGTTTGAAAAGCAATATGGGGGAAATAGAATTTCAGAGAAGCAGTGAAATTTGTGTTCAAATTTCTAACATCACAAGCTAATGTGCATACTGGAGCTTGTTTCACAATATTTACAATTTACATCTAACAATTTACAAACAACAAGGGGAAGGTAAGAAATGCTATTAAATTTTGTTTTACAATTTTAAAGAGAAACTTTACAAATCCAGATATACAATTTACAATCGTAAACATTATGAGCATTCTGTCATATATCCGTTTTAAAGCCAACTACGTGTTACAAAAAAAAATACTGAAGAGTTAAGTTGTTTCCATACGTCAAGCATATTTTATAAAATGTATGTGTGTTTTTAATTTAAAAAACGCTATATAAAACTATTTAATCATATTTGAAAGTCCAAAGATATCAGAAATCTATGACGTGCAATTGCAAAGGCAGGCATTTTGGTATACTCGCTGCGCTGATAATAACCTGTCATTGGTTGTTTGCATAACTGCAAAAGGAGCCATCCGAAACCTCTCATTGTATGCATAAAGAGATGTAAAGTCATTATCAATTCGAGGCTATAATGTTTGTCTTGCACTTTCCCTTGCATGAACCTCGCCATTACCGGTATCACTGGAACTGCTACTAAATAGCAATTTCTATGTTTTTTGATATGTACTGCTGAGTACTTAATTGTACACTTTTCTATGCGTTTTTTGCTCAAAAATAGAATATAAATATAGGTTACTCTACAACGCTTAAACCATGTGTAGATAAAGTGCTTACTTTACAAACCAAAGCTACAATTACGTGGAATTATCAACTATTTGATTGTGAAACAAAACGCTTGTAAAATTTTCACTTGTAAACATTTACGTTTGTTTGTAAAGTTGAACTTTACAAACTTTCATTATGAAACATAGATTTACAAATTACAAACAAAGCTTGTAAATATTTTGAAACAGGCCCATGGTCAAACTTTTGTGGTGTAAATTGCTCCAAATATTTTCCCAAATGAATAATAAAGTTACGTTTCATTACTGGTGGTACCGGCATACTTCAGTACAGTAGACAACTTTGGTAGTCAGGAATGAATAACTTCCAAGCGGACATTGTCAAATTAAAGTCACATATCGAGCTTGGCTGTTTAGTGACAGTAGATTGAAAACAACAATTTCCGTGTCTGGGCTTCTCTTTCAAGAAAACAATTGTTTAAATTAGAAATATCCAATAATAATATTTAATTCCTTGCATATATTGGTGTTTAAAAGTATTAAACGATATAACTTTTAAAAAGGAGGGATTATTCTCTCTTCAATTTTGTTTTCTTTCTTTCTTTTTTCTTTGGAGTATCCATCACTGGAGAAAAAAAAAAAACTTATTTTAGGCCGACACTCTTCACTAAATGAGTTCTTTGGATGTTGGTCATCTTGCGCGCAGATACTTGTAGCCTCGGTTTGGGAAAAGTGCATTATCAGCGTCTGGATTACTATTAGGCAGCTGATCGTTGAGCGGAAGTCAGTCGTTACAACATAAAACTTCATAACTTTTGGGGTGACTCATGAGTATTTTTGTTTTCAGTGTATTTTCATGATAAAACTTCAGTTCAATCTGTGACACTAGTTCGATAAAGGCCCCTTGTTAGTTATTGAATTTACAGGCGCAGATATGGTATTTGTTGAGGTATTCGGCTCAGGCCTGGCGAACCCGCAAATTTCGAAATATAGTTCAAATCAAGACACTGCGGGCCGTTTTATACTATAAGATGAGGGCTAACTATTGACCGACTTTGACACTTTTTTTTTTTTTTTTTTTTTTCATATTTCCATAAGCCCATATAGAAAGTTTTTTTACAAGTATTTTGGGTTTGGTTTTGCTTAAAGAGGTTATAGTTTGTCCGCTGAAGAACATCGTTCCCCAGATACCATTCCAACATCATAGTTATTCTGGTGAAGAATGGTGGAATAACAGCTTCACTTTTTCACAATCTACTGATGTATGCTTGTTACTTAATAAGGCCCTGTGAGCTGTAATCCAACTTTGAAGAAGAAATTGGGGACAAAATGTTATAGTCAATTTGACAAATAGGGTTTATGTAAAAGATGATAATGGTGATGTGTATTCGGAAATAGATATTAAAACTTACGACAGAAATCAAGATAATGATGAAGATTAAAGGAAGCAATGGAAGTATTTACCTGTCGAAAGAAACAGATAAAACTGCAACACGAAGTGGGAGAAAGTTGAAGCTAAAATGATCTAAAATCAGATTCATTATTGGAAGCTTCTACTTGCCAATAAAATTACGGTAAAAATCTGTAATCAACAGTAAATGGTTGTGGTTCTGCTAATGTCAAAATAAGTAAATTAAAAATACAACTGTACTCACACAAAGAGACTTGAATACTTCAGATATGGTGATTGTGGGTGATATTTGGTTACAGCGAAAATACGAAGAAAGCAATAGAATCGAATACAGTATTTTTGTGAGTGGTATAACTTAAGTTGAAACAATATTTGAAAATAGAATATATTTATGGTGAGAAAAAGTCCTTAATAATTACGGACAACTACACTTAAGTGCACATATGTATAAACTGTATCTGCTTCGTTCACTTATTATGCATTCCCAAAATCTGCATAAATTATCTTCTTTAGCACACTTTCAATTACTTAAGGGGAGAGTAAATGGCGAAAATGGTCCAAAAATTATATTTTTGGTGGAGTTGTGTAATCCTGAATTTGCTGTTTAAATTGATACATAAATTACCGTTATGGGCATATCACTTGCATTTTAAATATATTTTTAAAAACGAGTCTACAGCTTCTATTTTGTAGTCTTGTATTTTGCACTACTTCTGAGGAAATATCACAACTGCCATATTATCTGCAGTAATAAGGTAAATTTTAGCTCAGCTTTAGGGAAAATTTCGCTCTAAAATCAGTACCCATGCAGAATATAGCAGTTTCTGTTTTTTAAATCCAAGTGGCTTCTTTATTTCTTCAAATGTATGTGAGTTTGTTTCAAGCTTTTACTTTCAACAGAATTTGTTCGAATTAACACTTTATAATACAAATGATCCGTTTTCTCAGAAGCTATTGAGAATATTTCTCGGACAGTAAACCAGTACCTTGAGCTTTTGTGCAACTACATTGGTATTAATAATATGGTTGATTTATTCTTTAAAAAATTAATTACTGGTAAATGTTCTAGTTCAGCGCTTAAGATGATATATCTATGCACATTAGAGAATCCGCATAATATACGATGCATTATAGAAATTTATACACAATTTAGTGATATTTTTGCAGTGTATCAAAATTTTAGCTTACATGGTATTTAAATAATAATGTCTAAATTTATTCTTCAAATAAAATGAGCTACGTGAAGCATCTTTTAAAACATTCTCATAATAAATTGAAGATCCACAGTAAATGAGTTTAAAAATAGATGTGTTACATCACAATTTTTATATTAACGCAAGCTATTGTAGAAGGCTTTTTAATTTTTTTACTCTCCAAAACCTTTTATATTTAAAAAATTAATAATATCTCAAAACTGGAACAATATTTTGAAAAAAAAAAAACATATGACCATTTCCTTTCACATATATTTGAGAGGCACTATAAAAATGACAAAACAAAAAACGTTGCTCATGTGAAGCATTTTGAGTATGGAAAAATGTTGGAAAAATATTTGCGAGAAATCAAGTTTTAAAGCTGATAGAGTCTATTAATAAACATGAGCTTACTCATTTAAAGTGTCAATTAGTTGGTAATTAATGTCTGCCAAGTAGGAAAAACTAAATATTTTATTAAATTTAAAAGTTATATTACTTCATTATACAAAAATAGCTTTCCATTTTCACAATTTTTGGTCAAATTTTACAGATGCGTCACCTTAATATATATGTCTATATCCTATAAACATTTCACCGTGATATGTTAAATAGTGTTTGAGATATACGGTAATGAAGTTAGCGAATTTAACATTGGTGGGATAGGGTTTTAATATCTCCTTAATAAACACAACTATTCACCTTCTGAGGTCTAAGAGATCTCATATGCGTTAATAGTAGACTAAAAGACTTATGCAGGCTAGGATTAAAGTAAAAGAAATTATGCGCTTAAGTTTATAAGTATTAGGCAGCGCCATGTTCGAGTGGTTAGACCCGGGTTCAATCCCAAGCACTCGCATGTGGATTTGTGGTGGACAAAGTGGGTCTGTGTGGGTTTTCTCCGGGTCCTCCGGTTTCCACCGCCAGTCATTCTACCAATTGCTCCTTCACCAATTTCTCTTCATATCATCCAGTTCCTCATGTTCATCCCTGGATCCGGGGCGACCCCTCATAACAAGTTTACCATTCTGTGGTTTCGTGCCGTTGACTCCCCGACGGGCTTCTGACCCCTAGGCATTGGCTTGCAAGTCCTAGGGGGTGTCAGCCCTACGAACACGGGGAGGCTAAGCCGATTACGAAGCGAAACGAAAAAATTTTCAAGTATTAAAACAACTACGCAATCTAGACATATAAGAAAAGAAAGAAGCAAAACAAGAAGAATGGGAATCGGCCTCGTAAAGTAAATGCACAGTCTG
Organism: Hymenopus coronatus; assembly: GCA_030762935.1. Taxonomy (NCBI): domain Eukaryota; kingdom Metazoa; phylum Arthropoda; class Insecta; order Mantodea; family Hymenopodidae; genus Hymenopus; species Hymenopus coronatus. The sequence continues at coordinate 497,683,735 of CM060900.1, read as the reverse complement.
ACCAAACAAATTGACGGTGTGCGCTTGTAGCTTTACATTTTTAAAGACGCAGAGGAAAGAAAGGAGAAACTTAAATCAGACAAAACCAGAAGTGCTGTTAAGCGTACCTTGGTGCCTTTTCGCATGGTGGGCAATGAAATGACAATCGATCCGGTTTGCCACATTCGGTTCCCGGATCACAGGCAGAGGATCCCATCGCATTACTGACATTCAAATTAATGGCCAGAATCTTCAACAGGCTCGTCTCTCCTCACAAATTGTCTTTGTCTCTCTCATACACACCACTTCTTTTTCGCGTTCCCTCTTCCCACTCCTTCAAGCACGTAGGATCACAAATCTCCCTCTCTCTCTCTCCCTCTCTCTCACGCAGGAGGAAGCAAATGCGCAGCTGCTAACTAAACTGTGCTCCATTCTGCAGAAAGTTGGAGAATGGAAGTGCCATCATATTAACATGCATATATGTGCAAAATTGTATGTCATGCAGAATGAGGGGTTACTGTCTCTGAAGCTAATTATATTAACCTCAAAGTTACGTAGGAGTGAGGGAGACGCTGCAGCGTTATTGATGCTGAAATAGTGACATGAAGTTATTGCAAACACATAGCAGTGCTCCCTGCGATGCTACACACCAAAAGTATTTTATATGTGTCAGAATCTAGCTGCGCTGAAAATGAGACTTGCGAGCAATTTGGTCCCATCCGCCTGCTCCCATGATTGCCGGTACATGCTGGTTGGCTACTCCAAGAAGAGATGATGAAGATGATTAGGGTTAAGGGCACTCAACAGCTAGGTTTTTAGCGTCCTTGAAGTATTCGTGGTAAAATCCAAAATATAAAATTAATATAAAATTAATCATAGATAAAATAAAGAAACGCCGTGGCACAGTGTTTAGACCGCTCGTCTCCCACCTAAACCGCCCGGGTTCGATCCAAGGGCCCACATGTGGGATTTGTGGTGTACGAAACGGCGTCTAGTCGGGTGTTCTCCGGGTCCTCCGGTTTCCCCGCCACCAATTATTATATCGTCACCGACCACTTGTTTCAGGTTCTTCATTCTGTGGTTTCGTGCCGTTGGCTCCCTGAACCCTAGGCATCCGTTTATAAGTCCTAGGGGGTTGTCACTCCTACATACGGGGAAGGTAAGTCGACTACGAAAAAAGAAACAGTAGAAATAAAATCCAATGGAAAAATAAAACTATTCACCGCCTGAGAGATCAATCTAAAGACTAGAGCAAACTATGGAACGAAAAATGGTGTAAGTAGAGATAAAACTAAATCAACATTGCAGAAGTTCCTGTGTAAAAGGGTAAAAACCCTCACCTACCGTTCCATTAGCCTCTGACAGGGTATATAAAAATCAAAGTAAAACTAGATATTAATTGCAAAAGTAATTTGGGATAAAACTTTAAAAACCTTAGTTACCGCTCCGGAATCACTCGCCAGGACTTCCGAAAGGTTAGCCAGCAACTGCAGAGTTGCCCGTATGTGTGCTAGAAGAGCATATTCTAGCAACACAGGCCAGACAATTCTGCTCTACAGAGCGGAAGGATGGTATCCTTACCACTCCTACTTTAGGATATAGGAGATTGGAACGGAGAGGGACACCTCACACACTGCAACACTATGATGGATCGGTTGTGGCTAATCCGTGGTGTAATGGTTACAATGCTAGCTTCATATACCCAAAGTCGGGTGTTTAGACACGATGGAGAACCATGGACTTTTCCGGGCGTGGGTACGTACATACGTACGTATGCATGCAACTAATTTTAAACCGAAGGACAAAAACACAAACCCTTCTACTTTTAAAACATTTACATTGCACTTTGAATGATGCATTACTACGAATGCTCGATAACTGTTTTGTGGTGGGTATTATTATTATTATTATTATTATTATTATTATTAATTATTTCATTTTAACATCAAGAATGAAGAAAGGAAGAAGTAGAGAAAGTCTTGCAAGAGCTTTACTTGTGTGTGAATGGAAGTTAGTGAGCCAGAAAGATAAGACTAACGATATAGTCATCTGCTAATTTATTTTGCAGATGCCTACTTTACAATGGTGTATTATTAATTTCACTCTAACTTTTTTGTTGAAAGAAACATCACACTATTATTCGTGGTTTACGCAGCATATGAACAGGGTATTAGAGTGCAAAATTTATAGATGGATAAACTATATCAGATTAACAGAGCAAGTTGGCTCCTCCGTAACGTATAAGCTCGCATTCGAGAGCTCTTGGGTTCGATTCCCATTGAATGCTCACTCTGAACTTGGTTCTCCTTGATCGGTAAGCGAATGCTGAGGTGGTTCCTTATTTACAATGATTTCCTTTCTCTCATTTCCCCATAAATCCGTTCCCTCTCACATTTCAGATATGCTTTAGGGTTTCGTGGTGAGGGACAGTGCAAAACAGATGGCGTAGATGGTTGCTCCAAAGAAAAAGAGGTTGCCTTGATTGCCATGGGTTGCTTAGTTGAACAAGCCGTTCATCGTTCTCTCTGGATTGCTCCACTGGTTAGTCGCGTCTTCGAGCCAGGAATTGTTAGGGACATCCGCGCATCTGCAATCTCTCTGGCTGCGGCCTGTAACCTACTGTAGTTCCTTCACTTCATCCCTTCCTTTTGGGTAGGTCGAAGTCATGAGGTGCTCCTAATCGTTGTATACACTATACCCTATACAATTAATATTAATTCATATACATAGAACAAGGTGAAAAGTAGTACAGTTAAATATAAATAAGCAGTATTATTAATGTGTGTATATAAGAATAAACTATATATAGTATAATAAACTTATTATAGAGAGTATATAGTTTAGTTAGTGCTGTGTACTAGTGATGTAGTTTATAGTATATAATAGGAAACAGCTGGATACCAGTTATAAAGTTGCTGGCTTTCCAGTAATATTTTTGCTTTATAGTTTATTTTATTTTCATTTAGTTACACCTTAAGTCTTTTATATTCTAAATTTTTAATTCCTCATTCCAATTTTAATTTGTTGTTTAATTAGCTATCTGAGAAAGTTAGATAATAAATAAATTGTAAAGTATTTTATTGGAAATACTAGGGTCGGCTGATAAGTCCTGGGCCTCTCAATGAAAACAACCTTTCATTTTTTTTTGTTGCTTTATTTCTCAGCATAATCTTCAGAAAGGTTAATACATTCTAACTTAATTAAACCATTTCTACCATCTCTGTAGTGCGATTTATCAAGGTCCTCAAAATAGCTGTTTACCGCATTAAAGACCTCCTCGTTGCTGTGAAATCTTTGCCCTCCAAGAAATGTTTTGAGGTTTGGGAACAGGTGGTAACCACTGGGTGCTTTATCTGGTGAATAGGGTGGATATTCAAGCAACTAGAACTTTAATTCGCACATTTTTCCCATTGCAATGACTGGACGATGGGTCGGAGTATTGTCATGATGAAACAATTTTTTTATTTTTGCCAAATGAGGTCTTTTTCTTTTCACCTCATTATTCAAACGTTGCAGCAAGCTTCAGAAAACACTCGCCATAAACTTGTTAGCTGACAAAATTGACTTTGCCGTTTTTGGAGTTGGTTCACCTGGCGCAATCCACTGATTTGACTGTGATTTACTTTCTGGAGTGTAGTGATGTATCCAAGTTTCATCCATGGTAATAAGCCGTCTCAAAAATTCACTAGGAGTTTTACGGTAGAGCTCCACATTCTTAGCAGAAACAGGTTTTCTTTGCAGCTTTTGATCAGGTGTCAACAGACGCAGCACCCATCTTGCGCTGACCTTGTGAAAGCCCAAAACATAACTTAAAATATTATCTGCATGTTCTTTTGATATATTTACTGCTTCTGCTATCTCAAACAACTTTAATCTGCAGTCTTCCAGTACTAAACGATGAATTTTTTCAATGATATCTGGAGTTGTCAGTTCTACAGGGTGTCCAGAGCGAGGCACACCACTACGTCTCATTTTAAACCTGCAACTCACCGTTTAATCACTGAATATGAAGGGGCAGAGTCTTTCAATGTACTGTCCATTTCCTCCGCGAAGTTTTTAGACGTTAAGGCTTTCAAATTTAAGGCTTTAATCACTGCTCGTTTTTCCAAATCTTCCATTTTCGTGAAAACTCTAAAGTTGTCTCGTTTGAAATGCTGTCATTCGAAAACTAAACAAGCTATTGACCTGTAACTATGGATACAAGCTAGTCTAAAGCTAAACTATACGGTGCTACCCTCTAACTGGCCTAGTGGCACTATATCTGTGTGAGGCCCGGGACTTATCAGCCGACCCTCGTACATTTAAAGCATGAATATATGCCCAGGTATTACCTAGGTTCCTGAGTAGCATTTTATTTCCGGATTTTATTTATTTACAACAAATGAACTTGCCCTAGTGGTCGCTGCTATTCAGTTCATTGCAAGACGTGCTCTTCAGCTTTTACTGTTGTATGGACAGTAATAGAGTTTCAGAAGGGACACGAAAGTGCACCTGGCATTGAGGGATGAGGTTATAGGAGACGCCAGGCGGCTGGAACCAGGAGTGATGGCATGGCTGCAGTTTCCAGTTTGAGACACCCCGTCAGTCGGATAGGCAGGCCGAGGGCCCCCGGCCCACCTTAAGGGTCTAACGTCCCCCAGGTGGTTCGTATACTCCGGCAACCAGCTGAAAGACGATGGACGGAGAAAGTTCCACAGAGAGTATCATTTTCCCCAGACACGCTGCACTTAAACAACATCGCCAACAATTCCAACCCTCAATACACCAAACGGGGTCAAGGATGAATTAGATAGAACGTTACGGAAGAACAGGATAATCGGGGAGGAGAGAAACCACTCTAGCATTCGCCTGAGAACCTGGGGGTAATTCCGAAAAAAAAACCAAAAAAAAACAAACAAACAAAAGGACATAGACCAGAGTGGCAGCTTGCCGGGAATCGAACCAGTAGCCTCTCGAATGTGAGTCACTTGCGTTACCGTAGCGCCACCTCGTTCGGTTACTGTGGTGGATGTAAGTGTACTAAAGGAGTAAAGCACAAACTACTAAAGTAAGTTAAACAGGCCAGTCGCGCTAGAGTATTTTGTTCACACTTTTTTTTAAACAGCGATAACTGAAAAACTATTAAGGTTATGTATCCAATTTTATCTCTAGCAGAGTTTATAACCTTATTTATATTTATGCGATTGTTAGAGTTTCTACGTCACATGCTTTCGTCATAAAGATAACATACTGCAACAAAGACACTCTTAATGACATCACAACTGATTATATATAGTTCTTATTCTGATGCTTTCACAATTCTAAAATACAGTTTCTTATCCCGTCGCTTCAATGCGTAGACGGTTGACTTTTCTCTCTCTCTCTCTCTCTCTCTCTCTCTCTCTCTCTCTCTCTAGTGCGCGCAACTGCATAGGTCGAACTCCACGTTAAAAATAGGACGTGTTCCATTCACATGACTTTCTCTACCCGTTCTGCTCACAAACTATTCTCTCAAAAGATTCATTTATCTGCGCCATGCATAACATAGTTTACAAACATCAGCAAAAGTTGTCTTATTAGTCGCTTCCATCTAAGCAGAAGGGGAATAAAGGAATACAGTAAGCTAAACCAATGGTCAAATCTTGTGAACAATTGAAGTTCGGTTCGCTTTGCACAGCCAGCAGCAAAACAACACGGAGAGAGAGAGAGAGAGAGAGAGTAAGAGAGAAAGAGAGTTGTAAAGATAGGTGAATTTGGAAACAGTCAACTGTATATACATACATAAGAAACTATATGACAAATTATGTGTTTTCAAGATCTACATTTTTTGTGCAGTAACTTTTTGTCTTATTTTTATGGTTTAACATTTATGCAAAATTCGTCCAGAATGCAAGAAAATTCAAGTTATACTATTATTGATGTAAATATTTTTAATATGCGGTATTTTAATCAAAATCGTTACAACGGTTTTTGAGGAAAACAATATTTTCGAATTTTTTTCCATTTAAAGTGTAGTTTGGGGTGGGAATTTTCTTGAAAACCTTCGTATCGCATCCTTGAAAGATACTATACTTAAATACCAAGTTTCGCATTTAACGGTCTTTTCATTTTTCAGTCCAAAGACACACACGGCCTTTTTTTCTAAAAATGTCTTTTACGCAGGGGACCTCAAAACGTATTTACAGTGAAATGTTTCTATAGAATTTTTGGGTGTATTACAATACCTTCTCTATACACTACATATAGTACCGTGATAAGTAAAACATTTAATTTTTGGGTCAAGTTGCGCCCATTATAGCTGTCAGAGGTAGAGTTCAATATTGTGCAAATAAACCACAAGCAGGGGTCACAAATCCCACAAAGTTGTGACAATGCATTACTTAATAAAAAGAAGCCAGCCCACCAGGGCAGAGTGTTGGTAGCGTGGCTGCCTCACTTTCAACAAGGTCGCGAGTTTGACTCTGGCTTAAGGGGACAGGGTACTCTGAAATGGAAAAAAATAACATGTTTTTGTTTTAGGCAATAATAAAACCTGTATTATTTCTTGTCTCAGAAAATGTATACTTTTGGGGGGGTTAAGGGTATTTTAATCAATTTAAATACAATTTAAATACTAATCTACATTTCTTTAAAGCTGTTATTCAGTGCCCCTTTTAGAACATTTGTATCCTCAAATTCATTTTTTTCAAAACAGCATTTTTGGATACTTATGTACCTTTTCCTCTGAAACTATGAGAGCAGGAAAGCTAACATTTTCACCACAACACATAGCTGAACTTTCTGAACCACAATCGTGATGTTAAGGTATATATTGATCATATTAAGAAAGCAACAACGTTGCAAATTTTCCACATTTTTACTTTTTGGAATTTGCAAATATATTTGTGTTTTAATTTCTACTGAAATTGTATCATTACTAAATAATTGAGGTTCAGAAGATAGCATGCAAAAGTGAGTTTATGTATTGCAAGTAGTATCAGAGAGAAAGGTACATGAATTCACAGGTTTTAAGACTGTTTTATTACTTTTCTGTTGAATGAAATACTTTTTTATAGACTCAACCACATAAGATATTAATGCAAACAACCACTTGAAATAATTCTCATGATTTATAGAATAATTGATACAAGTTTCTGGAAAAACAATTGAACACTTTTAGAGCAGTGGTATTCAACTCACATAAGGTGTAATTTCCGTATGTTCAGACTACCTTGTCTCCTTAAGGTGAGGTTTTTTTTCGGGGATTTCCCTTGTCCTGAGAAGAGGAATGTGGAGTACCTTTACGCTCCATAGACCCGTGTTTACTTTAGCATCATTTCACCAATTTCATTCATCGTCCGAAATAACCAACCAGTTAAAGGATGTTAAGCTACACAAAAAAGAAGAAGCCGTCGGCACCCGATAACAATCAGCTATGACGTTCGAAAACATGCCACTCACACACGTGCGGCGATTACGGTCGGCAAGTCAAGTTGCGTTCATTACGCACATATTCACAATAGTGAAGGTGCTGCACCATGTGATTACTTCCCTAATGTAGTGACCAACCAACGTACAGTTCCCTGACGAAGACCACGGCTTAAGATGGTCGAAAGCTTGTATTATTACGACTCCATTTAGCTCGGTGTTATGCCGTGAAATCATCATCAATAACCAGCACCGAGAACGGTTCAAATCTTTAACAAGGAATATCTTCGAAACGGTTAACTCTACAAGATAAAAGTATATATATATATATATATATATATATATATATATATATATATATATATATATGGCATAATTGAGTTTATAACGAGATCTACATTTCTGTATATTAACTTTTCGTCTCCCTCTTGCATTTACCAGTTACACAAAAGTCATTCAGAATGAAAAAGTCTTCAGAGGCTTTTCCCACAAAATTCAAAATGTACATTTCGTTTCTCGTGAAAATATCGTAACCCTTTCCAGCTTTTTGAAAACTGATGTCATAAAATGCCTATTTGCCGTAAAAAATCGCGCTTACCTGATCTCTTATTGGTAGATCAGCAGAGGTGGACGATCATCCAACCAATAAGGAGATGTGACGTGGTTGGAAACAAGCATCCCCAAGCCGGAAAGTTGGCTCACGAGGCCGAAGCGCTGATTAACGCAGCTCCTCATTCTTGGTAATGCTGAGACCAGCCAAAACTCAAGGAAATTATGTGAAAAGCTGCATACATTCACCACTCATCAAGTGCCGAGTTTCCGAAATTTTTACTCTCAGAAAGTGTGTATAGAACACTTGGATTTGTTACTGCTTAAAATTACAAAATCAATGTAGTGATACAAACTATAAAAGCCTAATAAAAACGTCTCTCTATTCGTAATTTGTACAGTTGAAAAAAGTAGCCTTTTAAACTGCTTAAAGTTTAGGTAATAATGAACTGAATTTACTTTCTCGTGAGTAGTACAATAACATAGGTTTCCTTGCAAACGTTAACACGGTAATTTGAAATCATTTTCAGCATTAACATTACTTTATTTATTTTTAAAATATTTGTCACGTTCCTCTACATTCCACACTTTCTATCCTTTGGGAATGCAATAAGTCGGTCAATAAAACGAAAATGAAGTCAGAATTGGCAATATTCTGTTACGGCGAAGGGAAGTTTTATAACGTCACTTCCTCCAACCTACACTTAAGGGAATTGACATACTCTTCTGATACAGCGGAGAAGAAAAAGCTTTAAAACTAAGTCTCTCCTTCCATGATGTGCACAAGGGAATTAAATTTCCGTCCAATAAACCTCAGAAAATTCCTTACGCCAAACAATAAGGCCAAAAACAAATCAACTTCAGTGTGGGATGTGGAAAAAAAAAGTCTCTTCCTCCAATAGCAGCAAACATAGAGATAGCGCAAAACAAATCTAAGAGTATTACGAAACATAAATATTTGCTTCGCCTTTGATGCCTTTCTCTTTAATCGTCGCTCCTAATTTAACTTTAAGTATACTTTTACTTCTTTCACTCTGAATTTCTAGCGCTCAAAGCATTCTTTGTTCATATTAGGGATGGTGCATGTTACCTCAATGCCCTTTGTTTCAGGTACAGTCAAACCTGCCAAAAGGACCACCTTTACTTATAATTCACCACAATAAATAATAATTTTTCTGCCTGGCCTATTAAATTTACCACAATGTGTGTGTCGAAATTTTCTATTTTTTAACTAAAATGCGAGTATTAAAGATGTTTAAATGGCCTATTTAAACGAAAATTCAAAAATTGTTCCATGTAAACGGTAGTAGAGATTTTCCTGAAAATCTAGTTGTCGCATTCTTGAAAATTAACTGCACTTAATGAACTCAAATGCCGTTTTGGAGTTATGCTGTCCACACACACACACTGGTAAGCCGTAAGAGATAATTACAGAATTTTAAAATACCTCAACTTTTCTCAAACGGGAGTCCTCATCCGTTTCACATTTTTTTATTTCTCTCCTGCCATGGAAAGAGGAACAACCTTCAATGACAATCGCATAGCGACAGCTTTTAAAAGACTTGGGTGTCGCTTTAGCCTGTTAGCCTGTTTAGTTCTGTTAATGTGTTTCTCGATTAGCAATATGTAGATGAAGGAATCATTTGCAGATGAAAGAATAGTTGGATTGCAGAACAGATAGATAAAAGCATGTGAATGAAACCAACATATTTTTTTTTTTAATTTCCCCTTTCCAAATGAAGAGAACTGTGGATTGTTTTACCAGAAAATTAAAGGCATACATTATATTAGCATTTTAAATATTTTAGACATACGGCATTGTAATCAAAATCGGTAGAGCCGTTTTTGAGAAAATAAAAACGTTTTGAAAAAAGTTACCTATAAAAGTAGTTGGGAGTGGAAAGATTTTCTTGAAGACCCTCCTGTGGCATCTTTGGAAGATACTTAATTTAGATACTCACTTTAGTATTTACACACACAGGCATGGACTTTTGCTAAACATTTGTTTTCTTATTCCGGGTTTCTCAAAATCTTTTATTTTTGGTGAAATCTCAGTAAGCAGTGGATCAAGTTAAAACAGACCTTTAGGGGAACACTGCAATAAATATTGATTAGCTTATTTTGACCGAAAATGCAATGTTTTCTGCATAGAATATATTTAACCCGTTTTTTCTTTATTTATTTGGAGATATAGGGCGAAACATGTAACAAAGTGACCTTAAAATTATCAGTAGATTTATAGATTGCACCAACCCTGTAATTCGTTAGAATGTATAAATGTGTTTAAATGAGGCACCAAAAATGTGTTACGTTATTTAAACAGGCCACATACCCAGGGAATCTGGGACTTGTGTTTTAGCTTGGGATAGTCATTATTTTTCGTTTTTAATCAGCTAGCACATAGCAAGCCTCATTGGGAGAGAAATAAAACTGTCATTAGAAACAGTAGCTTCTGGGAGATTTAATTTTGCTATAGTTTATGCCCCGTTTACTAATGCCTGGATGCAATGATTTGTAAGTTGAAAATAAAAAGACAGAAGAAAAGCGGTAGAAACCTTCCTGTTCGTTCGCATTGGGAAGCTTCTCGAGAGCGTTTTAATAAAGTAAGGAATAAAAATTGCGCCACATAAGGTATCATACCCTTAGGGAAGATATCGCTATCTCAAGTTTTATCGTATCTCTCAAGGAGGAGTATTATCTGCCTCTTTCAGCCTTTCCTGGAATAAAGAAGAATGTTCAACGAGTTCTCTGTGCTGCTGAAAGCATCTGAATGTTTGTGACCAGATACTATCGCTTTAAATTACATTAAAAAGGGGGTAAAGGTTAAAAACAGTAAAGGCCAGACAACGGTGTAGGACACTTCACGTCCTGCATTTATAGAAATCTATTATGCGCTAACAACCCCCCAGGAGGAGGGATGAAGTGAGGGAACCACATGAGGACACAGGCCGCAGAAAGACAAGTTACACGGACGCGCGGAAGTCCCTAACTCAGTGGCTGGAATTTCTTCATACCACCTCCAGGATCGACATGCAGCCACACTATAGGTTCTAGTCTCATCAAACATCCCCATTCTTGCGAAGATAGTGACCACAGTTCCGCCTCAACGCCGAGAACATCATTTACAGTGTGATGCATCCACGCCATCTGCCAGCGCTGCAACACACAAGCCTAAAAGGGCACCTGAAAATGATAAGGAAATGCCATGAAAGGAAATGAAGTTTCAGAGAGTAAGAACCCCAGCAATCGCCTAAGTGACAAGTGGGAAACCACGAAAAACCCCATATCAGAGTGCACGGTCGACGGGGATCGAACTCGCGACCTCCGAATGCGAGTCGCACATTTACCGCGGCGCTACTTCGCTCGGTTAAAAATCTGATGCGTTCTTCTCACATAACTTTCTTTAGCTATCAAATACATACTATTCTTACAAAAATTATTCTTTTAGTTACATCATGCTAATCGAGACAGATATTAGCATAGTTGGTCTTATTACTTGCTTCCTTTTAAGTAGAAGGTAAATAAGAGAATACGTTAGCCTAAAGCGATAGTAAAATCCTTTAAAAGCTGTCGCTATTTGAGACAATTGAGGTTCGGTTCACTTTGTAGGGTCCCGTTTGAGAAATATATAGTATTTTAAAGCTGAAACCAATAACGGTCAGTTCTACCAAAAAAATAAAAAAGCGTATGTGACAGAAATAATGTGTTTCAACGAAATCTACATTTTTGTGTGGTAAGTTGTTTTTGTCTATCTCTTACGGTTTACCAATTATGCAAAATTCGGCAAAACTCATCCAGAATAAACAGGTCTTTAGAGGATATTCCCAGAAAATTCAAGATAAACATATTACTTGTGTTGTAAACATCTTTAATATACGATATTTTAATCAAATTTGTTAAGAGCCAATTTGAGAAAGTCATAATTTTATAAATTTGTTCTATGTAAAGGGTAGTTGAGGGTGGGGAAATTTTCTTGAAAATCTTCATATCGCATCCTTCGGAGATACTATAGTTAAATACCACAGACCTTTTTCTAAAAATCTTTTTTTCGTGCTCAGGGGACCTCAAAGCATATATTTACGGTGAAATTTGAACTTCGAATTTTTTGGTAGAATACAATACCTTCTCTATCCACTATGTGCATTGTACATACGGGCTAGAGAAAGTAAAAAGAGGATAGTACAAGCCTTACGGCTTTTCAAATTAGTAGATCTATTGTGAATATCCTAATCTGCAGGGCCCATTTTAATTCAATGTTTTTGCATAGCCTACAGTTTCCTTGGGGGATGACAAAGTCATCTGTTCTGAAGGGAAAGCAAACTACAAGTATCTTATTCTCTGTCGAGCACTTACTACTCATTCGAAAAGTACATTCCTTGCCGTATCTTTTACTTCTAAGCAGAATCTACATACGAGATTCACCTCAGCCTTGCTCACCTATAAAGATGATCTTTAGCACTATCGGTTACTGTTACTTCTGTTGCATGCAATATGTTACTTCTTTTCTCCTACCTTATTTTATTGACAAAATATCAACATGTCCCATTACATGCTGATCTTACATCGTAATACAATTTTATTTACAAAGTTGAGCCAGTTGAATACGCTATAGACATGGCTATATAAGTGGATTTGTTTTGTTCAATCCATTACAGAGTCCCATACTCTATTTTACAATTTTCCTAAAACTACCATATGTTTACAGCCAGAGTTAATATACAATCAAAAGAATTAATGAACTTGTTAAAGATTTTTAAATGCTTGGTTATTAGCTGTTGATTTGTTGCGGGCCATGTATCTCCTTTGCTTCGTATTTCTTCCTTCAGTTTCATTCTTTGCAGTCGTAAATTTCGGCATTCGTAAATCAAATTGTTGACAGTTTGTTGTTCCACTCCGCAGATGCAGGAAGGATCGGCTATAATATGAAATCTGTGTATATAGTGTTTTGTTTTGCCATGGCCGGATACAATGACTGTAAATTCTGGTGTTATGGGTTTTACTTCAATATTGTTTCAGACTAACTGCGAAACTGCATCATTTTCACAGAAGTGTGTATCTGTGACCAAATATCCATGCCCTAGTACAAATTACAGTTCTGCTTTGAGAAAAGAATCCTCAAACACTTCATTTCTCTGAAGCTGGCCAGAAGATTTAGCATGGCACGTTCTTTGACATCAAAGAGTCAATTTACATCACAAACATTCCTAGTTAAACCAGCACCACCTAGGGAAGGGCTTCTGCATTAAAATAATATCGTTTGCATTGAGCAGTAGGCGAGATTGCAGGTTCTAATTCAGTTTTAGACTGAAAAACTTTTAGACTTTCCTATGGGTTACTGAGACAATATGGCTGCGACAGGCTTCGAGATTTCGTCAAGCCTAGGTTGCGTAAAGTGTGTGTAAATGAACGTGGCATACACTATTTTTAGACAGTTCTCAATATTTATTTACATATTATAATTGTAAATAGATTATTTTACCTATTTCACGGAGTTCATGCTTAATTGTCTGCGATATTCAGTTGTTGCCTTGCTTAGCATCAGTGCTGACAACATGCTGACTTACTCGTACAGAACAAAAACATTCCAATTTTGCTCTTTCCGCTGCTTGCATAATTTCGTCTGGTTCAGCAGATTCCATGTTCATCCGCCATTTTATGGATCGATACGAGCTTTCAGAGTCATAGCCTACCTGAATGAGGCCGTGGACGCATAAACTAAAGTTGGCTACTTGGAGTGTTACAATTTTATAACACTTAGTGACAGAATTTTCTACTTTTAACATTACTGACATCTGGTAAAGAACCTACTTTTAGCATCCGCTGTCTAAAAATGGAGTTTCTGAGAATCAGCTCTTCTTTCCAATTCGAAATGCAGCTTTCCGTGCGTTCTGTCTGCTTGCGCATGCGCAGCCTTGTTGGTCAATCGACCAGTAACAGATTTCCAGTCTAAAACTGAACTAGAATGCTACAATTTAGCGAGCAGTAATTTAAAGTTTATCAAAATGATTTTAACTTGAATTTTATTTTAATGCCACTATGTGCATACCAGCGCACGAGATATACATCCTTGTAGCAGGCAGTTGAGACTTCTAATAACGTATATAAATTAACAACATGCATACCACATATATCAAAAACAATTTTGAAATTTTGACTTATTTCGTATTTCCAGCTTGTGCTTTACTGACTTCTATTTATAATTAAATAATAATTGTATTCACCAACAGAAGTATTCATATTTCTTACTCCATTCCTTTTAAAGACGCTCCACGTTCTTTGCTCGATAATAATTATTTATGAATACTATAGATGCTTTCAATGCCAGACTTATTAGGTTGACGATTTTCTGTACTTTAAGATACCCATCTACGAAAGATGGCCAAAAATGGCTAAATTCATAATTATAGATCTCAGTGCTACCAACACTAAAACTCTACTAATTTTATTCCATTTAGATTTTATAGTCCACGCCCTTTTAAAAGGCGTTATTAAGCGATTTAAATATATTCCTGGAAGTCTAAATTCCTATAAAATTGTTGTAAGAGTGGTAAATTTTGGTTATATAAAAGTGAATCAACCATTTAAGAGAGTCCCAAGGAACCTTAAAATGTTAAATTAGATGTGGAGGAGCAGAAAAAGATATAGGAGGGCCTGTATATGAACTCATACTTTTTAAACAACATTAAGTCAGTAATGGTGATATTTTATCTTTATAACTTTTAAACTTCTTTCTCGGGGTTTCATTTCTCAACACATTCTCATTTTCAAATTATTACACATTATGCAGTTAATGGTATAAATAAATGTAATTTTATATACCTGTTTATACATTACAGGATAAAACAAATCATGGAATGATTATTGTTAACACCTAGATGCGGTGTTATTAATACCTGAATTCTTGCATTTAACATTTATTTACTCTCAGTCTAATAGGATAATTAGAAATCATCACTACAATTTATTTATATACTGCTAGGTCCCAACTATGTTTTTAAACAATAATTGCACCATGGGTAATTAATCAAAATATCAGAGAACTATTAAACATCAATATATTTTGAATAAATGATGTATCAACCCTTTATTGCTGCACTGCACTGAAGTTTCAAACGAACCGGTCTGAAATTGTGGACTTTTTTTTAATATTCATAATGGGTATCCTTAAATAATGCAACTCAAAATTCACCTTTAAGATTTAAGTTTTGGGTATGTATATTAGAAAAATCACACTATCAAAACTGAACTAAAATGCTAAAGCAAGCATTCCTCTTTTTGGAAACTAAATCAACATGGTCATTTTGATCTTAGTTTCATGTTGAGATAAATAAAAATACTTTGAGGCTATCTACGTAAATAGAATCTGCGAGAGTTATTTAATTAGGAAGATTCAAAAAGTTCTTATCTCTGCGTATAAATTTAGATTTACTTCCAAAAGAGAAGTCAGGTGGCGTCGTGGCAGAGTGGTTAGACCACTCGCCTCCCACCCAGACAGGCTTAGTTAGATCCTAGGGGACGGCACACGAGATTTGTGGTGCACGAAGCGGTACGGTGTCTGGAGGGGTTTTCTGCAGGTCCTCTGGTTGCCCCGCAATTCCATTTCAGCAATTGCTCCATCACTTTTCAAGTATTCATTTCGTCTACATTTCATATCATCTGTGTTCTTAGTTTATACCGGGCATTGGACTGTTCCCCCATCCCTGGATACTTTATGTGATCCATAGCCCTACTGCCCCGCAAAAGGCGTCTGGCTCCAGGCATTGACTTTAAGACCTGGCGGGATGTAAGTCCTCCATATGAGGAAGGTAAGTAGGCGGAGAAGAAAAAGAAAGAAGCAGAAGAAGGTCTAGTTGTGGCACCATGGCCGAGTGGTTACCGCTTGCCTCTCATCAGAGGTCCGCGTTGGTACCATACGTGGGACTTGTGGTGGACAAAGCGTCGTCTGGTCAGGTTTACTCCGGGTCCTCCGGTTTTCCCCGTCATTCTTCCACCACCTACTATATAATCACTTTTTCGTTCATCCATTTCACCGGCATTTCATATTTTCTTTCCTACTCTTATACCAGGCATGGGGCTGATCACCCAACCTGGCGATTGTCTTTGATCTATAGTTTCTTCTCCTCAACGGGTGCTGTCGTGGAGGTCCTGAGGGTGCAATTCCTCGACTCGAGAAGGGTAAACAGCGAAAGAAGAAGACGTCTGTAATGGTTCTGTAATTGCTGGATAGCATTAACTAGTAAACCAAAGAAGGCAATCATGAGTAAATAAGTGTATACCTACCTACACGTGCAGAATTTAGAAAACAACTACGAAATATAAACGTTTGATTTTCCACACTCCTTGCGAATTTGAGGTTATAAATGCTTCAAATTAAACCAATAGCAATTGAGGTGCGTCCAAACTATGCCGAGTTTATACTTTTCATTCCTTAGCTATAAAACACGTTTCATTATTTTTTCACCATAATCTATGGTGATCTACTCTGGGTAATACCCCCAAGCACGATGGAATAAGGCGAAGTAACCAGAGAAGTCCACGGGTCACAGGGAGGTAGCCACCACAGACGCGCGGAAGTCCTTACGATTTGAAGACCAATGACACGACCCGCTTTCGGGCCTTTAGACAGGGCCTGCAAGCAACCCTGCCGGCCACCAATCTGCCATCTGTCGCACTGCCGCACATCAAGAACCTAGAATCATGCTTGAAAGATGAGAGGGAAACGGAATGAAGAGGAAATAATGGAAAGAAATTCGTTATATATGAAAAACCACCCCACCATTCGCCTGGCTCCCCGGGGGAAACGACGAAAAACCTATTGGCCCGAATGAACGGTCATCGAAGATCGAAACCCGGAGACCTCCAGATGCGAGTCGCACACGTTACCGCGGTGCCATCTCGCTAGGTCTTTTATAAATTGCATTTATTATTAAGGAAGATTTTCTTAATTGTTTTTTTAATTATCCGCCTTTGTTTAAAACGTATAAGAAATATATTTTTAAATAATTAACCATATTATTAATAATAAAGTATATTCAGTACAGCCCATGGAGGTTGTTTTATAAATCCAACATTTCATTTAGCTATCTTTAATAGTTTCAAAAAAAGGGGTCGTTTACACCATAAAAAGTGATTCGCAGAAATCTTCAAAGCAAAAACGGGAGTGTGGGGGGAATTCGCATATATTTAAAATAAGAACCGAGGAATACCTTCCTTAATAGATAAAATTTGACTCTCTATCTCAAACTAAGTAGAGTTATGACACGCTGGATTACGAGATTTCACCGGAAATACGCATTTTGAGACCCGTGAAACAAAACAAATAATTTTTAGAAAAAAAAAAAGGAAAGGAAAAGGTGTCTAAATACCAACCTTGATATTTAAATATATTTTAAGGAAGCAAAATGAAGATTTTGACAAAAATCCCTCCACCATGAACTATCCTTCATATGGAATATTATCCAAAAATGTCGACTTTGATAAGACAAGTCTTAGCTGTCTGGATTAAATATATTTACATAGGCAATAAGATTTATACCTTGAACTTTCAAGGAAGCTCTCTGCACTCCGGATGACCTTTATGTAACTGGCAATTCTTGCTGCCCAAAAAATAGATCTCGTTAAAACACACAATTTATGTCAAAGACATTTTTGTCATATACCTATTTTGCTATTGATTTAAATTTTCCAATATGTGAGTTTTTCTGAAATATGAAACGGTTACTCACAACGTTTTATCCTGATCAAGCAAACGAACAGACTTTTAATGTGATCACACAGCGACAGACTTTAAAAACACTTAACTATTGATTTAGCTTGTGTTATTTCCTTTTATCGCTTGTATATACAAGGAGGTAGTATGTAACAACATCATTTCTACTAATATTTATTTTCACAAGCGAGAATTAGTCAGAAGAATAAGCTTTTACGTGAGTGTTCTGTTGCAGCATACGTAGAGAAAGTTATGCGATCTTAGCATATCAGAATTTTTATTGTTAAATTGAATTGAATTTCATTTATGGACGCTCTTTAACTGCTGTGGTACTCAGCGTGCTATTCTGTTATAGGCGTGAAGGGTCGCATACTTTTGCTCAGAAGCCTTTTTATCAGGGTTGAAGTTCTTTTACATGCCGAAAATCTACGGTCGAGACCAATGGTTTCCTTTCCCTTCAAAGGAAGTCATGTTAAGAATTTTTTGCCTGAAAAAAATCCATCGCCATCCGCCAGATTTAAAACCGTGACCTCTGGAAGTACAGGTTAGCATTTTAATCCTAGACCACGGAGGACGAAAGAGTATTATAAATATTATTATTTGTATTATTATTATTATTATTATTATTATTATTATTATTATTACTGTTATTGTTTATGACAGGTCCAAGAAATAGGTACTTTATCGTGAAGGTGCCTTACAAGTTTTAATTAACTATATGGTTTTGACTGTTATCAGGGAAAGGAGGGGAAACATTGCACATCTTCCCTACGCATATCCTCTGTACCTACGGATGAGGCGAAGGAACCGCAGAAGGCTATAGGCCGCTGGCAGATCAGCAGACAGAGATCCGCAGAGGTCCCTAATATATCCGAGCTTGATAACACGGACACACGGGTGGACTACTCAAAAATTACTTTACTCTGGTAGAAATAGGAAGATGGCTTGGAAAGGGCTATGATCTGGCAGATCCGAGAGAAACTTTTCAACGAGACGGTATCTACGCCCTCTGGCCGACATCAACACTGTACAGTCCTGAGGAAGTCGCCCTCCAGGGTGTAATGGATGCTAACTTCATATACCCAAGGTCGCGGGTTCAAACCCGGCGGAGGACGATGGATTTTTTCGGCTGTAAAAATCCTTAACATGGCTTCCTTTGGAAGGGAAGTAAGGCTGTTGGTCTCGTGTCGTAGATTTACGGCACGTGAAAGAACCTCAAGCCTGATAGAGAGGCCTCTGAGCAAAATTAAGCGGTGTTTCACACCCAATATAGAATGGAACACTAAGAACCACAGTAGTTAAAGGGCGTTCATAAATAACACGCTATTTACTTTTCAGTCCCTGAGGCCACCTGAATTATAAAATGGGACGTGAGGTGATAGGAAATGATGTAAAGTAAATTTATAATATAACAGAAACCGCCACCGCATTCGCCACGCCAACTAGGGAAAAAACACGAACATAACACTATGGTCAGATTGGTCGGCTCCGAGAATCGAACCCAGGGCCTCCCGAATTCGTGCCTCGCACGTTACTTCGAAGCTAAGCCCTCGGCCCGCCATCTACTCGTGTCGCCTCTGTAAATTAATATAGGTAAGTTATGAAACAGTGAAAAACAAATAACAGCGTTTCTGGTTTAGTTTATCCTTTGTATAAGGATGTATGGATGTAAGCGTACATAGAATTTCCATGACTCCATGAATTGTTTGCGGTGGAAGAGGAGAGTATGATAATTATGCGGTTGAGTGGATGTTAAAGGTCAGACGATGGCGGCAATGCCAGTAAGAATGTTCTAGAACTAAAGTTCTGTTGATTGCACCCCTTTCTTCATATTCTACATAAGACCACTACATGCCTCATGATTAAACTCGCTCTACGCCCAACATATTCACTTCACCAAGCTGCCCCAACTAAATCTGGTATGCACACGAATTCCTCTATCCCCAAATATAGTCAGCTCAAAGGCCCAGTGAACCGTGCTCACTCAGGTCAGTCAAGTGGCCAGAGCCACTCTGAGTAGACTAAAATGAGTCCATCGCTTTCATGGCAGTTGATCACCAAACTGAGTATGCAGAGTCTATTACTAAAAATAGACAATGGACATTTCTTGTTAGGTAACGGTGCAGAATAAAAACAATCTCTAAAAGAACACTGCCTTAAAACCAAGCGAAAATAAATATACAAAAACAATGAAGAAGGTGTACCAAAGCAGACACTTCCATCCTCCGCTTGTGGTACCTTCTGAGATTGCTTACGAAGGAGCAAGGAAAACACGTGTTTCTTGTTTATTAAAGACTAAGTGCACTTCCCGACGATACACCGTTACCTGTTTGATCTCTAATAACGAAATAGTTTAATTTACCTACCCCCATTGATTACGAACATATTGTACAATGATCTAGAGCAGCAATTCCTAACCTATGGGTCGTATTTAACAATCTTAATGTGGGGGTGCAGAAACATTTGTAACTAGTAAAATTGTTGTATATAAGCTCGAAGAAAAGTTACACATTTTTTTAAAAATCTTGAGAAGAATGTCGTAATGTTACATAGTTAAAACTGTGGCTCGTTAATTGTCTTGTTTCATTTTTTCTCGCAAGCTTCACCATTGACTTAGGTTCTCAGTAAAGCCTTCCTGGAAGAACTGTAATTTTGAAAACGAGTTGAATCCTACACATTTTATTCCTTTTACAACCTGAATGAATTCTGCTTGACAAGGAATGTGATGGGAGTGAACTTAAGGTACACATTCTGTCACGTTTGGTTTCTTTGGCAGAAGAATTCAAGATTTTATTGACCTTCAGGCGTGACGTAATTGGCCATCAGGGGAAAGAGAATATCTGAGATAGAACATAACAACAGAAACACATTACAAACTCCCATGCCCAAGGCGGGACTCGAACCCGGAATCCCCTGAGGCATGAACCAGCAAAGCTAGACACTTTGGCGAGCACGGCCATGGCGACCGGCAAGAATTCAACTTCTACTTCCATGATATTTCATCTGATGACTGGCCACGGAAGTTAACAAGAAATCCTTTTGTGGTTCACATTGATGTACTGCAAGAAAGAGAAAATTGTTAAACCTCAGCTCTGAAGAAGTTTGGATAATTCATCTCACACGTCGTTCCAAAATAGCCAGAGTTGCGATGACTGCCATTTTCGTTTACATATTTGTGTGAGTATAGATCTCAAATTTGATTGTAATTAAAACGTTGTCGGCTAGATGCCACCCTTATCAGATTTGAAACCAACCATAGGAAATCTAATCAAGGCAAAACAGTATCAATGGCTTAACTGGTAAATCGCAAGAGATAGACGAAAACTTACTACTACCAAAAACTGTTAAAGAACACAATTTATGTCACGTATTTTATTTATTTGGTAGAGCCATTTCATAGATATTCCCTTTATTGGTTTCAATCTTAAAATAGAACTTTTCTCATACGAGAATCCCTAAACCGTTTCATATCTCTTTTGTTTTACTTCTGGCCATGGAAACCGAACCGGATTTCAATGCCAATCGCATAGTGAGAGGCTTTAGCCTAGTGTATCCCATTATTGCCTTTTTATTCATAAAGAACTAAGTAATAACCCATTTCTGGTAATGTTTATTTTGGTTTGCACAATATAGATGAAAGAATGATCTTTTGTTTGCAGAACAGATAGAGAAAATTGTGTGAATGGAGCACATCAGATTTTTATATGTAAACTCATATATTGCCGGCATGTTCCTTGAATAGTTAATTAATGTAGGTACATGTTTTGAAGCATATAACAGAAAAACAATACACAACCCTGCAATTCCTATTCGAAATTCTCTGGCTTCAGATCTGCAACTCTAATTCCTCCCTTGGTTAAGCTTTGTAGCTCACGCCGTTTGATAGAAATCCCTGATATTAGAGATGAATTTCTTTAACAATATCAGATATTATTACAACGAAGTAATTTGTCTTTGTTTCAGATACTTCTGTGGAGCCCTTAAGGAGTCTGTCAACTGCTACACTCTGGAGGTATCGCTCTATGGTTATCAGCGGACAAACAGTCCTGGCATTTTCCTCTACACCGAGGATGCCTGTATCCTTTTACCATCAAATTATATTCTCATTTGTTTAAACAGATGATCAGCATTCTTAAATCTGCAGGTCACCACTGACTTTCACCCCACCCCTTCTCGTTTGCGGTTTACAACTCGCAATCTCCCTTCAGTGCAGGATATACGCAACAATTACAATTTCTCGCAAGTTGAGACTGTCGTAAACAAAGCATAGTGAACGAAAAATGTAAATATATAATTTAAGTTGTAAACGATATAAATCACTGTCAAAGTTGCAGTATATAAAAGAAGACCTGAAATTAATTATTATCTGCAAACATATAAAGATATTGTATAAATCAAATCTGTATATAAGAATAAATTAGTGTACATACTATACAATGCTTTTGTAATATAGCTAGTGACTGTTTAATAAAGCGGAGGACCATTGCTTTATTTACATAATCCGTAAAATAGCAAAAGCATGGGATAGGACCCTGGCTCCAATTAGTAAATTATATCAATTGAGGCAAAATGATATTCATTTACTAAAACACTGTAAGATTAAGTATTGCTTGTTAATTTTTCTACAAATTTATGAGCGTTATTATATTTATTTCTTCAATTTGATAAGAAGTATGATATATTTTGAATTTTAAATCTTTATTGCTTCGTTTCGTAGACGGCTTACCCTCCACGTATTTGTAGGAGTGACACCCCCCTAGGACTTATAAGTGAACGCCTAGGGTTCAGAAGCCTGTCGAGGAGCCAACGGTATGTAACCGCAGAATGGAGAACCTGAGACGAGTGGTCGGTCCACGCATGAATGTAAGGGAATGGATGACATAAAATGCAGTGAAATGGATGATAGGAAAGGTGATGATGGAGCAATTGGTGGAATGAGTGGCGGTGGAAGCCGGAGGACCCGAAGAAAACCAGCCCAGACCCCGCTTTGTACACCACAAATTCCACGTGCGAGCGCTTGGAATCGAACCCGGGCCGCCTAGATGGGAGACGAGCGGTCTAATCACACGGCCACGTCGCCACCTAATCTATATTGTATGAATAACAATGAATAAAGCAATTAGCTATATAGTTTGAGTACATAGAGTTAAGTTCATTATGTGGCTAGACCAACTACAGAGAATTATTTGGTTTACATAAGAATGTCTAGTATTATAGGCTGGTCGTCTCCTTAGCGGTGGTAGTGCGGCTGCTTGCCAAGCGGTAGACCTGGGTTCGATTCCTGGTAATGGCGTGGGGAATTTTCCTCCGTTGGGAGATCTGGTTCGGGATGCACTCAGCCTCGTGATGTCCTTGGGAGGCCAATTGAGGAGCTACTTGATTGAGAAATAGCGGCTCCAGATCGAGAAGACTGCATCAACCGGCCGGGAGGGACTCGAGGCGCTGATCACATCTCCAGCACTGCACCCCATTCATGACGTCTTTGGGCTGAGGTGGGGGATGCAGCGGCCGGGCGGTAGGACAAGGTCCTTGTGGACTGTCGTGCCATAGAGTTAGTTTGGTATTATAGGCTGGGACGGGAGGAGGATTTCATATTTTTGTGCCCATGTGACTTCCGAGATGGAAAGCTGAGGTGACAGATTACAATTTTAAGTTATGGTAGTGGCAGCCACAACGCCATTCGTGAGGGCTTCTAGAGCATCCTTTCAATCACGGCCATTCTGTAACGTTTTGTTATGGCGCAACACATTGTAAAAGCAACCAAGCATTCTGCAACTTCCTAACAAAACAACATTTTACTAAGAAAAAAGATGTCTTTTTTGAACGCACGCAACAGGCGCCGAAATCACGTTGCTAACACATTAATTGTTACTGAACAAAAGCACATAGACCTCATTTTAATTCTGCTGTGAGAGGAAATGTATGATAAAAAATCTGATGTGTTCCAATCACATTTATTCTAGCTGTTTCACAAACAATCAATCCTTAATAAAGATTATTCTTTTATCAACATCATGTTAATAGATATAAATATTAGCGAAATGGTCTCATTACTTGCTTCCTTGTAAGTAAAAGGGAAATAAGGGAATACTCTAGTCTTAAACGATAGTACAATTTTTTAAGCTATCGTTATGTGAAACAATTGAAATTCGGTTCTCTTTTGCACTTCCAGAAGTAAAACAAGAAGTGAAACGAAAGTTGACTTCCCGCTTGAGAAAAGTTGAAGCACTTTAAAGTTGAAATCAATAACAAGGGATACCTCGGAAACGGTTAACTCTACAACAAACGTGTACAGGAGATAAACTGTGTGTTTTAACGAGTTCTACAATTTTGTGTAGTAAGTTTTTTTTTATCTATTTCTTACAGTTTACGTCTTATACAAAATTCATGCAGAATAAAGAGCTCTTCAGGGGCTATTCCCAGAAAATTCAAAATATGCATTTAGTTTTTCATGAAAATATCCTAAACAAATGGAACTTTAATCAAAATCCTTAATCCAATTTTCACAAAATCAAAATTTTCGAAAAATATTTCAGGTGAAGAGTAGTTGGGATGGGGAGATTTTCTTGAAAATTTTCTTGTCACATCCTTGGAAGGTACTGTACTTAAATACCAAGTTTGGTATGTAACCAACTTTTCGTTTTTGAGTTATGCTGCCCAAAGAAACACACATATACATACACATATGTTTCTAAAAATGCTTTTTCGGACTCAGGTCTCTCAAAACATATATTTCCGGCGAAATCTCGACATCGAATTTTTTGGTGGAATAGTGCTTCTCTATACACCATGTACATAGCACATGTAGAGAAAGTAAGAATTAACTTTTCAACTATTAAGAGCTTATTTATGCGTTTTAGCATGGTATGGTTTACGCCTAGGTGAGCAATTTTCCGTTCAAAATTAAGTTCTCAACAACAGACGAATTTTAGTAGCAAAATAAACGAAGTATAATCACGCATCACAATAAAAAGTAACAATTATTGAGTTAAACATTTTTAAGCTAAAATAGTTATCAACGTTTTGTTGATTTGTATCCTTCACGAATTCCAAACTATCTAAATGTTCGCTTCAAATATATTTCTGGCTGCCATAATCGAGAAACTCGCTCACGACACTCCTTCCTTCTTGGGGACTGCCGAAACGTTATACTGTTCAAGCAGAAAATTAGGACATACATTTTAATCAAACCTGATCTGCTGCTGTTTTAATATTATAAATACATCACTACTTTCATTGATTGTTATTAATATTTTATGTGCTGGCAAGTAGTATGCATTTCAATTGTAAATATGACTAATATTGTTTCAACCTATATGCATATTTCGCTTCAAATAATCTTGCTTACAGTTTTTTCTTTTCATTTCAGTATACCTGTTGCACTTTTATATATGTTTTTATTAAGTTGTATAGGATTGCATTTTTGTTCCTTATTCCTTTATTCATAGTATCATTGCTGTATTGAGTTTAATGTATTGCCTGGTAGACTGGAAGAGAAGGCCTTATGGCTTTAACTCCAACCAGGATAAATAAATAAATATATTTGCTTCATTATAGGTTAGAATTAGCAATTGAGCACTTTTGAGGGCACTATAGTATTACAGCGTCACTTTTTCTTTCCTATAATCATTTTAAGAGAATTTACCATTTTCAAACTTTAGCCGCTAGCATAAAGTCAGTTACCAGCCTTTCATAGCCATAGAAAATAGAACTGGGAAGAGTACAACAGAAGGCAAACCGTTAGTTTTAAAGTGAATTAATTTATATTCAAGTTGGTACATCTATGAAATTTGGGAAATCCACAGAATGTAGGATATTTATTTAAATATATAACAGTAATTATACACAATAACAGTGATATGTTTGCCAAGAATCAAAATTCTAGCTGGCGTGATTATTTAAATCACGTTTATTGTTTAAATTCCCTGCTCTAATAAAATGTTCTACGTGATGCATTTTTAAAACTTTTCACATGGACATTCAGTTTTATAATAAATAAGAATACAAATACATCTGTCGTATTGTATATAGCCGTGACTAGTGTAAACTCTTGTGGGTTTTTTTTTTTTTTTGGAAAATATAATGATATTGTTTATCAAAATTGGAGCATTATTTAGAAAATATTTTCTCTAATGTCCTTTGGAGAGCCAGTATAACATTTTTGAAACAAATTAGCGAAAAATTACGTTGTTTGAAACTGTTGAGTATGGAAATGTGTGGAAGAAAGTTCTCCAGACAATAAGGTTTAAATTTGGGTGTGCCTACCCATCCATAGCTTCAGTTAATTGGTAATTAAAGAAGGTTTGCCAAGTCGGAGATACAACATATTTTCTTAAAGCTTAGGATTTACATCATTTTATTCTGAAACAAAATATTGTTTTAATTTTTCACAATTTTTAGGAAAATGTTATAGATTCATAACTTTAATAATTTTGCGTATGGCAAATAATCCGAAAATAGTAATAGGAGCTATATTCCCCCAGATAACAGAACAAATGAAACTAACCTTCATTTTCCCTATGATCTTCTTCCACTTAGCGAATAGCTAAGGTAATGTGTATATTATATAAGAATTATGATTTTCATTTAAAGATTAAGCTGCAAAAACTGAAATAAAGCTAAATTTTGAATAAAAAAGTAAGTACCTACTTAATTATGCTTGATGGTATATACGAGTATTAAAACATCACAGAAATCTGTAGTACAACTGGCATGTTCAAAAATAGTACTAAAATAAAAGCCACAGAGAAAATAAGCAGTACCTATGGATTGATTTAAATCAGTGACATCTGCATCAAAATAGTGTGAAAATTCAACTGTGTGATGTTAATTTTGTCGGTCGCTCCTAACCTAAAATATAACATCATTTTTACAGGTGCATTGCCTTAACTGTTTAGGCGCTGTTCAAGTTTTCCCCATCAAATATCTAATTCTTTGGGGTCACTTCCTAAGTAACAGCGAAATAAAATCACTGATCTAATTTTATGCTTTCTCTTCATCTCGGCAAGGAAAAGTAACAAATCCCGGTGCTGATCACATTGAGAAAACAACGCAGAGCGTACGAATTTTCGATTAGTCACTCTAGTTACTTAACAGCCCGCGAGAAAACAAACATCGCGGTAAAAACGATGTTACAGAATACCAAATAGAGGTACTTTTGTACAACTGTAGCCGCCTTATTAACAAGTCAAGGATAGTCCTGAATGACCACTCCCAATTCGCATGACCGTGATTCTATAGAAAGCTCCAAATACAGGGTAGAAACCTTTCTCTGTTCAGATTTCAGCCTGCGACAGTGGGGACCATGACTGCTAGTGTTGTGCTGACTACCGTCTCGTGCTGAAGTGTTTGAAGTCACCGGTCCCCGTGGCCGCGCTCGGTGCTTCGTGGCGCAGTGGCTCGTGGGTTCGAGTCCCGCCTTGGGCATGGGTGTTTATGTGTTTGTTAACGGTGTATGTATGTGTATTTGGAAGCAAAGGTAAATCACACAAGTCAAAAAAGGAAATGTAAGTAAACTGGAAAAAGGAATATAGAGTCGCAGTCCCGACTAGTCCTCGGAACAGTATTTCTTAGTAAAAAAGTTGCTGTATACAGGATATTTTGCTACAATCATTGCTGAATATCAGATAATGTAAACCCTGGCTAAATAGTGTAATACTCAGCATAAGTTAAATTAAAATAAAATTGAGTTTTATTTATAAACGCTCTTTAACAGCAATGAATCTCAGCGTCCCATTCTAACTGGGCGTGAAAAACCATTATTGTTACTGAGAGACCGCTTTATATGGGTTGATATTTTCTTAGGTGACGTAAAAAATAGCAAACGGGACCACCGTCTATATTTCCCCTCCGAAGGAAGCCATGCTTTTGGATCCGAAAAAGAATCCAACGCCCTCCGCCAGGCTTGAATATCTCAGCGGAAATGAGACCATTATCTTGGATGGTTTGAACTCTGAAGCAATTACGTCGAGTTCTAAACTTGGGATGAGAGGAGTCCCTAAATAATACGAGGAGCGTTGTAATGAAGGAATATGCTGGTAATTACTTTGTACGTGATTGATTTTTTCAACAATATAGTACATATTAAGTTATAGGCGAAAACGTACAGATATACAACTTATTCCAAATAATCTTTACTTTGTGACATAAACCACATGTACAGGAATTTCGTCCTACGGAGGTTCTCTCACGTGCCATTAAATCTACTGACATAGGTCTGTCGCTTTTAAGCACATTTAAAAATTATCGGACTGGGCCGGGTTTGAACCCTCGACCTTGGGATCAGAAAGGCAGCATATAATCAACTGCGCTGGATTATGCTGCTTTCCAAAGTACTCCATACGATCACCGACTTTCGGGGTTATCTCATTTTACCAAATGGTGACGGACCCACATCTGAGGTGTAGGTGCCGAGTAGGCGGTGTCCATTGGTTCCGATGATAAGGCGATGATGATAATGGTGGTAGAATGAGAGTACCTACAGCTTTTATCGTGGACTTCAAAGCACACAAGGCCTTGGCGGAAACTCCACATGAACTAGTTAGATGTGAAGGCCCACCAAAGCCGGCAATCGAACCACGGACCCTCAGTCAAAACGAAACCACTGAGCATCCCCAGCGCTCTTTATTTCAATTCTTATTCTCAGTATATTTTATATACTTTTCTGCATACCCTGTACAGAAAAAAAATGGAAATGGAATTTTATCAATGGACGCTCTTTAATTACTGTGGTTTTCAGCGTCCCATTCTATACTGGGCGTGAAAGACGGCATACTTTTGCTTAGAGGACTCTCTTTTCAATACGATATTGTTTTACGTGCCGTATATCTACGATACGAGCCCAACGGTTTTACTTCCCTTCCGAAAGAAGCCATGCTAAGGTTTTTACGCCTGAAAAAATGCATCGTCCTCCGCCGAGTTTCAACCTGCAATCTTGGCTATATAACCATTACCCCAGAGATAATCCACGCTAATCCGTTCCAAAATATTTGTATCTTATAGGAGCAACTTACTTTGCAACTACATTTCCTTGAATACCAGTTTTGGGAAAACGTGTCCTGTATGTAATAAAGCACGTGTTTTCACTTTGTTTAGAACCACAGAGATTTGATCACTCTCAGAAGCTACCCGTGGTAATTTTTATCCAAAGTTACGGTTCTGTCACAGGAGGAACCGCGCTCTTGTGCACTAAGTCTCATTTGTACTTCAAAGGAGAACGTCACAACGAGGCACACACACTGGAAAATAAACGAATCCGTTTCATCCGTGGTGCATGAGCATGAGGCAACTCAACAAAAAGGACGGGGAGGAGAAACGCTGCATAATAATGAGGCGCGTGTCACGGAATAGCAAGCCGGTCTGCTGATGAGCGTAGCGATAATTAATGCTCTAATCTTCTCAGAAATCCCGCGCCAATACGAACAACTACTTCATCCCGTCTTCAAACTTTCTCACCAATTATTTGACGTCTAAGTTACCAACATCTTTGGACCTTCAGCGTCCTTGCAGTGCCGTCTCAATCTTGACGAAGTTGCTCGCTGAATGCTTTGTGCGTGATAGATGAAGCGCATCTCTCGTTTAAGTATGCTAATGTGGAAAGGTAGAATCAGACCGAAAAATTCAATGCCATGGTCGAGATTTGGAGCCACGGATCTCTCGGTTTCCAGTCGGTTGCTCTAATCAACTGAGCTACCATGACAACTTGCTACAGGAGCATTAAATTTGCCAAAAGATCGCATTTATCCGGTAGACCATAAGGAGTTCTTAAAGTCATTTATAGATAGGTTTGTGCGTCCAGAATTTGACTGAGAGTTCAGTTTTATTATAATGTCCAAGGTAAAGTTCGGGATTGAAAAGCGTCCGTAGTTTCGAAAATAAAACAGATTATTACAAGATGATAAATATGATTTTTTTAATACTTAGGCGAAAATAAATGACGTAGAAGTAAATTGTGCTAAATATTGTTCACGTTAGCAGCTATAACAGTGCAGTTGCTTTACTTAGACAAGTTACGGCTGTGTTCAGTTGCCATACTCCACGCGTCCATATCCGAGTAGTATAGTTTGTGTGAAAGAATGATGGGCACTCAGCACGTAACGTAAAACAGAGTAGTTCCAGGGACTTGTATTTTATCAAAGTCATAAACTGCTTCGAATCATCCTGCATTTGTGATATCACCAAGGGAAAAATAAATGTACAGCCCTGGACACAAAAAAATGAGTATCCATGTGTCGATCGTAGAGCTTCGTGTATCTTCGCAAAAGCTGCAAAAGAACTGTACAATGGTTTATGACTGACAGCGCAATGGTTAAATTATTAGTATTGAAAACAGTCACAGAACAACATTACGCTGACCTAGAAGTTAAGAAAGCGTCGTTTCCACTCATAGGGTCGTAGGTTCAAACCTCTCCTGCTTGTCTTTTTTTTTATGCTTTTTAATTTTATGATCAGGTATGAAGAATATATTGCATCTTTTTAACAAATAAAGTTCCTTCGGTAGAGAAGTAAAGCCGTTGGTTCCGTGTAGTAGATTTGCTGCACGTAAAACAACCTCAAATCCCGTTAAAGAGGCTGAGCAAAATGAAGAGGTCTTTCACGTCCAATACAGAATGGGAGGCTGAGAACTAGAGAAGTTAAAGAGCGTCCATTATTAAAGAGTCATCTTATTCTTTCATCCTTCGGGTCTCTTATCCCTCCTATCACAAAAGGTCACAAGACCTAAGTGCTGAGTTCTACCTCAATTGGGAGGCTCCTCTGTCATCTGAGTCTTTACCTGTTACACTACGCTTTTCAGAGACTCGTGAAAGGGGGACCGCAGAGGCCATCCTCCGTGAGGAGTTTTTTTTTCACCTTCAGTTTTTCCTCGGCCTCCATAACTGCAAATGCATGGGAGGTACTCTACATAGAGGCTCTGAACGCTTGTTCCCAAACTTCCTTTCCCAAAGATCGTTTCATAAAATGCCACTAGTGTCCACCATTTGTGATGCCGTCTGTATACTTTGATCTGTATTTTTGGATAGATAAAAAAACAGGTTACTCGGCCCCGGATCTATTTATGTTTGTCGATAGCCGCCGTTGCGACAACTTGGCGTCCATATCTTCCCCCTTCCAACGTCTCAAAAGACTCTGACCGGCGATCTGAGATAAGGTGCTCTAAGATGAACGTACAGGGTCCGCGCCGTCGACTTAGTAACTCGCGGTTGCTGTTTACGCGACATTTATGAGTAGTGTAAAGATTAACTTAAATACAGCATATAAATATATTATATATTTTCTTCTGACAATATTATGTTCATCAAGAGAATTTGGGATTCCTAAAAGCATCTAAGTTGAAGTGTGAGGGAGCACCATTCGGTTGTAACTGTCTCCAATTCGAAAACTTCTTCCTCTATATGCTCTTCAGCCCAAGTCATAAACTCACCACACGTTTACTTATAGGGAAGTATTTGGAATATTGTCTGCATTCTAAAACTGCATTTGCTGACACGCTGAAATGGCTTGCATGTTTCCATCCACCTAAATACTACAATTTTACGCTCGACTTTTAATTTAATAATGCATGTTTACTAAGCAAGTTCAGTGTCAAATCATTCCACATTTTTCATAAAAATAAACTTAAAAGGTAAACACAAAACATACCATAATGAATATTTCTAAAACTTTCAATGTTACAGAAATGCCATTTAAATCAATTATCCATGTTTCTGCAATAAGGGTTTGTCTGTCTTTATAGATAATGTACTGGACTTGAAGATTCCCTCAGAGGCCATTTACAGAAAGTTCTAGAGACACATTTTGTTTGTAATAGTTTTATCTCAAATATGCGATGTTTTAATCGAGATGGAACATCAGTTATGTAACTGCTTTGTTGACAGGTGCAATAGGGTACTAGCGCAACTATTGGGTTAAGCGTTAAAATTAGCTGCAGCTTCGCTTGAATGTCGTGACACTCCCCAAATCCTGCAGTAGAATGAGCAAAAGCACTAACCAGTCCACTTGCACAATAAGAGAGGTATGAGTCAGTGTTCCACCTGCTGCGAGTGGTCCGTTGTTCTCCCACTTTTCTTTTCTCCTCTTTTGAGCCTATGCGGAGTCACATTTAAACTGAGGCGTAAATAATATTTTTCTTCAAAGGTTTCTTCTATGTGCACGATGGCTGTCTGGATGGTATTTAAAGTCATCTCACTTTGTTTTAGGTGTAATTTATAAAATTGTAAGATATTAGTGTATCTAAAACTATTTTATGAAAATTAAATAAAAAACACGTATTTAATTTATTAAATAAAATATATTTAAACTCAAGTTACATATTATTTATAATGATTGAAAATACCCTCTTTTAGAAACCTAGCAGTTTTAAGATGGTAATGTATATGGAAAATAGTATCTTATATTGTTTTAGGAAGTGCCAGTTACATTTTGGTGACGACATTATTTGGAAATATATTTCATCCTTATTAAGACCTTCAGACTGTAGACTCGGCCGGAATATCGTACGGACCTACTTGGATTACTACCGCGCCATTGGAGTAATTCCAGCCAACCTTCCGGTGCCAGTGTCTTCCTCTCCAGAGCCCAGGAGAAGAGCTAGATCCAGTCGAAGCCCCGCCTCCAGACCACACTCTCGATCCAGGACAGCTCGCACTCGGGCGGTATTGCATCTCAACGAGTTGACCGCAACACCTACACGGGGAGCCAGTTCTTCCAGTGAAGGGTCTCCATCGCTACCCCGTCGTCGCTCCACTGCCCAGCTTCACTGTCGTCAGTTACCACCTCCCAGTCCTCCGAGCCCCGATCTACCTTCAGCAAGTTTCCGCAGCATGATCGGCAGGAAAGTCGGAGGTGGTGGTCTAGTTTCCCGATCAGCCATGACCTTACCATCACGAGCACCTCCGCCTCCACCACCGCCACCCAGTCTCTCCATAATCGATTTCAATAAGCTGACACGAGGTGGCCTAGATCAGGCTACTGGTCGTGGTAGAGGTCGAGGAACCCGTAGTAGCAGAGGAAAACTGAAGAAAAGGGATTCCAGAAAATCTCGGCATAAAAGTTCTTCTCCTCCCGAAAACTGAGCCAGATTTTCCCAACTTCAGGCTAAATACTTACTACAACTTATTTGTTGAACGTGTAAATGATCTCAATCTGTTAAAAATAATTAAAATTAAAGCACTTGAGAACATCCCACCAAAATATAAGCACGCTGTACATTCTTGTCGCTAAAACTGGTTTAATAGCTTCAGTTGAGAAGAATGTCTATATACGATTTGGCTAGAAAGGTTATCTTCAATCGTTACATTTATGGTAAGTTCACTGTCTCTTAAAAATCTATGTAACTGTTTCGCCCGTATCTCATTGTTTTAAATAAAGTTTTCTCCAGCACACGTTAAACACTACCCGTTACCTTGTATTTCTCTACCTGTTTGTCTAGCTCCTCATATTTTGTTCTTTCCATTTTATGGTGTTGGCTTACATAACCTCCCCTTCAAGAAGTAAATGTGTTAATCATATTCTGACAAGTTATTTCTTTTCATGCACAAGCCAAAACATGTGTTCGTTTATAGAGTGAAACGCAAATATTGTGAAAAATTCTGCTTTTATTGTGGCCCACTGATTGTAAAGATGATATTAACATACATTTTTATGCTGTATTTTCAATTTTGCATCTTTGTGTTACTAAATCTATTACATAATAGAACATTTAGAATGAAGTTTATAACTTTGCTGACCACTGTCATCAGGCTAAATACTTCGCTGCGATAAAACTCGCTAAGCACTTGTTTCCAACGCTCAAAAGAGCAAGCAGGGCAATGGAGACTTCAAAATTGTACAAACAGTGGCTGGAGTAATCCAAAATAACTTGCATGTAACACTATAGAGAGGGGTGTATCCTTTTGGGTATTTGATGTGCTGAAGGGAGCTATGAAGTTTATTGCAGTCAGCCCTGAGGAAGTTTCATCATACGGTGGGCGAAATGTTGGCCTTAAGACGCGGCCTACACCAGAAGTATTGGACTAAGATAATCAAAAGCAGATGTAAATAAGAAAGTGTTTCCTTGCCCAAGCATATTTACTCTGAAGCTATAATAGCAAAAAGGGCTAGAGAACAAGAAAACCTTTGCAACTGCTCTACTGCAGCTTTGGAAGGAACTGAGCTTTTTAAATTCCTATTATTGAATAGCTTACAGCTACTGACAAAATTTCTGATATGTTTTAAATGTGTTAAAAGCATCCTTAAAACACCCCGCCTACAGTAATTATTCTGAAGTGGACGTTAATCCTGGGTCTTTTGTATAAAACCTGACCGCTCGCACGGGGCTTTGCGTCTGGGAAGCACAACGTGAGATAGATGGTCGTGGTAGCACTCTGTCTTCGTTTATCTGTATATCCTGCAAACTTGTAGGTACATAAAATATAACAAAATTAACTCCTACCTCATAGCAACGCTGCAAATTTGTTTTTCTGTTAAACCGGGTAAAAGCATTTAGACTGACTCGGCCAATGTAATGTTTTGCATTTCAGCTTGTATGTTTCCCTTAATTTCCTCCAAATTGTGAGTTTGTAGCGAACGTTTGAGATGTTTGCCAACTTTATCTATTTTTACTTTCTCTAGCACATATTACAACGTGCATAATAGATGCGCAAGGTGTTGTATTCCACCCAAAATGGTATACCAATATTTCACTGAGAATACATGTTTTGAGAACCCCTGAATAAAATAGGCATTTTTAGAAAAGGGTTAATATGAGTATCTATGGACAGCATAACTCAGGGATGCCACACGAAGTTTTAGAAAAATCACCACCACAAACTATACTTAACATGGAAACATTTTCAAATTTTCGATTT
Source organism: Hymenopus coronatus (assembly GCA_030762935.1). Taxonomy (NCBI): domain Eukaryota; kingdom Metazoa; phylum Arthropoda; class Insecta; order Mantodea; family Hymenopodidae; genus Hymenopus; species Hymenopus coronatus. The sequence continues at coordinate 497,649,268 of CM060900.1, read as the reverse complement.
TATAAGCCGTATATAAAGATATTTACAAGCAAAATAAAATGTATATCCTAAATTTCTTGTGAATTGTCCCTGAAGACCTCTTCATTCTGAATGACCTTTGCATAACTGGTAAGCCGTACGCGATAGACACCCTTTATGAGTGCATTTTTTATCTAAACCTACCTAATTAAAAATCAATATATAAAAATTATAATCTATTCCAATGAATAAAAATGTTCCTAAAAATGGTTTCATCAGCTGGATTTCTAATTTATCCGAAGAATAAACAACAGATGACTGAAAAACAAATAATTGTCTCTTACACCTTACTAAACAAAAAATGTAGATCTCGCTAAAACACGCATTTTATATTATATACGTTTTTTTTATAGATTTGACCATTTCCTTGATATTCTCTGTTATTGATTTCTATCTTTAAACACCTAAACTTTTCTCAACGAAAGTACTCATCCGTTTCATCTCTTTTTTGTTTCACTCCTGGCTATAGAAAGATAGCCGAATGTCAATGAAAATCGCGACAGCTTTTAAAAGATTTGACTGTCGCTATAGCCATATACTAATAAACTAACTTTGGTAACGTTTATCTTGATTAGCATGATGTACATAGGTAAAAGAATAAACTTTTGAAAGAATAGATAGTTTGAAGAACAGATAGAAAAAGTTATGTGAATGGAACACAGTATATGGTTTTCTTCTGTTAACATTGTACGTCTTCCCGTGTGTTCTTCACTGAACCAGCAGTCTCAATTTGTTTCACTAAATCGTGAAACGAAGTTCTGGCAATTGTGCAGCAGAAGATGAATTCTTCACCAATTGGTGTTTAAAATAACCTTTACATAGAAATATACGAGTTGTGTCTGGAAAGTAAGTTCTGGTTTGGAAAAAAAGGAATAAAATATTTGTTTTCACATCAATATATATTTGTCCATAAAAGAGCATTCCTTAACCTATTTTTCGACTCAGCCGCTAACACTGTTAGGCATTTGTCATAGCGGGTAATCAACTTTTGTGTGCCCTCTTCAAAGAAAGCTGCCGCCAGTGAAGTCAGCCACTGCGGAACATCATGTTTTGCGGAAACACATCACAAAGCATTCTTACTGTGAACCTCCTGTTTTCATAAATTGCCTCATCCACTTGTTCAACCAAACCAGCAGTGACAGCAGAAGCAGCCCATTCCGTGCTTCGACATGAACATTGGATCGTCCATCGTTGAGTTGCCTAACCCACTTTTTCGCCACTCCATTTCTAAATACATCTTCACCGTAAATCCCTACAAGTTTGCAATGCTTGCTTAACATGCCTTGCGTTCAAAAACCGTATTACGGAACCCACTTCACAGTCGGTGGTATCAGAAATTGTATTAAACTATTTGAGCGATAACAGAAATAGCTGTAATAGCGTCAATGGTCAGATAAATGAACCAGAGAGACGAATGCGCATACATGGAACTGCGACACTAGCGTAGTGGTGGCGGTAGAACTTTCCTGTCATGCTTATGTTCTCCTATCTCCCTATCTTCGGAAATGAAAGTGGACTGTTGGCGCTAATGACTATTGAAGGACAGAAGCCTATCGTGTGTACGAGGTGTGAGGAAAGGGAAGCCATTTGCCATTGACTCTGGCGCGCGACACCGTACGAGCCGTCACGTTTTATATTGAAGGCCCATTAGTGATAACCCAGTAAATTTTCAAGTAAGCTTATAATTGTATCACAAAGTTATAAAGGTATATCAAATCATAAAATGAAACGATGCCTTGATTTAAAAATATAAATATATTTCGTGTTGCTTATCCAAAGTCATTAAAATATACACGCATTCAACGTTGGAATTAATGTAATACCTTTAACTCTTTCATGTTTGTCGATGCAGAGTCAACCGCAGGGTTGGAGAACTCTGGTAAATGGTTCGAGCACGCAACTTTCCCGAATTCTTTCTATAAGTGGTTTAAATATTGTAATTGTATGTTTATATTATTATACAATATATCTTATCCAGTTGTATGCTCTCTGTCCATTCCTGAAATAAACACAAATGTTAATTAAGCCATGTGTTTCATTTTGTTTTTCTCTTTCAGGTGAAAACAATCTATTTGACGTGATACTGGTAAAGAAATGAAAATATTGGTTACATAGACCATAATGATACCTTATAACACCTTAGAGTGATTGAATCGGTAAAGCTAACAAGGGACAAGCTAATATTTTTAAATTGAATAATTGCCGCCATAGTTTAAACTCTGAGAAGATATTTCATTCTAAATGCAAGAGAATGCTTGATACACTATCGATAAGTAGTTTACACTGATGTGTTAAGGCAATAAACAACGAATGCATTAAACTTTAGTATTTCCTGCAGTTAAGTGTCAGAAATTACTAGAGTGAACATTGCGCTCAATATTCCAATAGCCAATGACAGGTGGGGTAGGCTACACAGGTGGCAAATCAGAATACTGCACTGATAGTAATACAGCTTCGAGTACTATACTGATAGTACTTCAATGTAGTGCAATCGTTTTCAATTTATATCAATGGGTTACGAAGACCAGGCAGTTCCAGCTTGGGTGCACACCAAAGAGCAGGCGAACTATTCACGACTCACAGGGAATTGCTTGTAGCATGCAGTGGAGCTCAGCATTGAGGGTGGGCTATCATCGCGGCTGAATGAAGTGGCAGGAAGTGCAAAGCACTTGCGCTATAACCTTCGCCCAGTTGCATATTAACTATCATTAATGCACTATAATCGTCCGCCATTTATCCTCAAGAGGATCTCGAACAAAAAGATCAAACTTCAGATTCTCCTTACATAGCACATGACGGTAAATGAACTCAATGCATGATTTATGAAAATATAATGTTTATTATATTTCCAACATGATATGCTGTTGCGTACTAATTTGTTTCAATGGACAGCGATTATTCCGATTTCCAACTTATGATTTCAGAAGAGCAACTTGGCTCCAAAATTGCACGAGAGGCAAGTGGTGACAAACTCTCTGCTAGGCAAATATTATTTTTGCTATTTATTACGTTGAACATTTGAACGTGCTTGGTGGCTTTAATTGAAAATTCAACAAAGAGAACTAAAATATATAGAAAAGAAATGTATATTCATAATACTCTCCAGTAACTTAGTGTTAATAATAATAATAATAATAATAATAATAATAATAATAATAAATATTATTATTTTCACACAAAGATAAGTTTCAGGTTCGAAAACGAATATTTTCTCCCCGTGAGGGTTTAGAAAAAGTTACTTTCAGCGAAAGGTTAAAATACTTTTATTTTATTTTATTTTCTTATATTATGCGATATGACATTTATGAATAGGTAATGAAAACGTTACGTCTTAATTTAGAATGGGATTTGACATTTATGAATAGGTGTTGAAAAATTTACGTACGTAAACAAGCTGTTAAACTTAGTGAAGACGTTCCAGAAAAACATTATAGTAAATACAAAAATAAAACAGATTTTTTAATAAGCAGCTGTTTTGCTTTTAGCTCAAGTAATTTTGTATCTGCGGTAAATTAGCATGCTATAAATGGTAAAAGAAGCCCTGAAAACCTAATGTGAAAACATAGAGGTAAAATGGGGGTTTTTGAATCAGTGGCTACTTCACTTTTAGACCAATTGTTTTTTTTGTTTTTTTCATTTTAAAGCTTCCTTTATTGCAAGGTTGTCTCGTGAAGAAAGCTATGGTGGTAAATCTGCAAGGAGCTGTTAATAAACTACCTCACTCACAAGTTTTTTATTCTCCCGCAAAAGGTTGTTTCCATAGGTATTATGTTCTAATCTTAGGGAAATTTAAAATAAGATGTGGACTAATAAACGCAATGAATTTAATGCGCAAAAACACGGGATTTCAGAACTTTCATTCAGATTTACTGTGGCTGAAACAGCTTCTTTGAGGTATGTATATGTCCTTTCTGTGAAAAAGCTTGCAAGCATGTCAAACAAGTCGGCTTTCTATATAATGCCAGCCAGATACAGTGAATGAATAAGTATCTGTTGAGAATAAATGCAAAGCAAGCCTCATTTTTCCTTACAATATACGTGTTCAGGTTATTTTCATTTGAAGGCAACAATAAAGATAGAAAAATAAAAGTGTGTATCAAGTTTAGACTATGTCTATTGGAGCTGTTTTGAACCATAATGGCGGACGATTATACCTGGGTCCTGCTTCACAATGTTTACAAGTTTTGTTAATTGTAAACTTTATTTGTAAATTGTAATCTCACAATGGCAGCTTGTAAAATTGAACTTTAAAAAGAAACTCAAATTATTACAAGTGAAATTTTATAGAGTTTACAAGTGTTTTGCTTCATAATTAAATAGTAGTTCCACACATTTGTAATTTGTGTTTGTAAAATAAGTAGTTTATCTACAAAAAGCATGAGGTTTGAAGAGTAACGTATATGTTAATATTTGTGAACAAATAAACAAACAAACAAAAACGTATAAAACTGCACTTAAGTAGACAGCAATATATCTGAAAACTGCATAATATATCATTTAGTTTCAATTCCAGTGATTCGGATAATGAAGTTTGTTCATGCAGAGGTAAAAGTCAAACAGTATAGGCATATGAGGCATATAAACATATGAGCTTATATCGTTTCGTGAATGCAATACAGGTTTCGTATGACCTCTTTTACAATGGAACTGTTATTGCAAATTGTAGGACAACAAATTCAGCAAACAACAGACAAAAGTGAAGCCCTGTCCTCAAAACAACGGCTGTGTGCAACTGGTTGTCAATTTCATGCAGTTGCAGACATGAATGGAGTTTCTAAGGCTTCAGTACACAGAAGTGTTCATAGATTATCTCACGTTTGTGCTTATGCGTATCTAAGCAATATACAATGCAATAATGCAGATTCTGCAAACGACCAATTAAATCACGGATCATCAGCGCAGCCAATGCACTAAAATGTGAGATTTACTGATTACGTATCTTTAATATTTTTGAATCTACAATATGAATAAATGGCTTTATGTGGTGAATTTCAAATTAAATACGCACATAAAACTGATGGAATGTGCTAGATGGATAAAGACATAGCTTATCTCTTTAGTATTTTTTGTAATGTTTGGTTGGCGACACTTTGAAATGGGGGTAAAGTATACGCCTAGTGTTTACATTTGTAAATTGTGTATCAAAATTTGTAAAGTTCCTCAAACTTTACAAGTTAACAAACTTATATTGTGAAACAGGGTTTACAAGAATTTCTAATCTTTCCCTCGTTATCTTTAAATTGTAATATGTAAATTGTAAATATTATAAACCAGGCCCCTTGTGGCCTGTCTGCCTGCGACTTGGAGCGTCCTATGGTTCCCTCAGTTCATCCTTTCCTCCTGAGGGTGTTAGTCACAATAAATCTGTGTAGATCGGACTGCGCGAGGTGTCCCTTCCCTTGTCTGTGTTTTCCTTTACAACAACTTTTTCGATATTCCAGTATTGTTTGCATTAATTATCTCAGTATTCACTTTTCCTATTATTATAACTATATTCGTGGTGTATATTTCTTGGCTGAGAGTGACCTGTTGCCAAATTTAATTATCTCAAAATAAAGGAAAGCAGTTGAAAACTAAGAGGAAAATGTATCTTGAAACCGGTTGAAATATTGGGGAAAATTGTATTGATTGATTGATATATTAAGATTAATATTGAAACTTTAGTATTCATATCCGGGAAGAATGAATAAATAATTAAATAATATATATACATACATATACATATATACTTTACTAACCGTTATGAAATATTTTATTTTTATAGTGTAAAAACCTTTCAAAATATATACTTATAATAACCTTAAAACGTAATGTTAGTTTCATTGAATATTGATAATTTGTCGAACTTTCACTGTCTCTTCACAAAGTTTGCATGTTACTCGTACTTCAAATTTCAATGTCACTTCACTTAGTTCTCGGGGTCATTTCACTTTTCTTTGTGACATAGCCACGCAATGAAATATGTGAGAGGCAGCTTCTTCTTTGGATGATTCACCCGGTGGGTAATCGAACACAATGCGTCTCTAATCTCTCGCAGTAGAAGCACTAACAACTCACTTGTAGAACCGCAATTTACGAGGTGGCATCAGAAACGACTCACCAACCGGGTAACCCGCGAGCACGCTAACTTATACAATCTCTGGGGTTTTGGAGAGGATTTTAGAATGTTCTGTTGGCGGAGACAAAAAATGTTCCATAACAATCCCGTTATGTCTCGAAAGCATTCCTGATTTTTACGGCGAGCAAGAGCAAATTATTATATCTTCAAATGGAAAGTAGGTCGTTCGGTTGCCGCCTTCTACACCTAACAGACCCATTCTTGCGTCGCAATATAGAGTGCACAATATAATAAAAGCATTGCGTTTTAACAAGAGTAACGCGCCACACTACGATAAACATTGCAAACCTAAGAAAATTCTGTGTTACATTCACATGACTTTCTCAACTCATCACTTTCATTACTGGGTATACAGATTATTCACAGGAAAATTTATTTTCCTATCTACTTCGTTTTAATCGAGTTAGGCGTTTCCAGAAATGATTGTACTAAACATATGTTATAGATACACAGGGAATAAGGATAATCAGTTGCTTTAGAACTGGACCTTAAAATGCTATACCCTTTTGTGATACTGCGGGAAACTTCTGAAAATCGACCGGATTTCAAAATAACCACTTAAGTATTGCACAATAATGTGAACAGTTAATAACGAATGTATCCGAAATAGATAGTGTCGCTGAAACATTTGAAGTAAATTGTGTGTTTTAAAGATATTTATATCTTATGCGCGGTACATTTTCATCCATTTCATATGCGATATAAATTTCCTCCCAATTGAAGAAATCTTTATCATGTATTCTCAGAAACTTTAAGATATAACTTTATTTGTCATGTAAGTATATTTAATATATGATATTTTAATCAAAATTGTTGAAGCCATTTTTCAAAAATTCAAAGCTTTCGTAAAACCTTCCTGCCGGTTCCAAATATATATATATATTCTTACAAAATATTATTCTTTTATCTCCATCTTGCTAATCGAGGTAAATATTGGCAGAATTGTTCTTATAACTTGCTTCCTTGTAAGTGGAAGGGAATACACTAGGCTCACTTTAAAAGACTGCTCGCTATGCCAAACAATTGAAATTCGTTCTCTTAGCATGACCAAGAGCAAATCAAAAGAAGGATTAGACTAAAAATAATTTACTACCTCATAAAAGTAGGTTAAAACTGAAACCAATAAAAAAGAATATCTCGGAAACGGTTAGGTGTGCAAAAAGGTATACGAAATACATTGTGTTTTAACAGGATCTACATTTTTTTGTGCAGTAATGTTTATGCATAAGCCATCAGGAGTGAAGATGTCTTCAGAGGCCATTCCCAAAAACTTCAAGATATACATTTCAATTTTCATAAAAATATCTTAAACATACGGTATTTTATTCAAAATCGTTACAGCCAATCCTATAAAAATAAATATTTTTGAAAAATGTTCCATTTAAGGTAGTTGGGGTGGGAGGGTTTTCGCATCCTTGAAAGATACTGGACTTAAATATCAAATTTGGGACCTTCGCTACCAACCGGCATCTCTCTTGGAGTGGGCTAGTGCCATTTGGTTACGTACGACTGCCTAATCCATGGCGATTTTATGGCAGTTTTTGTATGTGCTGAATTTAGAGCTGAAAATTATATTTACATATCACGTACGGTGTAACCAACAAGGTTCGTTAGGTGTCGTTTTGAAACATCCTGCATATTTTTTGTTGTCCACTGAGCCCAAAAAAAATATTTTTAAAAAAACTGTCCGACTGTGTGTCTTTGATCAGCATAACTCAGAAACTATAAGTCGGTTAAATACAAACTTTGGTATTTATGTTTAGTATCTTTCTAAGATACGACACGAAGAATTTTAAGAAAATGCCTCCAATTCAAACTAGTCCTTATATGGAAATTGTTTCGAAATTTTCCATTTTCTCAGAAATAGCTCTACAATTTTAATTAAAATACTGCATAGTAAAGATATTTATATGGAAAATAAAATATATAACTTCATTTTATTGGGAATAGCCTCTGAAGTCCTCTGCGTTCTGGATGAGTTTTACCATAACTGGTAAAACGTAAGGGGTAGACAAACGTTTACTACACAAAAATAAAAATAGATCTCATGTAAACACACATTTTGCGTCCCGTACATTTCTGTTATGGAGCTAACTTTATTCCTTGTTATTCAGTGTTAAAATACTTATTGTTTTCTCAAACAGAAGTCATCCGTGATTCTTTTGTTTTACTGCTGGTCTCAAAGAGAACCGAATTTCAATGACAATCTTATAGCGACAGCTACGCATTTTACTATCGCTTTAGCCTGGTGTGTTCCCTTAGTTCCCTTCTACTTATAAGGAACTACTTAATACGATCATTAACCTAATGTTTATCTCGATTAGCATGAAATAGATAGAAGAACTCTCTTTTGTCATATGTTAGAATAGGTAGAAGGCAACATGAATGGAGGACATTTTTTATCTAATTCAGGAGATCTATAATACGTATTTCCGGTGAAATATCTGTGTCGAATTTTTGGGTGGAATATGACTATGTCAAAATAATCAACACAAAACACCATTAATTAAAATTATTAATGCGATTTTTAAACATAATTGTCAACAACAATCTTGCCTCTGGTTATATGAATTATATATAAATAGCGTTTCCATGTTGTGTGTAATGTTTATTATAATATAAAATGCAATCGTGAAAAATTTCATTTTCCTCAGACTATACTGATTCAGTTTGTTTTGCAGCTCAAAAACTGTTCGTACAGTGAGTGCTGCTTACATCGAAATGTAAATGTGCTATAACCTACAGTATTTATTTAGCAGTGATGCCTAACCTACAGCGACAGAGGGGAGGGCAGCTTTACCTGCACACATTTGTTTGATCGCGGCAGGCAAAAACCTCACTTTCTATCAGTGGCGGGGGCTTCAACAACGTTAATGTTATATGGCGTGTACAAATACTTAAAATAAAAAAAAGCTTCTTTAACGCCATTCTTGTTAGTGACTTGGTTGGCACTGTTTACTTGTAACCAATTCATCAATGGCTGCCGACAGGGATGAACAACAGGGTCTTAAGAGGCAGATCTAATGATTCTGCCGTTCCTTCCCCACTACAATATTTGCTTTTTATTTGATCCATTTTCGAGAACCTCTGTTCATAAATATATGTAGAACCAAATATTAATACATGCTTTCCAGCAACATTTTGCAATTTGGGATATTTTGCATTGGGAACAGATATAAATAAATCCCAATTTTTTTATGAGAATATTTAATGGCTGTTGAATTTTGCAAAGTAACTAGTTGCATTTCAAGATCGTGGGGAGCGTCTTAAATTAATTAAAATTCAAGCGCAGTTGCTGATTGCAAACCTGATAAAAATTATGGTGGTTTTCAATGTGCCGTTTAATATTACATTGGAACACCAAGATAAGTGATGCTTACAAATACATTTCGCATTTAACAAAAAAATATTCTTCCTTCTATCCTTTCTGGAATACGATATGTTTGGTTCGGTTGAAGCCTGTTATCGTGTCGAGAGTCGAACCTAGTTAAACGCCACTGAATGATTGAAGAGGAACTGCTTCCTACCTGACCTTAAACAAAACGAAGGAGGAGGGGTAACACTACTAGATGACGCAATTATCTCATAAGAGCAGAGGTTGGGCACCCTAGGTCTTTAGTATACCAAATGCACTCTGTAGTAATAAAAATAGAGAGGCGGTCGTCAATGTGTTGGCATTTCCATGTTTATGCTGCTTGTGGCATAAATGTGTAACACTTGGGACTTCTGTTTCAGTGTTATCAAAATCCAGAAAAATAAATGGAATGAACTTAGGACATCGGCGAAGTACCTGAGCACAAAGGGACCGAATTAAGCGTATGCAAATGCCATTAAGGCTTAAGAAATGTGAATAGCGTATGGTGCCGTAAGGAAGACGTCAACAGGCCAGGTTAGCTCCGTTCGCCGTTATTAGGCCCCAAGGAGGCATCGCCAAGTTTCCCACGTCTTCTGACTAAATTACCCCACAGCACAAGAGGCGATTACAGTACTGCTCCTGGCTTGTCTGAAAGAGAAAGGCAAAAGAGAAACTTTGAACAGTTTCCGGATCCTCCTCCATCTCATAAAACTTGTTACTACTAAAAACACAAGCTAAAGTGTCGCCTAACTTTCTGATACAAAATATGTTCAAGAACCTTAAAATGGCACTTGAAACAACTTGAACATTATAACCGTGATGTTGCCCTATGTACTTATCTATAAACTTCAGAAATCAAAAGCTTTGCATCAGGCTGTAGCAGCATAGCTCGTTAATTAAGCTCCAGGAATCCATAATTTGAGAATCTCACCTTAACACCAAGAAATAATTCCTAATCTTTTTTTTTTTTTTTAGTCAGACATGTTTATTCATCGCAAACATAATATAATGTACACCCAGTGGAATGGTTCATGTGGCTTCGTGTATGGCCCGCATTCGGGTTAAATTAAATTAAATTTGCTTATTAATGACACTGTCAATTGTCAGGATCATATCAGCGCTCTGGTGTGGCGGAATTTCGTCCCGTAGTTCTTTAACATGCCAGTAAATCTACTGACATGGGGCTATCGCTTTTAAGCACACTTAAACACCATCACGACCTTGAGATCAGAAGGTCAGCGCCTAATCAACTGCGCTTCCCAGACCGGAGGATCCCTGTTGACCGTCCATTTGACTTGCGTTTTTTCGTTATTTACCTTTGTCACAAGGCAGATGCTGGGAGCTGTTCGGATTGGGTTCGACTCGGAGGGGCAATGATTCCCGAAACCCGTGGGAGATTGGGTACGTCTGGGCAGCGATGGCAGGGAGGGGTTGTGAGACGCCTTAATGTCCTCCAGCCACTAACCTGCAGAACTAGTAGACAGGGGCTAGTAACTGTCACCCCCCCCCCCATGGAGTTGACGCTTGTAAGTGGCGCATCCACTTCCGTACTTGTGTCAACAAGGGAGCCTGTGTGTAAAATGGGTACCAGAACCTCTGGATTTATTCTTTGGGGCGTTCGGCACACCTGAGTAGACAGGTCACTGCTACTGCTTGTCACCCAGCATGAGTTGGTGTTTCTAATATCACGAATTTTTTGGTTCATCATTCCTCAAAATTCCATTTGTTATCACCTTTCGGGGTGCGGGGTTTGACTGGGTAATTTGGTGGTGTCTTGTGCGCGGTAGATATGTGCTATGTAACGGTTCCCTCCTCTTCTGGCACGGAACTGAGCTGTTCGTCAGGAGGAGTACTGGAGGAACATCTGTGACCCTTAGGGACCACGCAATATTCGCACCTGCCGATATTTGGAAAGGTATGGATTCTTCATCCCATCCCTTCCTCCAGAAGGTTGTATAGGGCACAATGGGTCCGGAGCTTAAATCCTCACTGCTCCATACGAGAAAAAAATCGTTATACAAGCACATGTGCACGAGCCATTAGCCGTACTTGTCTAAGACAAGATAATGGTTTCAAAAAGGAAGAAAATAAAAGTGAAAAGGAGGGGCAGAGAAATAAGTTGTCTCTACTTAAGTGAACAAAATTGATCCGGCTTCGCGTAATTTAGACAGGAAATCGCCAATGTTTTGAATATTCCTCTGGGCAACCAGTAGCTTCCAACATGCCAAACTCCTTCCATTTTTTCTGTGAGTTTAATTTTTCCTGATTCTCTCACTGTGCTGATTCCGCACAAACCTACCCATTCTTCATCTAAACCACAGATGGGCAGATTCTCCCACCAAATCGTCAGTCATGTTCTCTGGTTCCCAGTCTCCCATTCTAAGCCATGCCATACCTGATCTTTCCTTTCCTCCTAAATTAAGCACATATTTTTCCTTATTCCTATATCTGGCAGAGAATGCTAACTCTTTCATCCGATTTCCTCGAGAGGACAGGCAAATGTTTTAGTGCATAATTGCATCTCCACAAGGTTACATTTCGTTTAAGTTACAACTGTATCTCATTTGTTAGGGCACCATTACCTAATTGCGTCCTTCGCTGACATGCACGGCGAGAATCGCGTTGTACCTTGACAAACGCAGGTTATCGGAATTAACGTACCGAGATAGCCCCATTCATTTGATAAGTTCGAACAACATAAAACTATAATGGGTGTTCTAAGCTAAGCAAACATCTTGAGTAAGGAGCGTAGTTAGAAGATCCACTTTTTTATGACTGCTATAATTCAGTCAGATATATGCGAGCTTTTAAATGGAAGGAAAGTCATGTGAATGTATCAAATCAGAAATTTGCTTTCTCTTCTACGTTTTCTAAGTAGGGAAAGTATTGTTTTCCAATCAAAAGATCCATGTCGCGACTTCCCTGGATGCGCGCGCGCGAGTCTGTAAACATCATAGCTCAAAAACAAAAGTTCCGTTAAATACCAAAGTTGATATTTAAGTTCTGTGTCTTTTAAGAAACGCGAACACGAAGAGTTTCAGGAAAATCCTACACCCCAACTAACCTTTATACATACCGTGATTCGAAAATTTGGATTTTCTAAAACAGATGGCTCTAATGAGTTTGGTTAAAATACGATATGTTAATGTTCCTGACAAAGGAATTTATATCTCGAATTTTCTGAAATTAGCTTCTGAAGTCCTTTTCATTCGAGATGACTTTGTATAACTGGTAAACCATAAGAAATATACAAAACTTAATGTGCAAAAAAGTAGATCTTGTCAAAACATATAGTTTATGTGAAATACATTTTTGTAATATTAACCATTCCGTGATATTCTTTCTTATTGCTTTAAATTTGCCAAGTCATTGAGACCGTTAATTAGCCTCGTCGTAATACTGACAATCATTCTATTAATTATCTAGATGTATATAAGTAAAGAAAGTTAACATTTATTAAATTGTATACATAGGAACCAAGAAGTCAGTTGTTGAATTGAAAACTACACAGAATCCTGACGTCAGACTGCAGAGAAGGGTGAGAAGTTGCTTCTTTTGTGTAAGTCACGTACGAATTTCTTATACAGGGGCAGTCCAGTTTAAAACCCACGAGGGGACTTCTGCTTTATATTCGTAGTATCACGTGGTTATTATGACATATTCTGGGAGATTCATAATGGTTCTTGGGTCACGATGGTGTCATTTTGGCGGACTTTCTAACCAATCAGGAAGAAGTCACCATGACACCGTTTTAGTATAAAAGAAGTAGGGTTCGACACATCGAGGTCACCCTATATAAAACGCTAATAAGAACGATCATTACGTACGCATCCCCTGTATGGGGCTACGCTGCAAAAACGCACATACATAAATTACAAACACTCCAGAATAGAATAATTAGAATAATTGCCAAACAACCCCCAGTAGCGCCGCCTTATCTCCTTCATGAGGAGCTAAAACTGCATTCAATTGAGCAGTTCATAAAAAGCCAAAGTTACAACCTGTATAAGCGTAAAGCAAGAAACAACAATGAACTAATACAAGAACTAGGCACATATGAAGCAGAAAATAACAAACACAAGAGACCGCTCTTTCTATTTGACAGAACCCTCGGCCTGGGGGAACCCGATTTAAATATACAAGAATATCTAGAATCGCTAGTAAGAATTCCATAATAAAATTACCCATGAATGTGTCTACGACATTAGTTTGGTGGCCCTTGAAGTCCTTGCTTTCTGAGTCAAGGCGGATCCGGGGGTTTGAGGGACCCCCACTCTACAGCGACCTGGCAGACCACTAACGGACCTTCTCTGGTATTTAGATAATAGAATGTAAGTAATAAGAATAAGTGTTTTTTTACAGGTAAAGCAGCATTGGGCATGGCCATCACTTGGATGGGTGACCACTAAGGCCATGAGAAACCAATGATGTCTCTGCTAAATGACTACGCCCTCTCTAGTTAAAGGGTTGAACACAACTAATAACTAATCACTTCGCCAGACAGGGCAGCAGTAGTTGTAAAAATATAACTAGCTTAGAATTTATACCAAAATGAAATATCTAAATGACTATGTCCTTATGTTATAGGGCTGCAGATATACGAATTATACCAACGACTTTACCCGAAAGGGCAGAAAATGTTATACTGACTACGTCCTTTTGTTACAGGGCTGCAGATATATACACATACAATATGTACTTATTCCTCACCACAAATCTTCCAAGGGCGCAATCAGGGCTCCGGTCATGTTTGCGTCCTGGCCCTCACTCTCTCCTGGCTATGGCCTCTGGCCAGCCATAACACCCGCTCCTTGAATCCGCAGGTGCAACAAGCGGTACTGCAGCATTCCTACGCCCGAATTCTCTCTGGTGGAGTGGTTTTTTAGTGGGTATTGCCAGTTTAGGGCGACCCCCACACTTGGCAGAGCTATCCCCTCTGTCGCCTGTAGATTGGGTTTTTCCACTCCACTCGGGAAAAAAAAATCGAGGTCGTTGTGCTAAGAATCTGCCCCCGAGAGGTAACGTCGTTTTGCCAAGAATCTGTACACGAGATGCGGTAGGTCGTCGTTCTGTAATAAAAAAAACTCTGTTCGCGAAGTAATGACATGCAACTGTAAAACTCTGTCCGCGAAATAAGATTGTTATGAGAAGAAACTGTTAGTGAATTAAAGTAACGTCGCTCACCTATTTAATAGTCGGCTCGTGATTACTTGAGAGTGAATTGTGCAATGTACTTAGCGTAGAAACAGTGTAATTGAGAGTACGTGTGAGTGAATGGTAAGAGTACCAGTCAGCAGAATAACAGTGTACAGCAAGGTGCTTATTTTGGAATCTCCTTATAGAATAAATAACAGTAAAAGTTCACAAGTGTTTTCTTCACAATTAAAAGATCACTCCTGCAACTCCTCCCACTTGCCAAATCCACGCCAGAGAGAGCCAATGATGGTGCAAGACTGAGCAATGCCGTGGCAACTCATCCAAGAAGAGCTTCAGTACAGGTACGTGATTGTAGCGGAGTTGATTTGAAGTGACACTTAGGTACGCCGCAAATAAGCACCCACGTTGAGGCGTAAAACTTAACAGCCTAAAAATCCCGTTACAGCAGGCTTTTCTCAAATGGGAAGTCGTCATTCATTTTTCTTTTTTTCTTTTACTCCTGGCCACCCAAAGAAAATTTAATTTGAATATCCTTACACAGCGATCAGCTCATAAGAAGTTTCACTGTCGCTTAGTGGTCGCTTAGGGTGATATTTTAAATGTATATATTTTTTTGTGGAAAACTTTCTAAAATTTTGACTGTGAATGCATTGTTATTATGGATATGAATGCCAAATGCCATCCAAATTAGATTAAGACTTAGCAATGCATAAATTACTTAATAAATGTTATTAAGTAAATATTTTACACACCAAAAAATTGAGAAAGCTGGTTGATATTTTAATTGGAGCCTTGAGCACAAACCAAAACTTTAGACATTGGTATTTCAATATCCTGGACTACTGATTTATGATAATTTCTTTTAAAAAGTTATACAGTTTAAGCTATTAAATTAATCATGTTTTCATAACAGATTGTTTTTTTTTAATTATTGTGCATTTTAGAATAATTTTGTTGGCTGTAATATAAAAGATAGGTAATTCTGTTCATTCTGAAAAATGTTAGTGGTATTTGAGCAAAAACTGAACGTAGAAAATGTTGAAAGTTGACAATGTCTCTTTGAGAAAAACTCTGATTTATAAAATGATATGTTAGAAAACAGGTGTATTCTACGATCTTTAAATGGCTGTAGAGTCCGAAGTAAGGAAGAGAAGCTAAATTGATTCTCGATGATAGCATAAAATTTGCAACTACTATTTGCTATAAAAAAGACATTTTCGCCTTTTTGACCCATTGTAGTCAAAGTTTCACTACCAGAGTACCAATGTATTCCCTTACTTTCCTTGCACCTTCAAGGAAATAAGTAATAACACCATTTGTACTGATGTTTATCTCTATTAGCATGGAGCAGGAAAAAGAACAAACTTCTGTAAGAATAGTTGCAAAAAGTTTGAGAAAGTAATGTTAGTAACAGATTTTAGTATCTAAATTGGGCATATATTCCACCAAGAGTATGGGCGTGTACAAGGTTAATATAAAATACCCATGCAAAATGAAATTCCCCTTTATTTATGGAGGCTCTTTAACTGCTGTGGTTCTCAGCATTCCATTTTATAATGAGCGTGAAAGACCGCTTAATTTTGCTCAGAGATCTCTCTATCAGGCTCGAGGCCGTAAATCTACGACACGGGACCAACGGCTTTACTTCCCTTCCGAAGGAAGTCATGCTAAGGATTTTTACGCCCGAAAACATCCATCGCCCTCTACTGGGTTTAAACCCGCGACCTTGGGTATATGAAGTTAGCATGGTAACCATTACACCACGGAGGGCGACAATACCCATGCAAACTACTAGAATTGGGGATATTCTCAGACTGGCTATGGTGGCTTCAACCAGGGCTGGGGAAATTACAACTACCATAAGGTGATATTGGTAGAATTGGAGTGGACAGGAACCAGTTAGCAAATGTGCATGGCAGAGAACAGACTGATTGCTTATTTAGTAATTAATGTACTTTTAGCTAAACGCATACCTAGTGTTGTAATTTATTATTCTGTGTACAAGAGAAAATACCCTAAAATTCCTGGGTTACAGTTTAAAAATCTGATGCGTTTCCCTGTCTATTATGCAACAAATTATTCTCACATACGCCTATTCTTCTCTCTAATTCGTGCTAATCAAGATAAACATTAGCATAAATGTTTGTACTACTTGTTTCCTTCTATGTAGAAGGTAAATAAGGGAATAAATTAGGCTAAATCCATTTTCAAATAAATATTTTAAAAGCCGGTCGCCTTCTCTATGCATGATCAAGATGAAAGTGAATAACGACTTCCCATTTGAGAAAAATATAAGTATTGGAAATTTTAAAAACCAATAACAAGGAATACCTCGGAAATGTTTAGCTCTACTAAAGAAAACGTTATGTCATAAGTTGTGTGTTTTAACAAGTTCTCCAGCTCTTAGTTTGTGCGTTTTCATCTCTTACGGTTTACCAATTATGCAAAAACCATTCAGAATGAACAGGTCTTCAGAAGCTATTGCCAGGATATTCAAGATGTACGCTTTATTTGCCAGTAAATATATTTTATATATCTATGGTATTTTAATACAAACCGTTAAGACCCATTTTTGAGAAAATCAAAAATGTTGTAAAACTGTCCGTGTAAATAGTAGTTTGAGTAGAGGAATCCTTCCTGAAAATCTTCGTGTGTCATCTTTGGATGACAGTGAACTTAACACCAAGTTTGGTAATCAATGGAGTTTTCTTTTTTGTAACTTAGATAGACACACAGACAGATGTTTATTGCCAAGAGCACTAAACATATATAGCAACGTCAATTAAAGTTTACAAAGATTCAGTGCTATAAAACTTCTGAACCTTATGGAGAGGATTTTTCTTCAAAATAATTAGAATTTCTCTCTTAAATTTCTTAAGTGCCAGTTTCTTACTTTTGTCAGGTAAACTATTAAATAAATAAATGGATACTTTTTTCAAAACGGTTTTGTGTTTTACTATATGTACATGTCCTAAAGTAAATATTATTGCTGCTTCTTGTGGGATAATTATGTACATTTTCACTGGAATCATAATATTGTATATTGTTCTTTAATATATAGCAGACAATTTCAAAAAAAAAAATATATATATATACAAGTAAGAGTGAGGATTCAAAGTTCAATAAACTGTGGTTTATAACGTGTTTTGGTGGCACTCCACATATTATTCTTATTGCTCTCTTTTGTAAAATAAGCTTATTAGTACAGGAATGGCTGCTCTAAAGTAAAAATACTATAATTCATAAGTGAGTATATATTACCATAATGCACTGACCGTATAGATTTGTTATTAATGGTTTGGCTCAGTACTCGTAACAGAAAGATCCCTTTGCCTTAGTTTATCAGATATTTATAATCTATGAGGGATTTCCACCCTAAATTAGGCTCAAGATGAAAGCCTAAAATACTATGCTGGTCGCCTACACAGACAAGCACACAAACACATGCATCTTTGTCTATTTTTTTTTATTTGGGAGCATTTATGTATTTCCGGTGAAATCTTTGAATGGAAATTTTGGGCGGAATACAATACCTTCTCTACTTTATGTACACATATGTACTTGGTAGAGAAAGTAAAATTCTGCCTGTATGGAACTGTTTCGGCCATACATATGCAACTGCAGTCACAGAATCGCGTTCATAAACGCACACAGTTGGGGGAACGGTTTACATTGTGAAGTTTACAACCACTTTGGATGCATTAGTTGTGTAAATAAGCGCTTCGCGTGTGTGTAATTCCTGTTGAGGGGTATTTAGAGAATAAAATAACGTGCCGATTCTTGGAACCGTCATCATAGGCTTGTACCCTACACAGTTAACATTTCTTGTGTGTTCTGTATTTCAACTTGAAATAGCCTAGCTAATTAATCGCATTCATGATATTCTTAACCACTGGAAGACTCCGTGGTAATTTGTGAGGCTCGCATTCGAAAATTCCTGGTATCCCCTTGATCGCCCACTCTGAACTCGTGGTTTTCCCTAGTCGGTAGGCACATGATTTGATAGCTTCTCATCTACCACAGTTTCCTTTCCATAATTTCCCTTTGATATGTGCTTCTAACTTTCATGCCTTATGCGGTGCCGGATAGACGACACGGATGATTGTTTAAGACATATATGACTGAATGTTTTAAATTCAAAACTAGTAACGCTAGCTTTTTGAAATTCATACCATGGCTGTAATATAATGCAAACAAGTTACAATACAAATTTCAACCATTTTGTTCTAATGGATTGGAGGTTATGGTCAAATTCGTTTGTGTTTTTGTCACATCACTAACCCTAGGTTCACAATAAGACTCCGAAAAATTTTAAACTCATGAATGTGCTTTTTTTTTTGTCATAAAATATAATTCTCAGGTTTGTAAATTGAAAGTATATGCTTAAATACACCTGACAGTAAAACCTAGGGCAATTCTTTTACATTATATCCCTGAGAATATGTACAGCAAATTCAATTTGTGTAGCAGAAAAAATGCTCGGCATGGAACATTTTACAGGAAGAAAAATGCTGAAAATCTCAATAGCGAGAAAACAATTAAAGATTTAAATGCATGGTTCACGATAAAATCCACCAGAGTGGTAAGCAGGAGCCTCAGCTCTCCTTTTCCTCTACTCTGCTGCTACCTTTTCTGTCCTTTTCTTCTTACGTTGCTGCTTTTCTTCTGAATAATTTCGTTGTTTACTTTCTGATGCGAATGAGATCTCGTGGAACTAAAGTTTTTCTTGCCGGTGAGTACAGTTTCACGTCTACTGCTGTGCTGTTGCTCCAGTTAAGGCATTTAAAAATGACATCTGGTGGCCAGTTATGCCTTTTTATATTCTGGAAAGTTTAAATTATTTTATGCGATTAAAATGAAAAAATTCAATATTCTGTGATTTTTCATGAAACTTCAATCATTCACACCCTTAAAGAAAGCAGTACTCCTGGTGGACACTAGAGGTCTGCTTGGTCGAAGGATCGCTCATCGCTCTCTCTAGGCAGTGGAAGCATCTTCGAGGCTACAACTGTTAGGAAATTCCTCGCATCTGTGTAGCCTGTAATGCTATAGTCTGTGTGGTATAAATGCAAATATTTGTATTTGTGGGCAGTGTAATAAACAACATAACATCAATAACCACTTAAGTTGCAGACTGATAATTTTAGTTATTAAGAGTAATATGTTTTCAGGT
This sequence comes from Hymenopus coronatus, assembly GCA_030762935.1. NCBI lineage: Eukaryota > Metazoa > Arthropoda > Insecta > Mantodea > Hymenopodidae > Hymenopus > Hymenopus coronatus. The sequence continues at coordinate 497,629,447 of CM060900.1, read as the reverse complement.
TGGTTAGTACCACCAAGTACGCGAGGCACACAAGAACTATAGCTGCGTATATTTTCCCCGAGAGCGCGCATCAAGATGTTGGGACGCGGAAAAGCAGAGTTGGCTGCCCTCGCGATAATGAATGTTGAGGTCACTTGCATGGAACTAATAACAAATGAAGAAATCATTCACGGTTTTTACTAATGATGGAAGTATTCGAATGCAAAATGTCAATGTATTCGATTCTTGGATGTTCACGAGATATTTCGAATTCTGAATACTGTATTCGAATTCTTCACTCGGATGGTGGAAGTGAGCCGGTTCTCGTATGAGAGTGACCTGAATGCTGTACTCGAAGAAGTGCAAGTGCGCCGAAATGAATCGAGATCTCGTCTCAAGGTGATGCTGACATAGCTTCACCTAAATCAGAATGTTGCTCATGCTTAAAAGTAATCCATGTTCATACGCTTGGGCACTTGCTGGGAAGAGCAGAGGGTTGTACTCACTGATGATGTACTCCTGACTCATGAATAATTCATTTTATTTTCTAAAAGAATTTTCGGATATTCAAGGTCCTATTTTATATATATATATTCATTGTCAATGTACACAGTACAACTAAACATCAAGTGACTATCAAATTAAAATTAAGTACGTTCGTGCTTAAATACTGCCTTAAAAAGTGTAGGTTAACATTTCTTTCCTCAAATAAACGTTTCCTGCCATAATTAGAATTAGAATCACCGCATAATCACACATACAAAGCAAAAAAAAAAAAAAAAAAATTAAGCTAATGTGCGCTGCAGTCAATTGTTTAGGAGTAAACGACCATCGGTGTCCATCTTTGCCTTCCGATATTTCCTGCCAATTTAGAAAGCAAGTAAACCTAGCTCATAGTTGTCAACACCTAACTGTTATAGTATTTCTCATCCACCACTTGAATTGTATGTTTTATTCAAGAACAACAGCTTAGGATGACTGAGTGATTATAACGTAGCATCCAAGAACTTGCATCGAATACAAGTTGAGTTAGATTCGCAAAAGCATTAATGAATGATTCTAGTATTCGTCAACAACCACGGTATTACAAATATATTCATCGGCGAACTAATTGAGATACTTTTTTAGTATTACTCACTGTAGTAGGTATTATTCCGTCTCAGGATCGTGGCCGTGAGGGAGATAATGCATTACAGGTAATATAATACTTGTAAATGTTACACTGGTAAGATGTTCTTATATATTCTTCAATATCACTGGATACAATAACTATTAACACTGTATGATGGCACAGATAAATTAAGATTGTATTCCACTAGCGTGGTAACAGCACGCGTTCCCGCCAAATGCATGGGAGCTACGCTTGTGCCGAGCAATCATGATCACATGAAGACTGACAAATGAGGAATGCCCAAGGCTATTCAGCTCTTATATAGGCTCAAAACGTATTCTACATGTTTCTCCTTATTAAACTTTTTTAAGGAAGTATATAATACAGACTTCCTTTCATTTATAAATAAATTACTTTTGGTACATATATTTATTTCATAAACTATTTGTACTTAGTGAATATTTAAATATGGGTGTACACCGCCTGGGGATGCGGTACACTAGAAAGAACAACTTCCTTTTTCATGCACGTAGCAATGTAGTTATCATTGTTGCACTTTTTAAAATAATTAGTTCTGATCATAAATGAAATTATACTTAAAATACACATTAAATTCAATATTATGATATTCATAGAACACTTACAAGCTAATTACTTTCAGTATTTTTTTTAGGAATAAATCAATATGGCATCAATTTCCTTCCATCAACAAAAATAAACACTTGGTATGAAAACGCTTAGCTTCCATATGTTAACGTCTCAATGGTGAGAACTGAGAACATCACTTGAGTGACGATAACGTAGCATCCGAGAACTTGCACAGATTGCAGGATGATTTCGATAAGCGAAAGTATGAATCAATGATTGTAGCATCCGAAAACCTGTATTCCATGTAAAAGAGTTTCGATTCTTAAAAGTATTCAAATACCGAGTATTAATTGTGTTATCTAAAACGTACACTTTCACAGCGAAAGAAACGCGAATGGAAGTTTATATATACCTAATTGAGGATTTAATGCGTATCCTTGCATTTCTATTACATTCATTGTTTACTTTAATGTGTAACTGAGTTCGAAATTTTGCTGTAAGGGTAATGACCTCAGATTGCTTATGCCATCGTCAGGTATTGAAGTGTATACACGTGGCAGCAAAACGGATACTGACAAGCGTTGTGCATTTCGCTGCGCAGCTACGACCGTGCAGAAAACACCAAGTACTAAATTATGTGATCTGTTTGTGGAGAAACTGTTAAACAAAGAGAAAAGCAATCAACACATTGAACTGGATATATATTAAGGTACAAACTATCAACCTATCTGTAGCTATGCCTATAACACCTTTAACATAATTTAATTCACTGTACGTTTAATAATGATTTTATAAAGAAACAATGGACAAATGGAGCAAATAATATCGATAGATAATTATGTGTATATATACACACATATTAAAAGTGAGGCGTATTATTAAAACAATACCAATTAGAATCTGTTGTTACGTAGGATAACTAGCGTTGGCGAAGCTCTTAGCTAAAAACGTCAGAATAGTGAAGGGTAATTAAACGTTTCAGGTATCTTAATTAGACGAAAAGTAAGTTCGTTATATGTTCTGAAAAGCTCAAAGACGTTTGAAATCGAACGTGCAACATTTCAAGGAATTAGTCAGGAGCAAAAATTCGTGGAATTTATCAGTCAAACATTGAAGAAATGTGTCAGAGCTGCGAAGAAAGATATTTCAGGCTTCGTAACATAATACATAGGAACTATGGTGGGGAACCTGATGTAGGCGAGACTTAGGTTAATTAAAGTAAGGGTGTGCATTTCGAAAATTTAGTCACTAGGAATTTACCGCGTTTTATGTCTCAAGATGCGCAGCTTCTCGCACTTCAGGTGATCGTAGCATAACGCTATAAGGTCGTTTAGCGGTGATCGGTAAGTGACTCGCCGTATAGCAATTTAGCGAGTCACAGTACTCTAAACCCTTTACATTATTATGGAGCTTTGCTACCTACAGCGTAAGGTTCTTACTGTTGTGGAACCTGCAATTCGTTGTAAACAGATAAATTATTAGTATCCATTAAATATTCTATTTAATTGCTGTTGTCCTCCGAGGTACACCCATGCTTACCATGAGAGAAAGAGCTCTACTGGAGCAGCCAGCTGGTACAGGTTGCGCGCCAGTTCTTGACGAATGGCATGTTTGAATGAGAGGTTATATACGAGTCATTTACTCGCCTTTACTGAAGTATTGGTACACAGAACCAAGAATGGCAGCCAAATATAGTTATTCTCATGTTTCTGCGCTGCAATAGCACAGTCACGACAAAACAAATAGACTTCCAGTAATCTCAGTCATTCGCTCTCAGCCTCGGTTACTGCTTACGCTACACTTTACATCTAATTTTCTTGCATTTCTTCTATTCCCGGCATTTCTGCCTCATCTTCTCCTGAATTGCTGTCATTTTCATTACTAACTAAGCATCTCACGTTAAAACACTGACAGTGGCATATACCTATAACCCGTGACACTTTGCAGCAACTGTACGATGTGTATTCTCGAAACGTAATCATAAGGAAGCAGAGCTGTTTTATATTGTAACATAAACTGTTTGCCGACCTGTTTATCAAGGTTTATCACTGTTTCTTCGCATCGTCTAGAGGGAACGAGCAGCCTGTAGGCAGCAGAAATTTTGTTACAACTTTCTCATTGATTTGCTTCATGTTATATTTCTAGTTAAGTATATAAGGGGCAGCAGAACAAATCTTTACGAAGAATAGCTGTTGTTTTATTGAAGCATTGCTTAAGTAAAAATGTAACTTAAAATTCATTTGTGTATAAACGAAAAAGAAACAAACTTTGGTAATTTTCAGAAATAAATCTATGGTAGGAAGCCATAGATTATAGGTGAAAAATATGATACGTGTGACATATCAACTTTGGTTGTCACTATTATGTTCACAAAGCAGATATCTTTGATACCAAGGTGTGACCATAAATCTATATCAATATTTGACAGATTTAAGATTACCATTACGGTAACTCTTATCAATGAAATGCCAAAAATAGCAAAAATGCGCTTATCAAGTTATGGCTTCCCAACACAAGAATGTAAATCGTAAGACCAACAATATCCGACAAAGAATTCTAATTTTTAACATACAGAAAGCACTATAATAGTTTACATTTACTAGTATTTTCCCATGCTTCATTTCATTAGTTCCTCCTTAATTTTATTGTGTCATAGTTTTTGTATATATAACTGCCTTTCAGGTTTTTTTTTTCATTTATGATGTGTAAACATTTATTTTAATTTAAAAGCAAATATGTATTTCAGTTCCTCTACTTGTACATAATATAACCGTAAAGTTATAATAGAATGATTTTTATTAAGTTTTTTTCAAGTTTGTGATACATTTTTGGAATAAGTCCTGTAATAAATCCTGAAGTTTCACCTAATTAGCCGCTTTTTAATCTCATTTAAAGCTTTGATCAACTTTGGAGGAAGGAGTCCCTTCAAAACATAAAGAAAACTTTCGGTTCTTCGTTGTAAAGTGTCAGTTTTAGTTACACTCTAAAGAATGTTGCCAAAGGCGGGTTTCAAAAAGTCAATAACACATTGATGAACCGCATCCCCTAATATGAGAAGTTTGGTTTCCAGAGGAACGTTAATGTTGAGAGGTAACAAGTAGTCTAGTATTAATGTAGGGCCTGGCATAGCTTTATCTTTTGATGCGTGTTCCAGCAGAAGTTGCCAGGGCCCTCTCGTGTTATCGGCCGCAACCAGCCCCAATCGCCCTGCAAGAGGGTCTGCCGAGCGATTTAACACAATTTATGTCCCCATTAAGGAAATTCTAGCAACCTTCTCCACCAAATCTTGCCAGCAGCAAGCGTTCTTACCGTAGCAGTAAAACTCCACAATTATATCTTCTATCTCCCCCTTGTCCTCACATTTCTTATGGGAAATGCAGCGGTATTAACCACGTTTTGAGGAAGCTTATACCTCCATTACATACACGCATTTGCAGATCGTCATTAACATGGAGAGAATTTTCTGTCCTATAAAACACCACAGAAATGCTGCTTATGGGTTAACTTGGTTCTCTGTTTCATCCGTAATACTGATGCACAGTCTGACCATTACAGGAATTCAAGGGTCTTCTCGTTAATTTTTTGTACGATTAAGTGTGACATTCAATAAAAATCTCAAAATTGCTTTCTTTGATGCTGCTGCTATGTGCCGACCGGTAAGAGATAAACACAGATAAACAACGCTCTCGACCAGTGCACAAACTGAGAGATAAATAGAATTGTTTGAGGTTTCTTGACAGCCTCAGGAACGCTCCCAGAAAGCTCCCTATCAGAATGTTCGGCTATTCAAGCGAGCGTTCTTGCGTGATCGAGTTAGTAAGAGGGACGTTTGGCGAATTGTCGACCAGTGAGTTTGCGAGTGTGTATCGAGCGCGTGGTAAAGTGCTGTTCTCCGAGCGGTTTCCTGACGCCTGCTGCGTGCAATGAGTGTTGCTACTGCGAGGGATTGGAGAAGTCCAGCGAGTGAACCGTCCGGAAGAAGTTACGGCGTGCGTATGTCGTCACACGGAAGGAAGTGAAGTGACAGGGAAATTAACTAGTTTACGGAGATTGAAGTTATAGCGAAAACAAAAGTGAAGTGACAGTGTAAAGGTGAACTAGATCACATTACGAAAAGGCAGTGAGAAATATTGAAGTGACAGTTGAAATAGTTGGACAAGGTCACTCTATAAGATATCCTGTGCTACTCTAGAAAGCTATTCGTAACTGATGAATTATTTAAAACAGGTATTGAAATTAACAGTTCAATTTTTCTTGGCTGTAATGACTGTCATTCAGAAATATCTATTAGTTTATTCCTTCAGGTATTTATTTTATTAAAGTACCCACTAATATGTACATTCTTAACCGGCCGGGGCGGTTCGAGGCGCTGACCACGTCTCACCCACCAATACTGCACCCCGTCCATGACGTCTCGAGATGGGGGACGCAGCGGCCAGGCGGTAGGCCAAGGTTCCTTGTGAGCTGTCGGGCCATGGAGTTATTATAATATGTACATTCTTCTGACGATTATGTTAGTAAGCGAGATGCAGATGTACAAAATGTATGTTAAAAGCCTGCATTAAACTGTGCACTCTTTTAGCCATTATACACAAAATATCTAAGCAAACGGGTAGCGCTTTGTTGCTGATTTCTCTAAGTCGAACTGATGATACAATTATGTGAAACACTGAAAGAATAATATGATAAATAGACTTATAAGACTGGTGTGACTGCTACTGCAGTGTTTCAAGTCTTCCTTTGAAGTCAACTAGCATTCATATTCAGCGTGCAGTCTATCAAATAGTCTGTGACTTTATTACTGGTGACTAACCCCAACTCATACTTCTAAGAGGGTGTTCTTCACATAGTTTATTTAAACTTCGAATTTAAAAGGTCGAAGCACACGTAAATAATGTGAAATAACGGAATTGAAAGGAAATTGCGGTAATTATAAACCACCACAGCATTCGCCTATCGACCAGGAAAACCACGAAAACCCAGGTCAGAATGAGCGGAATTGAAACTGTTCGGAATACGAGCATTACACGTGACCTTGGGTCAAAATAACTAGTTACACATCTTATGGGACACTGGGAGTGAAGTTTCAAATTTCTGTATAGATTTTTCTGAAAATGTTACTGTGATTACTTGACGATGAGTTAATATGAACATCAGATTTCATTAAAATTTAATAAATTCTGTGCGATATATAAATTATTTGATACAACTCACCATGTAAATATGCCTATTCCATAATCAAAATGTTACACGGGCCTCAAAATTTGAGAAAACTGTTTGGCATTATTTTAATCGGAGCGTAGAATTACACTATGCGGGGAATTTCAATAACCTTAGTTACTTAATTATTATAATGTTTTCATTCTCTACAAATCAATCTTTTTCATAACCAATTCACTTATTTTTTTTAAATATTACACTAGATGTTAAAATAACTGTGTTACCTTAATATTTTAACAGATACTTCTGCACACTCTGGGAAATTTTAGTTGTATTTAAACAAAAACTGAGACGCGTGGAACATTTTGAAAATGTGAAAGTGTAGGTTTGTGAAAATGTAGGTTGATTTATAAAATAATATGATAGGAAACAGATGTATTGTACAACTTTTAAAGCCGCAGAGCTTGAAGTGTGTTAATGATACACCAAATTCATCGCTGACTTAAGAGAGGGGGGGGGGGCTATTAGCATTCTATAAACATGCAGCTATCTCAACAAGCAGGATACCTGTTGCTGTAATTGACAGATCAGCTGAAACAAAATACTTACTAGTGTATGTCTGAACTGCACCTTAACTTTTATATATCTTGTAGTTTGCTGGAAAGTATTTTAAAACTGAGACCAATAACAAGGAATACCTCGAAAAACGGTCAACTCCAAGAAAATAATATATATACCATAAATTATGTGTTTTAAGGAGATCTACATTTTTTCTGTAGTAAGTTTTGCCTATCTCTTACGGTTTAGCAGTTATAAAAAATTAAGAAAAAAATCATGCAGAACAAAGAGGTCTTCAGAGGCTTTTCCGACAAAATTCAATATATACATTTTATTTCTGATGTAAAGATTGTAAATATAAGAGATTTTAATGAAAATTGATACAATAATTTTTGAGAAAACCAAAATATTCAAAAATTTTTACATGTAAAGGGTATTTGGTGCTGGAGGGATTTTCTTGAAAATCTCCACGTCGCATCCTTGTAAGATACTGAACTTAGATATCAAGTTTGATATGTAACGGATTTTTCGTTTTTGAGCTATGCCGACCACAGACACACATACAGCCATACACACATGGACATTTTTCTAAATTTTGTTTTGGTCTCAGTGGTTCCCAAAACATGCATTCCCAGTGAAATCTCAGTAACAAATTTTTGTGTGCAATACAGTACCTTCTCTATACACTATGTATGTAGTACGTGTAGAGAAAGTAAAAAAACAATTTCTAGAAATGAGTTGCTAAACATAGGACAACAATTTTGATGTCTTAGGTTTCCTTTTACCAGAAACCATTTGAAGCAGAACGAGAGTTCTACTATATCCCCGGTGACCCAATAGATTCGTAATTCACGTGTGCAGATATCCCTTCATACCTAAAAGAGTTACAGAACTCAACGGGTAAACGCAGGTCAGAGCAAAAATGGCGCATTAGCGTGAGAGATCTTTGTTCTGTTCCTTTTACTTATCAGCGAAAACGATGAACGAATCCTGCGCATTGAAAGACAGTTCCCAGGCTTGAACTAGGGTGTGCAGTCCGTATTAATACACAAGAACAGTGTAAACAAACCGAAAAGTTCTTAGAATGTTTCCACTCCAGTCACTTACTTTATTTTCGTGGGACTAACCTCACTGTTTAGACTGACAAACAATCTAAATCTGTCTTTATTTATCTTTCACTGTCCGTCCGTGGCTAATTTTTAAATGGTGTTTACGTTGTTCTTGTCTAACATTACGGACTACACGCATTTAAGAGTTAAATCAAAGCACCGCAACGAAAACCATGTATACACACAGCATGCAATACTTTATTGCATCACTATTATTACTATTATTATATTATCGTCATCAATATTATCATAATCAGTAATGGTAATAGTATGACTATTATTTACCAAAATACAAGATATCGCTAATATACAAGAGGAGTAGAACGAAAGTCGCTCATGCTAATATGCCAGGTTCCCATTTCCCTGTGTGTGATTGGAATTGCCCCTTGAGTTTTTGCAACTCTTTTAACGCTCGAAGGGATATCTGCACATGTCTGGTATGTATGAATAAATTCTAACTGGTGCCACTGAACGGAGGAAATTACGTACCAATAGTACTTCTGGTTGGAAATGTTATTTTATGCGTGAAAAAAATGAAATTTTCAGCGTTGAAACGGTTATAGCTTCAAGTCTGTTTTTGAGAAAAGGAAACATATTTTTTTGAAAAATAAGTACTTTTGAGATACCTGGTTTGACATTTATGTTGAAATGCATGATTATCGTAAGTACATCACGGGGGAATAGTCACAGTTAGCCTTACTCTGTGTTGGTTTCTGATTTCCAGTTCTATACCTTTAGACCTGGGATTCATTAGATGAAGACTATAATGACCTTTCAACACAAACTACGCGTTGAAATGTCATTAGAAGCTTTAGCAAAGGTGGGATGAAACTCCAAGGTTTAAGGCGACGCGTCGTCCATTTATATGCTTTAAGGGGCTAAGATTTGAAATGACCGATAAACGATATATACAGAATGGGGCATAAGCACCTGCCGGTTTTTAAACAAATCAAAATACTGTGTGCTTGGTCAAAGATACATTATAATCATAGTGTAATGTTCATTGTAGTATGGAGATTCAGATGGGATGCTTCTCTGAAGATGTTATGTAATATTTTTAAGTTAGAAACAGTTGTGGTTAAGCTATAGAAGTTCAGTTGCGATGGAGCGTTGGTCTCTAGTGCAGCGTATTCATTCAGTAGAAACGCTTATCAGAACAAAATCAGTTACGAGTGTTCTCATAAAAATTTCTACTGAATGAATACGCTCCGGTAGAGGAAATTGGAATTGGAAATAGTGAACTTTCAGCCATAAACACAAGTGCTGACTGTTACCAACTTAAAAAAAACAAACAAAATTGAGATCAAATCACCAGTGAACCATGTTGTCTGAAACTACATGCCACTGTGTACATTGCAACACTACTAAAATATATCTTTGATCAAGCACAACGTGTTCTGATTGGTTTAAAGCTCGTCAGATATTTATGGTCCGCTATGTATTTTGAAATTATTTCCATAAAGCTGATAAAGATAAAACGTGAAATGTAACACCCCTTAGTCCCGATATACCTATAACATTATTTAAAAGGCAATTATAATGAATATTAAGATGTTCTTTGGAATTATCATCATGACTAATAAATCCTTAGAGAACAGAATATTTGATGTTCTGTTTATCTTTTTAAGCCAATAATGTGTGAAGAATATCTGTCATTTCATAGCAACCGTACCCAAAATTCGCTTTGTTGAAAATAATTACTTTTGACCTTAAATTCAGTATCGTATCATGATATCAACGTGGCAAAGAGAATATTTTCTAGATAGGTAAATTTGGACGGTTACGTTTTTAGTTATAAAACATCCTGATACCCTCGAGTTCTTTCCTTTTATCTCTCGCTTATGAGCAGTCGAGGAATGAACTCTGACTTGAATCTGCATCCTCTCTTGAATTATAAGGTTGACCAAAGAAACGGGAGAGTTTAAATCTTTATTATTTCCGAAACGCTATGTGGATTCGTCTGTTTAATTACTATAATGTTGTCAAGCGTATGGCATTTAGTCCAGTGCTCTATATGTGCAATTAAGGCACAGGAACGGTGATAGTTTTGTCACTGCACAACGCTCTTTTTCTCAGCATTACAATATCTACAGCAATGATCCGGTGCCATCTGCTAAGCTATCAAAACATGACTTAAATATTTTTAAAAGACTGGCTCTGCTCTAAAGAAAAATCCTCAGTGGAAAATAAGAAGTGTGCGAACACCGGGGAATATCGTTGCTGTAAGGACCTCATTGAAGTGTAGTTCTAAACCTTCAGTGCAGCGCCGCTCTGTCTCTTAAACTGTCAAGTTCCACTGTTAACACAACTCTGTGTAAGGACACTTTAAAGGTAAATTAGTCCATCATCCTCCCCCATAAATTTCGAAGGACTCCACAATGAATCCGTCTTGAAGGGTCTTATTTTATGGATTTTGTATTACTAACCCTGCTTGTGATAGGAGAAGTTGAAATAAATCCAGGACCTGTAGGAGATGAAAGATGTGGAAGCTGCAACAAAGCACTGAGGACCGGACTTCTTTGTATTTCATGCGCGAGATGGTACCATTTTGGCTGTCGAAAAATTAAGAGAGAACAGAACATAGAAGAAAACTGGTCATGTAAGGACTGCAGGAGAGATGTGACCGTCAACGCAAATGATAAAAAATTGGAGCAGCTGCAGGAGGAACTACGAGACTTACGCGAAAAGCTGAAAACAGCGGAAGATATTATTCGGAAGCTTAAAGAAGAAAACCGCTTACTGAGGGAGACAAGGGAAGATGACCTAAAGAAAGAGGAGAAACCATGTTTGATCATCGGCGACTCTAGACACGCGGGAACTACAAATGCAAAGGTAGCTTGCTATCCTGGCATAAAGACTGACGGCCTACTGAGGGAAATTGAGAAGAAGCGAGAGGAGGAAGAAAGCAACTACCGGACGACCGTATTACATGTTGGAAGTAATGACCAACGAAGGAGTTCTGACTATGTGATGGGAGACATGTATGATTTAGTTAAGAAGACAAAGGCACTATTTCCCTCAGCAAACATTGTCATCAGTGGAGTTTTGAGGCGAAGCGATATCAACTGGAGGAAGGTAATGCAGGTAAACGACGCGTTTTCGTGGGTGGCTGAACGACTGGATGTGCAGTTTGTGGACTCAAATTCGTGGGTTGACGATTGGGACTATGGACGGGATGGTGTTCACCTAAACAGAAGAGGAACTTCAAAGTTGGCAGCATTGTTCGCGAGGGTATCCGAGAGGAGCGGTGGCACCGGGCAGCACTGACAACGGCTTCGGGGAAGCGACGATTCTCAGGCAGGGGCACATTCCTTAAGGCTGTTACAGGTAAATTGCCGAAGCATCATAAACAAAACATTAGAATTTTGGAATTTAATGGAAATAAGTAACCCAAGTGTGATTATAGGTACGGAGTCATGGCTCAGTGTTGATATTAATGACGCGGAGATATTTAGATCAGATTACAGGGTGTTTAGGAGGGACAGGGAAGGAAGGGGAGGGGGAACTTTTATTTGTATCAAGTTAGAGTTAAACAGTAAGATATTGTGGGTGGAAGAAGACGTAGAAATGATGGCCATTGAAATTATCGATCACGAAAACGAAGCAAATAACATTACATTAATAGCGTGTGACAGACCACCTGGCGAAACTAACTTTAAAACTCTTCATAAACTAGTGGAAAAATTTTCTTCGGAAACGGGAAAAAATGTTATTTTAGCAGGAGATCTAAATTTGCCAAATGTAAACTGGAATGGGCAGTTATTAGGAGGCGAAGCTCAATAGGTTGTTAACCTTCTGGTTTGGGATCATGGGTTATCGCAGGTAGTCAAAACAGATACCCGGAAATCGGCTGTACTGGACGTGTTTCTATGCAGACCTGAGTCATTGTTTAGCGCATGTGAGGTCTGATCAGGTACGAGTAAGTGACCACAGCTGTGTACAATTAGACATAAACTGGAAGGTGTGGAACCGGTTTGAAGGAGAGGAAATTATTAGTTTAACGTAGATGGAATTCAGACTTTTCTCAAAAAGAAATTTTGCCTGTTTATAAAATCTGCAACAAATGTAGATGCAGCATGGGATAGTTTCAAAATACTTATTTCGGAATCAATAAAGAAATACGTTCCATACAACGTTATCAAACAAAACAATGATCCAGAATATTATACAAGATCCATCAGAATACTTAAACGAAAGTCTAGGCGCACGTTTCATAAACGGAAGAAGTCATATTGGCATTTTAACAGATATAAAGAATTAGCTAAACAATTGAAAGACGAAACGTTGCAAGCCCAGGAGCGGTTCTTAGAACAAATTCTTGGCGGGACCAATAATAGTTGGAAATCTTTTTACAATTATGTAAGTAGACGCAGGGAAAATAAACTTGGCATACCAGAACTCAAGGAAAATGGAATTGCCATATTGAACGATAAGGAAAAAGCGAACGCATTAAATTCACATTTTGTGTCTGTTTTTAACAAAGCGGTTTATAATTATAAACTGGAAATTGAGGATAGTGGAAAATCCGTTTTTCAAATAATGGCATCCAAATTGCGCAGAAGGATCAGAATGTTGCAAAATCGAAAGTTGAGGGGGCCTGATAATATACCGACCGAAATACTTAAAATTGGAGGGGAATCCATGATTCCGTACCTAATGCTTTCATTTAATATGTCAATAAATAACTGTGCCTTACCGGAAGACTGGAAAACCGCGATTGTAGTTCCAATTCATAAAGGGGGAAATAAAACAGAATTAAACAATTATCGACCAGTCAGTCTAACTTCAGTAGTGTGCAAATTGATGGAACATTTAATTGTGGAATATATACGGGAGGAATTAGAAAACAAAAAGTGGTTCAATAAAGCGCAACCTGGATACTCGTGTGAAAGCCAGATAACGTCATTATTCCAAGATTTAGCAGAGGAGGTGGATGCAGGGGGAAGAACAGATGCAGTGGTGATAGATTTTTCCAAAGCTTTTGTTGTTGTATCATATAATTTACTTATCCAGAACCTAACTGCTACAGGAATTGATAAACGCGTAGTTCTATGGGTTAAAAAATTTTTGGAAGGAAGATCGCAAAGGGTAAAAGTAGGCAAGGAGCTATCTGAGAGGGGTATGGTAAGCTCGGGCGTACCCCAAGGCTCAGTACTGGGGCCGTTACTTTTTCTTATTTTTGTAAATGACATAACTGTTAATATAAAATGCCAAATAACATTGTTTACAGACGATTGCATTATTTACAATAAAATTAGAAATGTTGAAGATGAGACTGCTCTTCAGGGTGATTTAAATGAAATGAGTGATTGGGCTGCTGCAAATAAAATGAAAATTAACGCTGGCAAGAGTAAGTCGATTGCATTTAATAGATCTAGGGAAAAATTCTGCAAAACTATCACATGGGTGGGGAAAAAATTCCACAGGTGGACAGCTGCAAATACTTGGGAGTTTTCTTGGCGAGTAACGCTGGATGGGACGAGCAGGTAAATTCTGTATCTAAGAAAGCGTGGAAAACACTGCACTTCCTAACGAGGATTTTAAAAAAGGGAGTGCAAAGTCCAGGGAAATCGTGTACAAGTCCTTAGTGCGGCCGGTCATGGAATTTGGAGTAACTTGTTGAGACCCGTATAGAGTAAATCAAATTGATTCGTTAGAAAAGATCCAGAAAAGGGCTATAAAATTCATAAAAAGGGGTAAATATTTTGGGTCTATAAACGCTGAGGAGATAAAATGTGAGCCGTTGAAAGTTAGGCGTGAGAAACAGAGGTTGTGCGCTTTATTTAAAGCTTACGCTGGCTTAAACGCATGGGAGGACGTTACTGACAAACTGGAAAACCCAACTTACTATGCACGAAACGATCATCCGTTCAAAATTAAGGGTAGAAGATACAGAACTGACGTGGGAAAGTTCTCCTTTGTAAATAGAACCATAATAGACTGGAATGAATTGCCTGGAGCAGCCTTTCGGGGTTGTCCCCTGTCTCTGAAGAAATTTAGGAAAAATCTTGATATTAATGTTGGATAATTTTTGTAAATATTCCTTAAATGAAATGCTTGTGATTTTATATTGTTGTAAATACAAATGTTAAATTGGTTGGTGATTATAATTATGAAATAAATTAATCTGAATTGAGAGAAAAATTAATGTTTTTATATTTGTTGTAAATAACTATTATATCTGGCTTACAAAGCCATAAACTGGCAGCTGTGATTTATTGTTTATATATCTTGTATACATATATAACTCTACCAACGGGTGATACCCACTTGCAGAGAAATAAATACATACAAACAAATTCCCGTCGGAATTTGCATCGTGTGATGGTTGATTTGCGCTTGACTTACAGAGTGTGTGCGGAGAAAACGACTCCATCTGAGGAACGTAGTTTTCAAACAAAAAAAAAAAAATACTATTTATAGAAATCAAACGCTTTCTTAGAAGGGTAATCCGACTGAAAAAATGTAATGTCAATGTCGGGATTTGAACCATGGATCTCCTGGTATCAATCCTGTTGCTCGAACTACTGAGCTACTGTGGCAACATTAAATGAACCAAATGACTCCCGTTTTTTCCGTTAAACCACAAGAAGATTTCGAATGTTTTGAGACGACATTCCTCAATGTAAGTACTTTTAAGTCACGCTTCATAGTTTAACCAACTGTTAGGTCTAACTTCACGCTATGGCATTGAACTTTCCAGTCTGACCCTACCTTTCCAACAACTGTCATACGCATGGCTGGTGTGGGGAAAAAAAAGTTAATTCACGTACACGATCTTGTTTGCTTTTCATTTTTGTATCTAATAGTTTCTCAAAAATATTTCTGTAATTTATATTGATAAATTAAAATCTTCCTGTATTAACAGCTTTTATATGACATTAATGGAGAAATCCACCAGTGATGCTCTTAATTTCTTGAATTTAACCGTTATTATTCCGTTTAACAGATTATAGTGACACGTTGACACTGCGCAATACTTAGAGGACAGAGTTGGTGATGACTATCATCACGCCCAGCACCCCTTAAATTTATGCAAGGTTTTAGAGATCAAGAGACACAAAATCCCTTAATAATTAGTTCTTCAGATATGCCTCAAGTCCTTATGAACACACCATATTCTAGCTCCTAAGAAGAGAATTCTGCTTCAACAGAAATACCTATTCATCTCGAGATAAATCGCAGTGTTCATTCCATATAAGTATCCAGCAACAGTTGTTTTAATAATGTTAATAAGGAAAACAATCAAAAGCAGGTCAAAGTGGACGGCAGTCATTGAATCCTATACCTCTGTTCCCCGAGGTAAGCTTGAGTGCGTTAGAGTAGTTCATTTCCAATATTTTTACGAGAAATTGAACGCTACGAAATCAGCGATGTTGCGGAATTGTTTTGAAAGTGTTATTAGCATCACTTCGATAATTACCAGTATAAAGTTTAAATTCGTTTTCCAAATCAATGTGCATTACACACGTTGAAGTGGGGTTGAAGCTGTTTCAAGCCGAACAGGCGTCTAGAGTAGCTGTGTTGAGAGCCCATGCTCTGTCGTTCTCACCCCAGTGTTCTTTCTTATAGGCGCATGCTTCACTGCTTGGAATTGGAAAAGGATTCCTGTTATTCCAAACCATTAACTCTCCCAATTTCTTTTAAAGCCAAGTTGAGAATTACATCCATATTTCAGGACGCGGCAACCGAATAGTGAACTGATGGTCAGGCTGGTCAAAGAAGATTTTATATTCAACGATGTTGCCTCAGATCTCCATTGAAAATGGAACAGCCCCTGAACATCAAGCCTGCAATTCTCTCTAGTTCAATCGCTATTCAATTTACTCCTCCACTTAACCTAAAAGCGCACAAGTGGTTGATTTTTAGAAGAGTCCTCGAAGACAAGCATCTCGAATTGCGAATGCATTACTATTGTACGAGTATTTCTTATATTATAGTGCAGAAAGAAAAGTCAATTTCAGATTTTCTCCTTTAGATTTTCATGAATCTCTAAAGAATTTCGTTTACTTCGGTTCGTCTACTCTTTCTCTCTCAATCTCTATCAAAACCTGAGAACTGAAAATGCTTTGTCAATGTGAGTCAAACATTATGTAAGAATATGGTGGAACGATGTATCGTATAGAAATTGTAGAGTTTGATTGCTTTTGTTAATTAAGAGTTCTTCAATTCTTTCTTTGTCTAACCAGAATAATTAAGTGATTATGAAACATATGCCCAAAGAATAAGTAAAACGTATGAAGTTTTACATTCAATAACTTAAGCATAATTATTTCTTTCCAACCTCAAATTAACTATTGTGATCTTAAATGTCCATTGTGTCAATTGTCTTTTGGCCCAAACTATCAAACGACAGCATTTAAATAAACACAGTAAATTTCTGGGAGAATATTACATATATATTTTTTAATTTAATTATTTGAAGTTTCACCAAAACTCAATAAATGCACCGCATTTGAAATACTGCAGAATGTATAAAAAATTGACAGGTTCACCTGGCCCACTTTGAGTGCGCAGTTTTACGTCTTATAATTACAATCATGTAAACTTTACTAAATCTTGAATGTCTGTAAAAACAATTCAGCCAAAAACTCTAAACCTTCTAACTTTATTTTAAGCATTAATCCTTTACATTGGGTATAGAATTTGTTCTTCTACATCTAGGATTTTGAATTCAAATTGTGCTCTATCTCGCCCTTTCCTCTCTAAGTGTGAGCTTTTATATTCTTTTTCTTAGAGAATTTATCTTCATCAAATTTCAATTGCATCGCTAGTGCTGCATTCTAGGTACCGGAAATTAAAATCATTTAGCCGCTCATTGTTTTTGAAAAGTTCCATTGTTTATTTCTTTACACGTCTCTTTATCAATTGTTGTCACCTCATACTGTTGCCTTATCAGGTTGACTACCTTACAGCTAACTTCCATCTTCATATGAAGGTTGTGCCGACTGTGCTGTGATGCCAGATGTACGAGGAGCGTCCAGAAAGTAAAGAACTTTTTGTCATAACTAAATAATAATAGAACATATCAACACAAAGTTTTACTTACAAAGTTAAAGTATCTTACTCTGTTTCTCAACGTAATCGCCATTGTTGTCAAGGCAATTATTATAACCTGGTACCAGTTTTTCAATGCCGATGTTATACCTTTGCACCGCCAAAGATCTGCCGCTTTGAGATCTTCATCGTTTGGGAACCCTTTTGCACCCAAAAGGTGGCCAAAGTGGAGTGCCAGAATTTCTTAATTCTTTCAGTAACATTTGGTTTCAACTCTTCCATAACGAGTGATGATTTCCCACTCCGGACTTCATCTTGAACACTGGTTCTTCCTTGATTAAACGTAATGAATGTATCATTTCCTTACTGAAGACACATTCATTATGTTCGTTGCATTATCATATACACTTGCGTTATTTTCCTATAAAATTCGATTGACCAAACATTTTGTGTAGTTAGAAAACTAATCAGGTCTTTGGCAGTAAACGAGTATAACATGGTAGTGAAAAACTAATGCCACGTGACAATAAATGCCTTAACACCAATTACTTTGAGAAATAGAGTAACGTACTGTAAGTTTGTAAATCAAGTTTTGTGTAGGTATCTTTCATTATTATTTAGTTATGCAAAATCTTTCCTTGCTTTCTGAACGACTGATACTTACTATACCATAAAATCTAAATTGGAGGAAAGAAAATTGTGTAAACTCCTGGATTTTACAAAAAGGCTTCACATTTTTCTTTCACGTAAATAGCCAAAGAGCTTTGAATTTGTTGAAATTGGAACATAAAATATTTGATATTCTAGTGCGCAGAGCAAAAAATGTTAATTTGTTCACTCAAACACTATGCAGAGTTAGCCCTAACCTATGCACATCTATACTCCCTCTATCCTGTAACTTCAATGATCATATGAAAAATAGTGGCATTAGAAAACCTCAAAACAACTGGTGTATGCACCCAAGTGAGGAATTACATCCCAAATGCATATACAGATATTTGAGTCGGATACGTCCTTTTGAGTCTTAATGACGTTCGCATAACTGAAGTGATAGAAAACATCTCACCACACAAAACATGTGGATACAATTTAAACACAGTTTATGTCGGAATGCATTTCTGTGGGGTTAAACTTCTCCTGCATATTCCTTGTTTTTGGTTTAAATTTGCTAATACTAATACTTTTCTCAAACGAGAAGTCGTCATTCGTTTTCTTTTCTTTTTTGACATCCAGGTCATGCAAAAAACGGAATTTCAACATCACCAACTTTTAATAGTTCTGGCTACAAAGTATTCCATTATTCCCCTTGTACTTAGAATAAAATACAGGGAGTTAATGAGCTACACCGATATAATTTGCGAGATTGTGGACGTGACTGATAGAAGTAATTTGAGATGGGCGATGCATGGTCCCGGACAAACATAACGCACTACATAGCGTTAAGCGTGTGAGTATCAGGCGCTGATAAGTCGGTGTTAAAGCAAAGCAGGTTGAAAAAATGGCTTAGAATGGCTTTAGAACTGCTGCCCGAGTATAGAAATATCGATGTCAGCTCGTTACTAGCGTTCTCAAGATTTAATGTCGCAAAAATCTGTAAAATCTCGAACTAATTACTTGACAGTGCGCCACTGAGCATTCATTACCTATGTTCTTGAGTTATGTAGACTACTCTAGAGGCGCTTTTCCAGCTGGTCTGGCGGCTTAATGCGTAACGCGAGATGCTGCTATCGCCAAGGTCGAGTGTTCGATTCCTGTCATAGAGTAAATGTTTTTTATTATTATTTTTTTCATTCCAGGCGGAGTGCCGGGATACGTAGCGTACTGGCACTTCAGAAACTTATTGCCGTTACTTCGAAATTTCAATAAACAGGCCATAAGTTTCCTATCTGAAATTACTTACTTACTTTCGGTATAGTTCATTAACACCCTGTATAGTAAATCCAGTGCTGCTAAAGTTTGTTTTGATTAGCATGAATTAGTTAAAATAAAAAGCAGAAGAGATGGCTAAGGACATGTGAAGGTAACAGATAAGATACTTTTAATATTCTACTAAATTTTAATTGGTATTTCCACTTAAAATGTGAATGCTTTTCAGAGCAGCACAACTACCTCGCAAGCTGGAGCACTCTGCTATGTGCAGCAGATGAAGTGTTCTGTGTTTTTGAGTGTGAACACGAGAATATGGGAATGACTAGGGTACGCTATTGCTCCCCAAAGAGTCATTCTCCTCTACGGCAGTGGATAAGCTCAAAACGACCAATATACCTCGACTCCATTCCTTTATCCTTACTTAAAACAAGTTCCTATAGTTAGGCGAGAGCTTTTCCCATAAAACTGTCGTCTTCGAGAACCTCACATAATGATTCATTAAGGTAATGCAGCTAGGAAATTTGACAGAAATAATGAAAAATAGAAATGTAGCTTTTCATATTAAAATCTATATTATAAACTTTCAGAAAAAAGCATGATATTTTTTTTCAATGGCGCATTTGAACTGCCCATTAACTAAAGGTATAAATAAACAGATGTATACATATTAATAGGCAAGTCCAACTTTAAGCCTTGTTTTCTCACAACCTCTTTCTTTAAGCATTTTTCCATACACAAAATTCTCACTACGATACATTTTATTGTGTGTCAAATTTGTGTCCTCGCTTTCTTACTGCTTTTGGGGTCTCGCTTCATATTCCCACCCTTCCATCCTTTCTTTCTTTCCCTTCTTTCTCTCCCCCCTCCTTACGTTCTTTCCTTCCTTACTTCCTTCCTTCGTTCCTCCCTCTCTCCCCCCTCCTTCCTTCTTTCCTCCCTCTCTCCCCCCTTCCTTAAGTTCTTTCCTTCCTTCTTTCCTTTCCCTTCTCCCTCTCTCCCCCCTTCCTAACGTTCTTTCCTTCCTTCCTTCCTTCCTTCCTTCCTTCCTTCCTCTCTTTCTTTCCCTTCTCCCTCTCTCCCCCCTTTCTTACGTTCTTTCCTTCCTTCCTTTCTTTCGTTCCTCCTTCACTCTCTCCCTCCCTTTTCTTTCTTTCTTTCTTTCTTTCTTTCATTCTTGCATTCCCTGTTTACCCTCCCCGTATGTAGGACTTACAAGCCGGCGCCTGGGGTCAGACGACTGTTGAAATGAAATGAAATGAAATGGCGTTTTATTTGTGGACGCTCTTTAACTGCTGTGGCTCTGAGCGTCCCATTCTAAATTGGGCGTGAAAGACAGCTTAATTTTGCTCAGAGGTCTCTCTTTTACGTGCCGTAAAATTTACGACACGGGACAAACGGCTTTACTTCCCTTCCGAAGGAAGCCATGCTAAGGTATTTTTACGCCCGAAAAAATCCATCGTCCTCCGCCGGGGCGACACGCCTGTTGAGGAGCAGACTCTCTGGATCAGAGAAAAACCAGGATGGCTGATCAGCCCAGACTCTTGTATGAAAATGAGGAAGTGCATGACATGAAATAACGATGAAGTGGATGACAGGAAAGATGATTATGGAGCAAATGGTGAAATGAATAACAGGAGAAACTGGTGAATCTGGAAACCTGGAGAAATACCGTCCAGGCGCCGCTTTGTCCATTACAAATGCCAAGATCGAACCTGCGTCGCCTAGGCTGACTCTAAGTAAAGAAAATCACTATACACTTTTTTTCGAAATAAGGTTCCAATGTTTAGAAATAAATTATTAACCTTGTACAAAATCTAGTTTTGGAGAGGGTCACATTAAGGGGATCATACAAAAATCTGATATAATTGATGTATTTTAAACTCAGGCGCTCTAAAACTTGAATTTTTAATGGGAAAGTTTTAAGAATGCATCCTGTGGAGCATTTTTATTAGAAGAATATGTTTAGATAACAAAAATGTATTATTTATATAACCTTCCAAGCTAGAAATTTGAAAGTGTCCACCCCGTGGCCGAATGGTTAAGACCACCCGTCTCTCACTAAGGCGAATTTGTGGTGCACAAAGGGGCGGGTTTTCTCCGAGTTCTCCGGTTTCCCACGCCATCGCATTCCACATATCATCAGCATCATCGTCTGCGGTGCCATTTGTAGTAAAAGTGGGCGTTAAGCACTATCAAAAAAGGAAAGAAAAAGAAAATGGAAATGTGAAACATAACAATTATTGCCTATAATTAATGGGTATATATTTCAGAACGGTTTCCTACACATTATGAATTTACCATATTTCATAGACGCAATATCTAAATTATAAGCTAATTCAAGGAATATGCGGCAGTTTTCCACAGGATTTGAACCGCGAAACTAGCAGCATCCCTTGTAACAGGGAGGCTAATGTGTCCCTTGCGTCATCTGGCGCTTTTGTGGAAACAGAACTCATGAGAACTTCTGAGGTTGCACTCAAATATTTCTTCTGTTGCTTTCTCCCGGTACAACTTTCACAAACTTTTAACGTAAACACTTTTCCATTCCATCTCCTTTCTTTCCCTTTACCTTATTTCTCTTTATCTGTTGACATTTTAAGTAACTTATCTTTAAAACCAACAAACCAACTTCTTAACCCTTTAATAGTTTGCTTTTGTGGCATGTAATCTGTAAAAAATTTAACTTTTTTTTCATTTCTGCGTTAATAATCTTGTCAATAAAAGCTGTATGTACTTTACTTTTCACTAAACACATTTTGATTGCTTTTAACCACATTGTGCTTATAAATATTAAGTTGTATTCCGTCCAGTAATTAGATGTCGAGATTTCACTGGAAATACATATTTTGATGCACCCTGAATTAAAAAGCAGCAGTTTTATAAAAATTGTCTGCGTGTGTCGATAGCATAATTCAAAAACGAAAAGTCGGTTAAGTGCTAAACTTGGTATTTAATTCAATATCTTCAAAGAATGTGACATGATTTTCTTGAAAATCGCCCACCTCTAACAATCCTCTCCATGGAAAATGTTTAGAAATTGTTTATTTTTTAAAAAATGGCTAACGATTTTCACTGAAATACTATATATTTAAGATATTTTCATGACAAATGAATCTTGAATCTTAAAGGAATAGCCTCTGAAGACCTATTTATTCTGAATGACTTTTGTATAACTGGTAAACCGTCAAAGAAAGACACAAAATATAGATCACGTTAAAAAGCACAGTTTGCCATATATCTACAGCTTTGGTAGAGTTAACCGTTTCCTAGATATTCCTTGTTATTGGTCTCAATTTTAAACTGCTTAAACTTTTCTCAAACGGGTAGCCATCTTTCGTTTCATTACTTTTTTGTTTTATACCTCTGGCTATGCGAAGAGAACCGAATTTCTGTTGTTTCACATAGCGATGAGATTTTAAAAGATTTGAACTTTCGCGCTATCCTAGTGAATTCCCTTATTTCCCTCTACTTACAAGGAAGCAGGTAATACGATATTTTCTGCTAATGTTTATTTCAAATTTGAAGCTTAGCTTGTAACAGAACAAGCAGAGAAGGTCATGTGAATGGAACACATCAGATTTTCTATTTCAATCGCAAACACAAAATAATGATATATGATTTGTAAATTTTGCTCATGTAACGAAATAATTATATTTTTAATACCACAGGGTCTTGGATAAACGCCTGAGTGCTCACACGGGTTTTGCGTGTACATGCTGAAGCGGCCGTGTCAGCAGTCTATCTTCGGTTCTTAAACCTGAACCCCTTCCCCCGCCAAAAACATCTGTGTTTTCCATTCGCAAGACTTTCTCTGCCTATTTTGTAATAAACTATTGCTACAAAAGCTTATGCCTCTACCTACGTCTTGCTAGTCAAGATAAACATTAGCAGAATTTGTCTTATTACTTATTTCCTTATAAGCAGAAGGGAAATAAGGGAATACAGTGGGCTAAACCGAAAGACAAATCCTTTAAAATCTGGTTGCTATATAATTGAATTTCGGTTCTCTTTACATGGTCAGTAGAAAACAAAAGAAGCAGGAATAATAATTTTACGCTTGAGTATTTTAAAATTGAAATCAATATCTCAGAAACGGTTAATTCTCCAAAAAGACACATATTACATAAATTGTGTGTTTTAGTGAGATTTACATATTTCGTGAAGTAGGTTTGTGTCAATCTCTTACGGTTTATCAGTATGCTAATTTTATTCAGAATGAAGAGGTCTTCAGAGACTATTTACAGGAAATTTAAGATACGCATATTATTTGTCATATAAATATTTTAATATACCTAGGTATTTTAATCAAAGCCTTTACAGCCATTTTAAGAAAAAAACACAACATTTTCGAGATTTTTTCCATGTGAAGGGTAGGTTGGGGGGCTTCTTGAAAATGTTGTGTTGCATCCTTGGATGATGTTAAACTGAAATGCCAAGTTTGGAACTTAACGGACTTTACGTCTTTCAGCTATGCTGTGCACTCACGGACCTTTTTCTAAAAATTCTTATGATTGAGGGGTCCTCAAAACTTGTATTCCGGTGATATCGTGTTATCAAAAATGTTAGTAGAATACAATACCATCTATACTCGGTGGAGGAAGTAAGATGCAATTTGGCATAAGGGTATTTCCTAAAAATATCAGTAAAGGTTTGGTGTACATATAGTCAATAATGTTCGATGAAAGTGAACCTCAAGTATTAAAACAAAAGTTACGGGGAGTTAATGAGAAAAAGATGCAGTGTATGTGGTTATGGCCTGTCAGTGTTAAATTGGCACTTGAATGAGCCAAATGGGTCGGTGGTATGTACACGGTCTTCGGTATAAAACCTTACCGCAAGCACGGCGTTGTGTGTCAGAGTCAACGTTGGCTGGGTTCCCCACACCCCGCACTCCGTACTCCGTACTCAGGACAAGCTTTCAATCTTTCAGTTTCCATATACTCAGGATCAGTAGTTTCTTTTTTTGGGGGTGGGGGATAGTGTTTAACTCCTGCCCTTACTACATACAGTACCGCAGACGATGATACTGGTGATACATGGAATGAAGATGGAGCACCGGTGAAGTGCGATGGCAGGGGAAACCGGAGAACCCGGAGAAAACCCGCCCCTAAGACGTTTTGTGCACCAAAAATCCCACATGTGGTTTCCTATGTTCGAAACCTTGGTGAGAGGCGAGTGGTCTAACCACTCGGCCATGGCACGCCCTCAGTTACAGTAATCCACTTCCGTTTGCTAAGATGGGAAGGCAGCTAGCTATCTTTAAAACAGTCTATATTTTTATATGAATGTTATTTTAAATACGAATTGGCGTGTTCCCTTTGTGAAGAATTCATTCTGAATTTCCTGCATAATTATCCCCTTCCAGAACTTCAATGCAGGATCTTGTGAATAAATTTGATACAACCGATTCAATACAAAACAAGAAACACACGCAAAGGCGTACAGTGATAAAAGAAGAAAGATTATACTAAACTGTTGAAAAATCTTGAACGTTCACCACGAAGAGGAACTTACGGGAACCTAAAGAAAACGTACAACGTTGCCGTGACCGAACTAAATCATGTGTTTACTCGTTATAATGGTTGCTTAGCGGCAGAAGGACCTTTCCAGCATTTGCTTTGAGGTAAGGATCGATTTTGTTACATTTTATTTACAGGTTTACAGGAATACAGATTTAAGAAGTGAAGACAGGGTGCTGATAAGGCCAGCTTTAGCATGTCCTGTTACCCAGACACTAAACCTCAAGCAAGTGGTCAAGTTTTATCCCGAAGACCCTGTGTATCATTTTGAAGCTGGCGATTTCAGTTTTTGTTTCTAGAAAGTGTAAAACAGAATTTATGAAGCATCTTGAAATCCCATTGCCCTTAAAAAGACATTAGTCATCGCTTTCCAGAAGGAAATTTCTAAAATTGAATCATCAAAACACACTAATCGCGTGATAAGGTCGTGGCCGAGTGGTTAGACTACACCCCTCTCAACAATGCGGCCCGGGTTTGATCCAAGCGAGGGCATGTGGGATTTGTGGTGGAAAAAACGGCGCAGGGGCGGGTTTTCTCTGGGTTCTCCGGTTTCCCCCGCAGTCGCTCTCCACCGGTGCTCCATCATCGGTGACATCACCTGCGTGCCATATGTAGTAAAAGCGAGCGTTAAACTCGATACAAATGAGATCGTACTAAAGGTAGAAATTAAATATATAAAACCAGCAAGTATCTGAAAATTTCACATGCTTATTAAGACTATTTTTTTATTTTCAAAAGTTTACCCTTCGTGACTGTCGCGCTTTTAACGAATCACGACTCAAATACGCGTCACAAGAATTTAAAGAACTTGCTGCTTCATAGAGGGATAAAAGATACTAAGGCAGACCAGAAAGTTGAGCTCGATCAGGTTAGAGTTGAGTTCCCCCACCATTCTCACTAATGTCTTTTCCTCTCTCTATCCCTTCTACTGCATGCGGATCTACTTACTTGGAAATTCAAAGTGAACTTGCCTCTAACTTTGGAACGCTTGTGCCTTCATAGTCTCTAACTTGGAGTTGAGGAAGAATTTCAAGCACTAAATCTTGGTACTCTGTTGATTCTGACACCGCATCCTGAAGCATTCCCATATCTATTAAACTGCACAAATTGTGGGTAACAAAACTATTTGGTTTAGCGTTTTGTTTGCAGTTTGTCTTTCCGGAGCACTTGCCATGAACATCGCCAAGTTTTCCACTCCGAGCAGCCGACTGCATAATCCCGAACATCCAGCAATTTTTCTCTTGTTACTGTCAGCAACATTTTCACCGGCACCAGCTATTATTTCTCATGCATGGAGGATTAAGTTGGGCACAAGCTCCACAAGGAAGCTTACAACTAATGATGTGGCATGACAACAGCGTCTCTTCTCACTTCAGTATTCCTGTTCATTCTTCTCTCTCTGGTTGCTGCGTAGTGTCGCTTTCCAGCAAACAGAAATTGGGGTTATCAAATCGCAGCAATCAGCTTCTTCGGCTTGATCTATTAGGTTTATTTACACACGTTTACTTTCTCTAGCCCCGTATGTACAATGTACACAGTGAATGGAGAAGTTTATGTATTCCAAACAAACATTGGATGTCGAAATTTCACCGGACATATATATTTTGGGGTCCCCTGAGTCCGTGCACATCTTGAATATTCTGAGAATAGTCTCTGCAGACCTCTTTATTCTGGATTATTTTTATTGAAGTTTACATAGCTGGTAAACCGTAAGAGATACACAAAATATTACCACACAAAGAATGTAGATCTCGATAAAACACACAATTTAAGATACACATTCTTTTTCGTGGAGTTTGTCGTTTTCGAGATATTCCTTGTTATTAATTTCAGTTTTAAAATACTTAAAACTCTTCTCATACGGGAACTTGTCAACGCTTGACCACGCAAAGAAACGGATTTCAGTCCCATAGCAACCACATTTTAAAACATTGGACTATCGGTTTAGCCTAGTGTACTCCCTATTTCCCTTCTACTTATAAGGAACTAAATAATAAGACCGTTTCTACTAATGTTTTAACATGAAATAGAAGAATAAGCTTATTAGCAATAATTTATGTGGAGAAAGTCATATGAGTGTAACACATCAAATTTTTACGGTATAATTAGGTTTCTTCGGAGGGCAACTCACGTTCCTAAATAAAGATGTGAGCACGCTATCCAAAATAGATCATTTTCAGACTGATGTTAAAGTTACCCATCCCTGATATTTCTTAAGTCCACAATTTCAGTTTATTTTACTTGGAATTTTAATACTGCAATCAAAGATTAGTGTCGCCCTCCATAGCGTAGTGGTTACCATGCTAGCCTCTGAAACCCAAGATTGCAGGTTCAAGCCTAGCGGAGTGATAGATTTTTTCGCACGCAAAAATCCTTAGCATGGCTTCCTTAGGAAGCAAAGTAAAGCCGATGATCCCGTGTAACGCTTATTTGCACGTAAAAGAACCCCATACTTTGAAAGAAAAAGGTACCTGGGCAACATTTTCCGGAATTTCGCTTCCGCAAATCGTGATTTCGTCCTGCAGTGCCATCTGAGGACGAGGAGCTGAGCCTTCGTCACCATGACATATAGTGGCGAACTCACGAACTGGGAATTCTAATTTAATCATGGAAACATCGTAACGATGCCCTTTGCTGCACCTAGGAAATGCAGGAAACACTACGACTATTAATCAGAGTTTAAACTTTAAACCATTTATAACAGATATTTTAAAATGATAACCTAGATAATACTTTCATATTATTTCTTTTCACGAGACATAAATTTTATTTAAAAAAGAATTAACCCCTTTGGTTATGACTAACCCTTTGGTACTTGTGTCGGGTCAGTAAGGCCCAGTATTTATTTCCCTTATATTCTTTGACACGTAACATTGTAAAAGTTTCCAGTGGTGTGCAAGTTTTTTATATTATTGTGATATTTGAAATCTGATTGATTGAAGCTATTTTCGTAGTACCTTTGCCTTTGTTAATCACAAGATGAATATAACGGCATTGTGTATTTTTTCTTAAATTAATTATAGTGATGCGTCACAGTAGTATGTTATTATAGCGTGTCTTCGTTTCATGGCAAGATCACAACCCACTTATGGGTACGCTACAGCAGTGAGCTGTCACAATTTTTTATTTGTGTTCGTGTTGTGAAATACCTCGACAATACGTATGTCGTGTGTGATTTATTTAGGAATTTTATTCTCTTATTAGTCCACGTAAATGCCAGCCAAGGAATTCACGCTTGAACAGTGTTTTGTATTTTTTATCTACGATACATACGTGAAAACCGAATCATGTAGATACGTGTTTAGACACTTTCAGGAGCAATTTCCTAGTTATCCAGTTCCGGGTAGAGACAGCTGGCCAATAAATTTAGAATAACGGGATCGCTAAACGCTAAACGAAAGTAGCGAGAACGACATGCTCTAAAGGAGGAAAATCTCGCCGAAACCGGTGCTGCGTTCGAACGCTCACCTAAAAATTCTGTCAGTCGTGCTGCACAGAAAGTGGGTGTTTCACAAACCTCGGTTTATACAGCTGTTACAGTTTTAAAACTGAAATCCTACAGTGATTTTATAGCGTTTAACGCCCGCTTTTACGGCTATAGGTGATGACACTGAACGAAGATGGAATGCCGGTGAAAAATGATGGCGGGGAAAACCGGAGAACCGGGAGAAAAGCCGCCAGTGAGCCCTACTGTGTGGCTAAAATGGAGAAATGATTAACATTATACAAGAAGAACTTTTGCGCGTGAATGGTAACTTCATCCGGCGATATCAAGAATGCCTTCGCTTAGATGAACACCACTTTCAACAACATTTATAACAAGATTAGTACTCATTAAATATATAGGCTGGGAGATAAATAAGTGCAAACACTTGTTCAGCGTTAGAGGGCGATGTGATGATCCAGTATTTGCAGCTTTTTTTGCTATTTTCTGAAGTTCATGAGGAAAATTTCACCATGTTTTTAAAATGGCCATCATTCCCTATCTTGGACGCTCCGTTGTTTACGTAACAGGTCATACGTTTTACCCTCCTCTGCCCTTTGCCCTGCCCAACTAAAGGTGGGGTGATTTGTGTTAACACAGTAGAGACATAGCTCAGGGTCATTCAACACACATTAGACCGTGAAATTTGTGCTACATGTATGGCAATTCTATTAGTAAGTGGACAAAATGGGATACAGTTATGCGTTACATATATTGTTCTCTACTAAACATCAAATTATTTGCACTTATTCCCCTCCCATCCTGTATATTACTAACACTCGTGAGTAAATACTGCGGGAGTTACGGAACGTAAAGCCCCACCGTGTTACATACAGTGTACAGAGCGCGCATTCGCGCGATCCGTGGCCTTGGCATAAAACGATGGCACTGTATTTAACCTATATATAAATAACTGGCAGAAAATTGAAAGTCATTTGACCCGAGTCAACTACAATCTATGGCCAAGACAACCTATATTTCACAACCGGAAATCTGTTGATGGGAGTAGGAACAGTGGTCTATCTCACCTGTGGTTTAGGATGGGAGGGGCCATATTTAATAAACAGTGGCATGGCATGCCTGCATATAATTGGAGTAGGTAGAAACACCTGGTGTGGATCTGTTTTGTATATTTTACAACCATATTACTATACTCACTTTGTCAGCTCTTTTTATTCTAAGCATAATTCTTTAAAGCTAGTAGAATGGAAAAATGCGTATATATTTGCTTATTTATCCTAGGGTCAAGCAGACTCCATGCGACTCTCTATGCACCTTTTTTCACGTGGTTACTCCAGGGCTAAACTGTTGAATAGTGTACTATTTGTCAGACGACTTAATTCAGGAGGGCGAGGCCTAATTCCTACCATAAGTGCTCTTAGCCACTCAGGTTCTCGCTGCGTTGCCTAGTCCAATACGTACGAATTATTGCTTTGAGTTAAGTAATTAAAATATTACATACGGGCGGAAAATGTTCAATAGCTTCGGAAAAACTAGTTTTGAAAAGAGAGTTCGCTTACTTCTGCGCATATAGGTGAGGATTCTATGTTTATAGCACTCTTGATTAAATTTCTTAAATTTTTGATCTTTGGTTAAATATAATAAAGAAAATGTTTAAATTTCGCTTTGCTCAAAGTTTGGCCTGCCTATAACAACATATTCACACACTTGATACAGTAAATACACCTGCCTGATTCAGCCTGTAACTATGCAAACACAACCAGCTGCAAACGTGAAGCAGTACTTAAAATAATATAGTCTTGCCGTAGCTATCTTGTGGCGCGTTTTGTGTTTAACGTTTCGTGATGTACAAGTAATATCGGTAGGTTTTGAACTGGAGAGTGTTCATACTTTGTGCAGGTGTATGTTTGATAACAGTAAATATTTTAAAGATTTCAGCACCTGAATGTAGTGGAACATAAGACTTCTAACGAAAACAATGTCGACGTTTATTTTCAAATGATTCAGTCAGACAGATCTCATGACAAAACACAAGGGACTCATTGTGTTTTAGAGTTTTTAGAAGATAGAGAGTGACTCGAATGTCGATGATGAGAATACAAATCAGATCACACAGAATGTGATTCCTGTGCTGATGTTATTGATTCATTTCTTGCTATTCCTTTGAAGTAAAAAGCTGCCTAAAGGTATGTTGAAGTGTTAACTTATTTATTACAAAATGGAGTTATTGTTATTTATTAGCTGGTACATAGTTCATTGATGTGCCTTGTATGAATCTGCTCAAGTTATTTATCAATTACTTCATTAACAGCTCTTGCCCGTAATATAGCTCTTAGAATCGCAGTCTTTGCTTTCACATACTGCCGATAGAGTGCAACACCGCGGTACTATCGGGTTGGTCGAGCCAGTGAACTAACTTGTGTGACAAGGATAATAATAAACTATAGAGATGACGTTAATTAGCTTACTAACCTGTAAAGATACATTTAAACAAGAGAGTTAATTTCCTTTTCTTTTTAGCGTAAAATTTTATTTATATACTGACTAAATTAGAATTTGTGGGATTATAGTATTAATGTTATTATTGTTATTTTTTATTATTGTTATGTTTGCTTACCACTGATACTGTTAGTACCTTATTAAATTATTCTTTATTTTATAAATAAATAAAGTGGAAATACAGAAATGGCTGAAATATTGATTTCCATATACCTATTAAAATAAGGTACTTTTTAAAATAATAGTGTGCGAAATACAGCATCCTAACTAGATTTTTATACTAGGGATGAAAAGGCATACGACGCTTTGATGCCATTGGTCACATACAGGTGAAGAGAAGTGGCAAAGAAGTTTTTTTCTAGAACTTTATAAAACGAAATGATATCTTTAGACGTAGAGCCACATGAAGAAATTGAAGCATAAGGGACATAACATAGAAAGCAGGTACACACATGTTGATGAGGAAGGCTAACAAATAGAGCTCGGTTCGGGGTCGCGAAACTTCCGGATTGAGTTTCGGAGCAGAGTATAACTATGACGTGATGGATCAGGTGTGGTCGCTACAGCCTGTGTTCCACTATCTAGTATTGCTCACTGCCTGGCCCCGTTCAGTTCCTGGTAGTAGATAAACCAGTGAACACTGGAAGATTAATATCGAAAATACGAAAGGGTAGGCGTTTGACATGAACAAACTTGTGGATGATTCAGACATATTTTGAGTGACAGGAAGGGAGCATTTTCTCTCGATACAGTGAAGATATATCTTGTAAATTACTGCAATGAATTCTGAGTGAGTTTAGTTGATTTATATTCATTGTCTTTCCAAAGCTCTGCACATTATTATCCTAAATGTTTATATGAAGCTTTATAATGCATTTGTAAAGGTATAATGCGTTTTATTTATTAATCACTATACTTTATGAATTAGAACGATGCATATAGTGTCAATGCATGTAATGAGCCGCTTTTGGAACAGGCTATACCTCAACGTGTGCATGTTTGAGCTACAAATCCCTTCCCACTACCTTCTCTTTATACCGTTAACTGTTCTGCGTATTCGTAACTGTGTGCGCTTCTGAATCCAAAACCGAGCTCTACTGATAAATCAAACGCCTAACATTAAATAGTTGGTACAGAGGTCAATGTAAAACAGCGAACAAAAATAAAACAGTTGAATTTGCATTTGTCAAATACGAAGGGGTTTTAAGAACGAAGAATTTATTTCGTAAAGCTCATAAAAATGTATACAGAAATTTTAAAGTAGAACAAAACCGCCAGGCAGATTCAAAGGCGATGGTAGGTGAGATTTTTGGTGGACAAAGAGGTGCAGGGGCGGTTTATTTCGGGGCTTTCCAGTTTCTCCCGCCATCGCATCCCACCGGTGCTTCATCTTCATTCCGCATATCACCAATACTATCGCCTACTGTGCCAAGGTATTAAAATTGGACGTTAAACACTATCCCCCCCCAAAAAAAATTAAAAAAATGCAAAGGCGGAAGAGCTGCCACAGATAGGCGAAAATGGAGGTCAGTGATATATGGATGTTAGGCAGATACAAAAGTGAAGGCACATTCAAGTAATTATTCCTGCTGGAGAATGGATAGTACATTCAAAAGTGTCTATGATAAAGGAGGTGCAGACTTAGATCGCTGAAGGAATTGCTGGTACTCAGATTATGCAGTTACTGGATCACGAAATCAGCACAAAAGAGGTTGTCCGTGCAGTAAAATGTTTAAAAATGGGAAAGCAGCAAAGATAGAAGGCTCGTCAACTGGTTATTCAAAACTCTCTGAAATATTAAAATGGTAGATATGTTCACGTCGATTAATATAAACTAAATAAAAAAAATCTTTGGTAAAAATATTTTTGTAGTAGCTACATAAAAAAGTCGGATGTATTATATTCACATGACTTTCTCTACCTAGCCTGTGACAAACTATTCCTACAAACGCTTATTCTTATATCTACAACATGCCAAATGAGATAAACATTAACCAAATTATTACTTAGTTCGTTATAAGTAGAAGGGCCATGTGGGAATACACTGGGCTAAAGCGAAAGTCGAATCTTTTTAAGCCGATCGATATGTGAACAATTGAAATTCCGTTCCCTCTGCAATCCGGAAAAACGAAAGGTAACGCCTTTTGAGAAGATACATAGTTTAAAATTGAAACCAATAACATGGAGTATCTCGAAAACGGTCAACTCTGTAACAAAAATGCATATGACATAAATTTTGTGTATTAGCGTGATCTACATTTTATGTATCATAAGTTCTGTCTATCTTTTACGCTTTACCAGTTATGCAAAATTCAGCAAAATTCTTCCGGAATGAGCAGGTCTTCTGAAGCTATTCCCAGAAAATTCAAGATATACATTTTATTTGTGATGTAAATAGTTTTAATGTGCGGTATTCGAATCGAAATCATTAGAGCCATTTTTGAAAACTGAGGGGATTGTTTTGAAAATCTTCGTGTTGCATCGTGTTGGAAGATACCAAACTTAAATACCAAATTGGGTATTTAACAGTATTTTCGTTTTGAGCTATGCTCTGCACAGACACACACACGCGTACGGACTTTTTTTCTAATTTTTTATTCGGGGGTCTCAAAACATGTATTTCCAGTGAAATCTCTGTATCAAATTTTTGGGTGCATTACAATACCTTCTCTATACACTACGTACATAGTACGTGTAAAGAAAGTAGAAAATGGGAGAGTAGCAGGTGTAGAAGGTTTATCAGCTGGACTCTTCAAAAGCTTTTTAAAATTAATAAAATGGCAGATTTGTGCAGCGCACGCATACGCGCGATCTGCAGCCTTACTATAAAACGACTTCAATGAAATGTATAATGAAACTCTTTCTGCAAAGGTTCAAGTTGATTAATATAAACCAAACAAAAATAAGTTCTTGTAAGAATATTTTTGTAGAAGTGACATACATATAAAGTATAAATAAGCTTCAGCAATGCTGCTCACCAAAGTACAGGCACATAGATAAAAAGAAATTCAACAAATCATATTTAAAAACACTCAGAAATACACTTTTTGGGATTCGTGAACCTCAAAGCTTTTATTTTTGTTGTTGTTGTTGATAGTGTTTAACACCCCATTTTACTACATAGTCACCGCAGGTAATGACACTGATGATACAAGGAATAAAGATGGAGCACCGGTGGAATGCGATAGCGGGGGAAACCGAAGAACCCGGAGAAAACCCGCCACAACGCAGCTTTTTCCACAACAAATCCCGCATGCAGTCGTCTGGGAGCGAACCTGGGCCACCTTGTGAGAGTTAAATGGTCTAACCACTCGGCCACTGCGCGGTCTCAAAGCTTTTGTTTTTACAGGAACCTCGATATTGATTTTCTTTTGGGGGCGGGAGATAAAATGCAATACTTCATCTATTTAATACCTTTAGGTGAGCGAAACAGAAAAGCAAAATAAATGTTCAAATTAAGTGATCTTTAACATAAGAAATTTGAGCAGTTTCGGAAACATGCGACCACAATTTTGAAAATTAAACATTATACCCCGGTTATGGTTTACATGGTGTGAGGAAAAGAGGGAAGGGAGGGGCAAGTACATCCATCCAGAAGTTAAGAGCACAGACAGGAAAAGCTGGAGGTTGGGATTAATCTGTACAACAGAACGATAGCAGCCAATAAAGATTAACCCCGAGAAGGCTTTAGCAAAGCCTTGCAACTACACCGAAAACAAAAATCCTCGAGAGACAGCAATTAGAGGGGAGGCTTGTAGTCTGACACAGATGGCGTGACAAGCACAGTGACGAATTGAACCGTCCCTCCCCTCCCCAGCTCCCCTTTTCATTTCAGACGCACCGTACAACTGCCACTCAATATTGACGTAGTTGTACACCTCTGTACGCAATCGGCTGCAGCAATTGCTAGGGTTAGTGCACCGAGCCTTCAGGTAACCCATCTGTGAAATATGAAAAATTAGTTTGTTTTCTTTTTCAACTTTTCAAATCAACTGAGTAACCTTCGTGTGCAGAATTTAATTAAACAATCTAATGTCTTACATGCACACGAGGTCTCCACCCATTATCGTTTACTTTATATAAACCATTACAATAAAAATGGTACTTGTTACATTCACATGACATTTTCTACCCAATATTGTTTATTAGTGGTTCTACAAAGTACAGAATAGGATAAGATGTGGTCGGATGGGTCTCGGCCCTGAACCCGAAATTATTGTACTCTCAGCGCCAACGAAAATCTGTGGCGGATTTTGTATGGCTTTCTGGGGACTTTCGAGGTGTGCGCGACGTTATTCGATAAGTTATGGCTACCAATCATGATAAAAGGTGTGTATGACAAACTAACTGCACTCAATCTTTTAGCCAATACGATCGAGGACGTAAACACACCTTTTGTTTCTACGTCATTTTATAACTCTTCTATAGTGTTAGCAGAAGTAGTGACGCACTCTTGCACCGCGGTCCATTGCAACCGACCATGTCTTCACAAGGTCACTACAACGATAAATAAGAGACGCAGATGCGAGGTGCAGTGAGCTTTTCTTTCGTTCTCTTTGTACCTAGGCCCCACGTGGGGGCGCCCCCGGGAGGGAGGGAGGGATAAGGTGATAGGATATACCGGACAGCTGGAACCAGGAGTGGTAGCACAGCAATGGCAGGGTCCCTACAGTTTCCAGACTGAAGCACTTTTTTTTTCCCCCGTGGAGGGGAAAAATGCATTCCTACATTCGACCCCTGGCCGTTAGAGCAATGGCTAGGGGGATATGTGGAGCTCCCCGCCGTGAGCGGTATAGCCACTAAAAAACCCCTCCACGTCTTAAACGTAACATGTTGTAGGTCATCGTGCATTATTCATGCATTAGTCGGGTCCCGCATAGCACCCCGGTTAGTAAGTGTAAGCTAAAAAGCTTTGCATACGAGCGCGTCAAAGTTGCTAACTGGGATTACCCATGAGACCTGAGCAATACCAGAGGATTATTCATGCGTTTAGTGTGGTATGGTATTACTAGCTACATAAGTACTAATTTCGTTCAGTGCAGGGAGAGAGCCTGCTTGTCAGAGTATTTGCGGGCAACTTAAATTTTAAATTAACATGCTTAAATTTTAGTTTGGATTGAGTCGCTTATTAGCATCCTGTGCTAAAATTGTTGCGGGGAGTGTCCCGCTCGTCTATGTTTGCACGGATGCCCGTCTTATACGTTCAGGCTCTTGGTCCTTCGTCTAGTCTTTCTGGTGGTCCATGTCATTCCGGTCGTCATCTGTGTGACCGACTCCATATACAGCTGCCCGAAGTTCGCTGCCATGTCGATCACAGTGGGAGGCCCTTTTCTCCCAGGCCGCCTCGGCTTTCACTGAGGGCTTGAGGGCTCTGCAACGGGCTTGTCTGAAACGATAAAGAACATGATTGTAAAATCGTCTTGTGTAGTGTCTTGCGGCAGTGCTCTATCAAATAGAGAAAGAGGTCTGTTATGTTTGTTTGTTTCAGTGGTGTAGTTTCCTAGTGTTGTTATTAGTGGGTTATAATGTGTGGATAGCTTTTTATAAGTGTCATAAGCAAGTTTCTTAATGAACTGTTCGATTGTATGTATTTTAAGTTCTTCGTGTAGAATGTCGGATGGAGCTGTGTAAGGAACGTTAGCTACCATTCGTAATACTTTATTTTGAAATGATTGTTGTCGTGTAATATAGTATTTGGCGGCATAGCCCCATACCGGAGCGGCATAAGTTAATATTGGGCGTATAAGCGTTTTGTATAAAGTGAGTCCCATTTTGAGGTCTAGATGAGAGCCCATGTTGATGAGTGTGTAGAGCCTGCCGAGTTGTGCGTTGGCCTTTCCCCGTGTTTGTAATATATGTTGTTTCCAAGTTAAGCCTTGATCCATTTTGAGACCTAGCCATGTTACCGTGTTCCTCCATGCTATATTTTCGCCAAATATGGAGAGTGGCGGTAACTGGTGTCTTGGATATCTGTGATTGTTGCGTTTTGTGAATATTATTGCTTGTGTCTTTCTTGCGTTGACTTTTATGCGCCATTTTGTGAGCCATTCCTCCAGATTACTAAGGGCGCTCTGTAGTCTTCTGTGTATGAAATCAGTTTTCCCCGATTGTGTCATTATGGCCGTATCATCTGCGTAGATGTATAAGTTCGTGTTTTCGGTTTTCGGAATGTCATTTATGAATGTGTTGAATAGGGTCGGCCCGAGTAAGCTGCCTTGAGGCACTCCTGCTTCGATTGGGCGCAGGCAAGAGAGGTGATTATTTACTTTCGATGAAGCACTCCAACAGTCGGATAGGTAGGCCGTCCAGCGTTCAGGAGCGGAATTCATCCCGGCAACCAGCCGAAATGGGGGTACGGAGATAGTTCTTTTTGTGTATCTTTTTACCCTTCCACGCGGCACCAAATTGCCCGAAAGAACCCAACGGGATGAAGGACGAATGAAATGACAATGGAAATGACATGGAGGGTAGACTGGCCACGGGAAGCGAAGTCATTCCGCTCGGTATACAAGATATACTTTCACAAGCTTATTACTTTTTCTACCAGTACATGTAAGCACATAGCCGGTAGAGAAGGTATTGTATTCCACCCAAAAATTCGTCACCGAGATTTCATCGGAAATACACCGTATGAGGACTCCTGAATCAAAAAATAATTATAGAAAAAGTTCCGTGTGTACGTCTGGCAGCACAATTTGCTAAAATATTCTCGCTCACTCGTCTAAGCTTAGCAGCATGAAGTGATTTCTTGGATGTTATCACTATGTTTCTATAGATTACACAGAGATTTCTACTAGATGAATGGGCGAGAACATCTCTAATTTGTTATACTGCCTGTTTGGTGGCGGATAGTCAATGTTTTCGGCATTTATTTAAGGAAAGGACCCCAGCGCGGCTTTGTTGGCACCACTTTCTCTTCGACGAAGAGAGCCCGTGAGAGGGATTATCTTATAATTCAATGATCCTATATTTGGTCAATCAATGTGATTTAATGTTTCTTCCACACCAGTCGTGTGCGACAGATGTTGGAGAGGTAGAGTCAGATTGAAAAATGCAATGCTTTAGCCGAGATCTGTACCACGGACCTCCTGGTTTCCGTTCAGTTGCTCTGACCACTGATCTACCATGGCAAAATGCCGGCGCAGCACTAAATTCTTCAACTGACTCGCGTTTTACCCAGTAAGCTAAAAGGAGATCTAAATTTGTTTTGAGATGTTATACCTCAATGGCGACTCGCAACTTGGTGTGGAAGAAACAAATAATTTGTGACATAATTATTGCAACATTCATTCTGTAGATTTATATTTCCTACAGTCTTCTATACCCGAACCTAGATGTGGACGTTGTTGCTCAGATCCTATGGTTAGGAAAATTTGGTTTTCAAAGCCGATAGAGGTAGATCAACAAAACACCTCATGGCCAGCGTGGATTAGGAAGTTACCCGGAAACAAAAGCCGCATGCCTGACCCACGCTATAGCAGGTAACTCAGGTAGGCTGGGAAGCACTGAGTGATAACTCCATGGCACGACAGCTCACGGGGAACTTTGGCCTACCGCCCGGCCGCTGCGTCCCCCATCTCGGTCCACTACAGACGTCATGGATGGGGTGGAGTATTGGAGGGTGAGACGTGGTCAGCGCCTCGAGTCCCTCCCGGCCGGTTAATGCGGTCCTCATGACCTGGAGCCGCTACTTCTCCATCAAGTAGCTCCTCAATTGGCCCCCCAGGGACCTTACGAGGCTGAGTGCACCCCGGGCCAGGTCTCCCAGCGGGGGAAAAATCCCCACGCCGGCACTGAGTGGCCTGCTTTAATAATATTTTCGAAAACATAGCACCATGCTGCACATAGTTATCTAACGTTAAGGAATGTCTTGTCTTACGAAACCCCGCTAAATAACCTATATTCTAACTATTTGTTAATCCTCCCAGCATACAATTAGATGATAGCAGACAGCTAATGAAGGGAGATGAAGGGGAAAATAAGCTGGGATAGATACGTTGCTAATGCTACGCCGCAAATTTAACGTGAGAAATCTTGAGAATGAAGGCAACAAACTGATAAAAACGAAAGGGTCAAGCATATTATCAACGGATTTAGATAGCTCCAAACAAAAGCAAATCTCTTTTGCAATGAGACAATAACTTTGATTTACTGTCTTTAAAGCATAACACTAAATGAAATAGTGTTCATTTAACAGAAAATTCCTATTCATGGTTGAGGATTTTTTAAGGATAATTACAAAACTTTGAGGATAATAAATACCCGTGGTTAAGCCAAAATACACATGTTTCGCATTCAACAGCAACGTCGACAATGTGATAGCTATAAATACTTGTTTGAGGACACAACTCCCCTTTGCCCCATTACCTCAAAGCTAGGATAGGTTTGCTGATAATCGACAAGGAGAAACCCATTTATTTTCATGACACATGTTTGCCAAGAACAGGTTCTGAGGCGTGAATATTTGGTATCACACACTACTGCTTCGTGTGCTACCTAATTTCAAAATGCTGTAAGTTTCAATATTAAAAGAGTTTCGAAGCTGCGACATCAAACTTCGGGCTAATTCAAGTGTAAGCTACAAGAGTATTATATTCGTTCGGCGTTGTTTCGAATCGGCCAGTACATTATGGAATGAATGTTTCTGTAAATAATGATAATGTCAGTACCGATGCTATAAAGGTCAAACAACAACAACAACAGCCAAGAGCTCACTATAACGCATGTCCCAATGCAGATTGCTATTTTCACACAAATTTCAGCTGGATGCTGAACTAAACAAGTAGAATAAGTGAAATGTTATTCTTTGAACAGGAATGTTTCCTGCCAACACAGTAACATTGATTGAATACGAATGGCATACACTATTTTATGGATATGTAATAGATTATAAATATATCGTTTCTCCTATTTCATGGACTTGATGCCCAACGTGCTGTGATGTTCAGTTGTTGCGTTGCTTGGCATCAGTGTTCACAAAATGACGAATTACAGAACCAAAAGAGCTTATACAACTAAGGCAGTGAAAATAACAAAATGAGGAAAATAATGCAAAATGTTTTAATTTAATAATATGTTACAATCTTTATTAACAATGTTTTAATTTATTAAGAAGTCACACTGTCACTAAACTTACTAATCTTTTGACGAAACTCTAATGTTTATTGTACAATTACTGCAATTTGAAATAGTTATTCCTTGGACAGAGGAACTGCGAATTAAAGAATTGATTGTATGATTTGTTATAGGCTCATTGTTTGGATTTGAAATAGTTAAAAGTGTAGACAAAATTTGAGAAGCAAATTTTTTCTTGTTTTGGATGGAATCGATACAAGCATTCTATAAGTCGGATTCGCGGTTTACTTCAATGAGGCCGTGGTTAGATTCCGCAAAAAAAGAAAAAAAAGGTTGGCTACATTGGAGTATTATAATTTTGTAACAAAAACTAACAGAAAAAGTAACAGAATTTCCTCCTTTAACACTTCTATCATGTGGTAGAAGCCCTACTTTTACCAGCAACTGTCTAAAAATACGTTTTCGATATCAGGAGAGAAAAACCTGGGCTGTTGAAATGTGTACCTGGTGAATAATCTTCCCCCTAGATATTTTTAAGTTACAGAGTGTTAAGCTGAGAATATGCCTTAGAATGTCTTTGGCACT
The DNA here is from genome assembly GCA_030762935.1 of Hymenopus coronatus. Lineage (NCBI taxonomy): Eukaryota > Metazoa > Arthropoda > Insecta > Mantodea > Hymenopodidae > Hymenopus > Hymenopus coronatus. The sequence continues at coordinate 497,588,953 of CM060900.1, read as the reverse complement.
CACCTCGCAAAGTCTACCCACCTGCCCTCCCACCTACCCACCTACCTACCAACCTACCTGACTGCCCGCCTACCCTCCCACCTACCTACCCACCTACCCACCCACCTACCCACCAACCCACCCACCCAACCACCTATTACCCACCTACTAACCTACCCACCCACCTACTTTCCTACCTACCCACCTACCCACCTACCTAATTACCTACCTATCCACCCACCTACTTACCCACCTACCTACATACCCACCTACCTACATACCTACCCACCAACCCACCTATCCACCAACCCAACTATCTACCTACCCACCTACCCTACCACCCACCCACCCACCTACCTACATACCCACCTACCCACCTACCTACCCACCAACCCATCTATCCACCTATCTATCCACCAACCCAACTATCTACCTACCCACCTACCTGCATACCCATCTACCCACCTACCTACCTACCCACCCACCAACCCACCTATCCACCTATCTATCCACCAACCCAACTATCTACCTACCCACCTACCCACCTACCTACCCGCCTACCCACCTACCCACCTACCTATATACCCACCTACCTACCCACCAACCCACCTATCTATCCTCCAACCCACCTACCCTACCACCCAACCACCTACCTACCCAACTACCTACCCACCCACCTTTCGACCTATCAGTCCATCCATCCATCCATCTACCTATCTATCTATCTATCTATCTATCTATCTATCTATCTATCTATCTATCTATCTATCTATCTATCTATCTATCTATCTATCTATCTATATGTCTATCTGTCTATCTGTCTGTCTGTCTGTCTGTCTGTCTGTCTGTCTGTCTGTCTGTCTGTCTGTCTGTCTGTCTGTCTGTCTGTCTGTCTGTCTGTCTGTCTGTCTGTCTGTCTGTCTGTCTGTCTGTCTGTCTATCTATCTATCTATCTATCTATCTATCTATCTATCTATCTATCTATCTATCTATCTATCTATCTATCTATCTATCTATCTATCTATCTATCTATCTATCTATCTATCTATCTATCTATCTATCTGTCTGTCTCTGTCTATCTATATGTGTGCCTCCATCTATTTATTTGTTTCTTTACTTATTTAGATAGACGTCGCGCTGTCAGTGAAAAACCATTTAAGGGACACAGGTTACTGTGGGGTGAAGTCAACCGTAAAGCGCGTTCCACACCATCCCTGTAACCGATCTTATAAACCTCTACACTGCACTCCTAAACTTTCTAATAAGCGAAACACCAATTTCATGCATCCATTATCTTAACTCCAAAATGAATTATTAACCTATGAAATAATGGCGCATACTGTGGGCATTCAAAGCTATTACCCAAGCTTGTGTCTAAAGTAAATTAAAAGTTAATAAGTAATATTAGTATTAATAATAATAATAATAATAATAATAATAATAATAATAATTGCAACACCAGCCATGACTGCGTTTTTCTCTTCTGAAAAAAAAACGGTAAATGGCGTGTTATTTATGGACGCCCTTTGACTACTCTGGTTCTCTGCATCCCATTCTAAATTGGGCGTGAAAGACCGGTTAATTTTGCTTAGAGTTTTGAAGTTCTTTTACGTGCCGTAAATCTACGACACGGGACCAACGGTCTTAATTCCCTTACGAAGAAACCCATGCTATGGATTTTTACGTCTGAAAATATCCGTCTTTGAACCCGCGTCTTTGGGTACAAGAAGTTAGCATGGTAACCATTACACCACTCTCGACTCTCTTCTAAAAGGAATTACGAATGAAACCATATACAAAACTCGATCAATGCTTATTTAATGTTTGGAATATATTTTGATGTTATGCTTAGGTGTAATGATAGAATAGTACGTGACAAAAGCGATTTTGTGCATCATAATGTAGGAAGAAAAATTTGACCGTAATATTAGGTAGAAACAAATCGAGAAAACAGTATCACGGCAAACGTGATTAAAGCACTGAAGCAATGCGCGTAACAACGAACGAGCGACTTCCCGAACACGTACACAGCCATTTTCCTTCTAGTGGACATATAGTTGGGTATACTCGGTGCTGCGTTTCGAACGAGTTACGAGCTACTCTCATATAACATGGAACGAAGGAGCAAAACGCATATCCTTAACAGCTTTAGCTTTATGTTCTGTCATTATTACTATACAATGTTCTGGAGAGACCTGAGTAAAGTGAAGCTTTGCTTCCGGGAAATCAAATAAGCATTTAGGATTTAGTTACTCAGAGTCCTACTATATTGTATCTTCTCTGAAGTAAAATGTGGATAGATATTTCCATAAAGTCATTATATGGCGCGATGGCGTTGCTGAAGACTTTTGCTTTATGGTGATTAAGAGGAAATAGAATAACTAATAACATATTGTGATATTTAAAAAGTGTTTTATTGCATAAATTGTTAGTATCTACAAAGGTTCTCAAAATAGTCTCATAATTTATAGCATTTTTGTAGTTTTGAGCGCCGCGTTACAAATCTCTTTCAGGAAATGCTCAGGTTTTTGACGGAAAACCTTACCACCACTTAATTAAAACCAAGTTGTAGTATTCTATACTGAGTTATTTGGTGCATGTATGTTTATGATTTTATTAATATCTTGTGTGTTTCTACGAGGGCCGTTTTTATTTTCAACCTCCGATAGGCTATAAATAAAGGACAAATTCATAGAAAACAATTATTTTATTACTAGAAGTTTTGTACACTTATGGTTACTTTTCAACATAATCACCGAGACATTTATCGTACCTGTACACAACTTTGCAATACCCGCTTCAAAAAATGTTGTCGCCAATGATTTCAAATGGGCATTGACGTTGTTTTGAAGATCTTCGTACGTTAAGACGTTTGCGGAGAGCCATTCAAAACAGACCAAGAGGAATGCTGACTTCAGGAATTGTGTTGATCCATGACAACGCTCGTCCACACACTGCTGGCACAACCCATCGTCTCCTTGAACAATTCCAATGGGACATTTTCGATCATCCGCCGCACAGTCCTGACCTGGCACCCGGCGACTTTCACCCTTTCCCTGAACTGAAGACGTGGCTAGGAGGGCAGCACTTTCAAACCAACGAATTTGATGTAGATATATGAATAAGCATTTGTAAGAATATTTTGTAGAAAAACTTGGAGAAAAAGCAATGAGAATCCAACACATCAACATTTTAGGTGTGCTGTTCATAGACGAGCGCGCACACACACACTCGCACACACACACTCACAAACACACTCAGAGATAAATAGAGTTATTTATGGACACTAACTTCTGCTGTTCTTAGCGTCCCATTCTATATTTGGCGTGGAAGACCGGCTTAATCTTGCTCAGAGGTCTCTATCAGGCTTGAGGTTCTTTAACGTGATGTAAAACTACGGCACGAGGCCAGTGACTTTACTTCCTTTCCGAAGGAAGCCATGCTCAGGATTTTCAGGCCCGAAAAAAAATCCATCGCTCACTCACACAAACCTATATTTTCTTAAAAATGTATTTTACTCAGGGGACCTTAAAACATTTTGTCGTCAGTGGTGTAATGGTTACCATGGTAACTTCATATACCCAAAGTCGCGGGTTTAAACCCGGAGGAGAGCGATGGATTTTTTCGGCCGTAAAAATCCTTAGCATGGCTTTCTTCGGAATGGAAGTAAAGCCGTTGGACCCGTGACGTAGATTTACGGCACGTAAAGGAACCTCAAGCCTGATAAAAGAGGCCTCTGAGCAAAATTAAGCGATCTTTCACGCTCATTATAGAATGAGCGAGAATGCTGAGAACCACAGCAGCTAAGGAGCGTCCATAAATAAAACTCCCATTTGCATTTTACCACTAAAAATGATATAAATTTTTGGTGGAGTATAATCTTTTCTACTCATGTTCTATATAAGTGATAGCAAAAGAGAAAAATGTGATGTGTCCCACTCACATGACTCTCTCTACATCTCTACAACAAATTATTATTAAAAAGCTTATTCTTGTATTGACTTCATGATAATAGAGAAAAAATTAGCAGAAATCATCTTATTATTTGCTTTCATGTTAGTAGAAGGGAGATAAGGGAGCACCAAAGGCTAAAGTGATAGTCAAAAGCGATTGAAGTTCCTTTGTTTGTATGCACAGGAGTTGAATTCCCGTATGAGAAAAGTATAAGTATTTTATAGCTGAAACAAATAACAAGGAATATCTAAGAAGGACCTATTCCACGAAAAAAGGTATGTAGCATAAATTGTATGTTTTAACGAGCTCTACTTTTTCTATTAAGTAAGCTTTTATCTATCTCTTACAGTTTACCAGTTATGCAAAATTCCGCAAAATTCATCCCGAATAAAGATGTCTTTAGAGGCTATTCCCAGAAAACTCAAGAAATATATTTTATTTGGCATATAAATATCCTTAATATACGAATTTTTAATCAAAATCGTTAGAGCCTCTTTTGAGAAAATCAAACATCTTGAAAATTTTTACACCTAAAGGGTTGTTGGGGGTGCGGGGATTTTCTTGAAAATCTTCGTGTCGCATTCTCGGAAGATACTGAACTTTAAAAATCTGATGTGTTACACTCACATGACTTTCTCTAGCTGCTCTGCAAACTTCCTACAAAAGATTCTTCTTCTTTCTACACCATGCTAATCGAGATAAACAATAGCCGAATGTTCCTATTACTTAGTTCCAAGTGGAAGGGAACTAAGGGCATACACTAGGCTAAAGTGAGAGTCCAATGTTTTAAAAGCTATCATTATGCGACTGACATTGCAAATCGCTTCTTTGCTTGGCCAGGGGTAGAACAAAAGTAAAACGGACATTCCCTGCCTGAGAAAATTATAAATACTTCACAATTGAAACCAATAACAAGTAATATCTCGCAAACGGTTACCTCCACAACAAAAACGTAAAGGACATACATTGTGCATTTTACCGAGGTCTACAATTTTTGTGAAGTGAGTTTTTATCTATCTCTTACGGTTTAGCAGTTAAGCAAAATTCGGCAAAATTCATCCACAATAAAGAGGTCTTCAGAGGCTATTGCCAGAAAATTCAAGATATACATTTTATTTAGGATGTAAATAGCTTTAATATACGGGATTTTAAACAAAATCTTTAAAGCCATTTTTAAAAAAAATCAAAATTTTACAAAAAATTTCCACGTAAAGAATATTTGAGAGTGCGGGGATTTTCTTGAAAATCTTCGTGTCGTATCCTTGGAAGATACTAAACCTAAATGCCAAGTTTGGTACATAACGGTCTTTTGCGTTTTTGAGCTATGCTGTCCACAGACACACACAGACACTGATAGACATACGCACATATGTACACTTTTCTAAAAATGTTTTTTTTTTTGTTTTTTTTTTTTAATTCAGGAGGTCTCAAAATATATATTTCCGGTGAAATCTCGGTATTAAAAATAACTTCTCTATACATTATGTACATAGTACGTATAGAGAAGGTAAAAAGGGGGAAAAAAGGAAATATGCTGTTTTATTTGTTAATTGGCAGATCCGTTACGGTAAAAATGAAAGCTGGAGAGCAGTCAGTTGTGTGACTGGTACACTGATGATTGTAAAGCTTTCCACGATTTCCTCTCGACGTCTGTTCTCCTGCCGTTGCTTTGTCAGATCACCGTAATTCCAATCGAGCTGGTGTGCGTCCATCGCCAGAGGCTTCTGGACAAACAATGCAGCTCTGTCTGTTATAACGCGTTTTGAATCAAAGTAACGATGTACACAGATGAGCGCAGCTGAAAAGGAGCGGCAGACAGTGGTTGTCCATTACCACACCAAGTAGAAACTTCATCCGTAATCAAATACTTCTCATCATCATCATCATCATCCAGCTGATGCTAAACACGCATTGTTCTCCTGCCGGAAGAGTGGCGCCAAGGGATATCATTGTTACTCCGCTGAAGATAAGATGGCGACTAACCAGTAAAACACGAGTAATGTTGAAAACAACAGCCTTTTTAGAAAGCATAAATGAAATGCAACGGCTTTTAATTTTGTGGCGTAAATTCACACTCCAAAGAAAATGTGTTCAGCGTAATGTTTTACCAAAAGTAAAGCATTTACATCAATGTTCATGATTTTATATATAGGATGTTTCAAAACAACACCGAACCAAGATCTGAACGTTGTTGCTCACACTTCATGTGAATCAAAGTAGTTATTTATTATACAAGTGTATAAAATAGTTTTCTTAATCGAGTGTTGATTTATGGTTTCATAACCACACGAGAACCGAAATAGTTATTTATGATACAAGTAGTAAAAATGGTGTTTTATTATTTGAGTAGGAACAGCGATTATTTTTGTGGCCATATGTGTTTAAATAAACATTGGAAATAATTGAATATAAATGGCAATGACATTCTACGGCCTGATAACAAATATTTTGTTTTGTTACTTGTTTCAATAAACTCGAACTATTCAATAAAGGACATTTAGCAATATATTCAGCAATATATTCAGCTCAAATGTTTCTTTTTATAAAGTTTGACGCTCGATTTTACCACATATGACACCGCAGGCGATGACACTGATGATACATGGATCGAAGATGGAGCACCAGTGCAATGTGATGGCGGGGGACACCGGAGAACCCAGAAAAAACCCACCACATCACAAATCCCATATACGGTCGCTTGGGATCGAACCCGGGCTGTCTAGGTGAGAAGCGAGTGGTCTAACCACTTGGCCACGGCGCGGCCTTCGCAAATATGTGCTGTATCGGTACTTGTAATAGGAGATTTGTTACCTAAAAATGTTTAATAAACACTGTATCAGGTGGCCCATCAGCGCCGTAATTCTCGGCTGCGGTGTCACAAGTAGTAAAAGCGGGCATTAAACACTAAAGAAAAAATAAAGAAAAAACGCCGTGATTCACGTGTGCAGATAACCTTTCGTGCGTTATAAACTTGCAGAAGTCTACGGGGCAAATCCAAGCATACGCCGTACAGTGCAGTTGTAAGAGAGAATCAAACTTTGTTCTTCTCCTCTTGCATATCAGCTAAGTGTTGAAGGAATCGCATTCATTGAGCGTTTTTTATTTCTTTTATCTTCTACATCCCCAGTTACCATAATAATATTTAATGCATTCATTACATTAATTGATCATTTTTTACGTATTTCAATGTTGTTAATGTTTGGATTTTCCTCAGAATAAATTAGTCACAGTTTAGCCAACTAATAATATATTACATCATGTACAATTTATTAATTACATATAATGGTGTGTTCTTTCTGGTCTAAATGTGTATGGATTTTATATATTTGCCGAAAGTTCGTAGCTGTTTAGAGATCAGTTCTGGATTACTGACTGACCAGGTACCTCCATTTTATGTTACTTCTTTTATGAGAATGGATCTCTGATGTTCTGTGTTTATGCATTCGTAAATGAGATGGTTGACTGTCTGTTGTCTGTGCAGATCGGATGCAAATATAGCTTTGTTGTCCCGTGTCCTGTCAGTTTGACTGTGAATTCTGGGTTTATTGGTTTATTTTTAGTCTTTCTTTAATTAAGGGAAGAAAGGATTTGGCCACTGCTCCTTTTGTGATGTTATTCTATCTGTCTTGCCATTCCTTAATGTCTGGTCTTTTATTTCTGATTTGATAGTAGATTTGGGGATTTGGCTGTATATTATTTGTTCTCCTGCTGATGCTTCCCTAGCTAATCTGTCAGCTAGTTCGTTGCCAGCTATGCCACAATGGGCCTTCACCCAGCTAAAGTGAATTGTCCAGTTATGTTGTTGTAACGTACCTGGGGTATTGTGAATGTTGTCAAGTAATGTGTTTTGTTTTATGTTTTCCTTCAATAAAAATAATGTAATGTTGCTGTCAGTATAGATGGCTGCGATTCTTCCTTCAATCGGTAGCTCCTTCATTCCTTGAAGTTCTTGAGAATCGGCGATGATGTACAAAAACAGTATAAACACACGGAGAAAGTTAACATATTTCCACTTCAGTTACAGAGTCTTTATGTTTTATAGAATAAAGTCACCTTTTAGATTCACACAACGTCTATTTCGCCTTACAATATACTCCAATAGCTAGTTTTGTAATTGTGTTATACGGTGTCCTTATTTCACGTTAGAGACTAGACTCACTGTAGGGTTAAAGGAAAACGTCGTATCGAAAACCATGCTTGAAAACACGTAGCATTATATTACTTAATTTTTTGTTTTATTATTATTATTATTATTATTATTATTATTATTATTATTATTATTATTATTATTATTATTATTATTATTATTATTATTATTATTATTATTATTATTATTATTATTATCATTATCACTTTGCTTGGCACAATAAACATAAAATATGAAATATTCATAACGAACAGCATGTAGTCATGAGAACACGTAATAAAATGAAAGTTTACCAACCTTCATGTTTGCATGTTTTCGTTACAACGCTTTGATATTTTGATTTTCTGCTAGGGAATAATGCTTAATAAACAATAATGATGATAATGACAATGATAATAAGTAATAATAACAACAACAATAATAATAATAATAATAATAATAATAATAATAATAATAATAATAATAATAATAATAATAATAATAATAATAATACAGCGATACACTAAGTGCTCTCGCTCAGTGCCGTTTCGAAACAGTCTGTATGGACACTATTAAGTTCCGCATATGTATTCTGCTTTCAGGGTTTGTTCGTCCATGTACTGAACACTCCCAATATGGTCAGCACCACAGTTTCAACCACTTAACCATCGACTGGGACTACGTTCTTAATTCTGGGCAGCTGGACTTCTAAGCGTTTCTCAAATAGCTCTGACTCCCTGGACTTTCACTCTTTTAGGCTACCTTTCACCCATGTTTTGGAAGCAGTCAGCTGTGTATGGTATTTCGGAGACTAGAAACCTCTTTGCTGGAGAATAGGATACGTCCTCAAGAGCATATGGCCGCTTGCGTTTATTTATATACCTCTCTAAAATTGCAGGCGTGGCGTATATAAGTCCTCAAGGGGCCACGGTTTGCTTCAACGGCAGAGCTGGACACTTGCTCTACGAGAACTCACAAAAATAAGTGCCTAACTTTTCAAAATATCGTGGACGCTGACAGCAGTTTGTTACTGCCCAAGAGACTTGCCATGAGGATAGATTTTTGTTAAGGCTTTTAACCCTTCTCTAATAGATGTTTCGACGTATCTTCGATTTAATTTTGTCGCCGGGGTAACTCAGTGGTTTCATTTATGGCTCTCGCACTGAGGACCCGTATTTCGATTCTCGATTCCGGGGTGACATTTTAATCCGCTACTATCCAAGTGTTTATGTCTGATTAGCTCAAGAGAATTATTTTCAAAGGTCCAATGTGGTTCGGAGTCCTCTTGTTTCATCCTCATGTCACCCCAACATCGCGGGTAACGGATACCTATCCCTGGGTGCCTCCAGCTAATAAATGGGTCCAGCCAACACTTAGTGGAACCAAGATTGTCTGAAGGGTGTTGACCATATGGGGCCTGTTGAAACAATAGCATATTTACTCCACGGAAGTGACTTTATTTCAGAAGGTCGAATAGACGCACAGTAAGAAATAGTCGGCTGCATATTCCCTTCTATTTGTCTCGTGTCTCCACAAAAATATTCAATTATGCCCTATTGAATATCTAATGTACTGTATGCGTTACGTATTATAATTACAAAATGTAACAAACATGTTGGGAATAACAGCACTTTATTTAACCTAACTAAACCTCATCACATGAGCGCAACAGCATAATGATTAATAATGTCTGAGTCGGTATAGTACGGATTCATGTTCAGGAAATCAGCTATTGAAATCCCACCAAAACGCTCTACTAATTGAGGATTTCTCCAGGTTTTCCTCAGTCCTAGTAACTAATAAATTCCGGGGAGATATCCTATGTGAGACTGGAACGTCTCTTTCGCAAACAACAGCGTCCACCACCTCTGTCTTATGTAGTAAGACCAAGCGTAAAACATTATTTGAACATATTCAATAGAATAATTAAATCTGATTGGCTGGAAAAAAAACCTGGTAGGCGCCGTTCTCACTGTGTACCGGAGGGAATCGGCCTTCCCTTATGAAAGCTGCTTTAACATAGCGGAACTGTTCGATTGTTATTCTGAGAACATTTTCTCCATGCTGGTGTTTGGCGTCATTACCACTACCCTGTTTATCAGGAGCACCCAACTCATTAATTATTATAATTTTCTCCTAAGCGTCGAGAGTCTAAGACGAATAAGTACGCAATAGGACTGACAAGGTATCAAAACGTGTTCACTAATAAAGAGATTGTCTCCTCTTGTATTCCACTTGTGTGGCGCTCAGTAGCTTATTTATTCTCCTTCATGCATGCTGCTTTGAGAGCTTAATGGCCCGAGCAACTGCACCCATTACTTCCTATGCTAACATTATTTGGTGGCCTAGGGTTAAATTAATCACGTGCAGAAGCCAAGTTTCCAAGTTACAGAGAGTGGCCTGTATTGGAACTACAGGGTCTTCCAGAACAACACCTACAGCTACTACGGAAGTAGTATTAAACTTACCAAATCTTTATCTTTGGGTCGAAGCTGGGGCCAGAGCTGGTCTCTATAGACTCATAATGTTATGGCCGTCTGAATATTTCATTGGGCAATTAGATCACATACTAGGTATGAGATTAGATAAAATGATACCAACGCGATCGAGTGAACTCAAGTTCGCTGTCACTTGTCCTGAACCCAGTGAATGGTAACAAGGCATTGGAAATAGGATCCAACACGTACCTATATGGTTCACAGATGGATTTAAAACCAATAAGGAGTTGGTGTAGGAGAGTATGGGTTATTTAATTCAACCTTGGACGGCATGAAACTATTTTTCAAGCAGAAATGTTTGCCACATAGACCATTACAGGTAAATTTTCAGTGAAATTTACTCAAAATGCGTATTATTGCATTTTCTGACATTCAATCAGCCCTTAGGGTTTTGAGACTAGCGAAATAAAACCAAAACTAAATTGGAACGCCATGAATCTCTGATTAAGCTGGCTTACAGTTACAACGATAAGGGTGCCAGGACATCGGGGAGTTCATGATAATGTGAGGGCAGATATTTTTGCGAAGGAAGGATGAGAGGTGTGTCCGCGGAGTCTGGTGGGACTCAATTAAGGGACACTAACACTCAAATTCTACAATAAAAAGACGTCAAAAAAAAAAGAACTACAGAACTACTTATTATGGACAGGAATAAGCTCATGTGGATTTTAGGTTTGATAACAAGACACTACCAAGTGAAATGAATTTACACAAGATTTGGAGAATAACAGACCCAAGTTGTCGTAGATGTAATAAAGCAGATGTCACTGTATCTCATCTCCTCTACGACTACGACCCTCTTGCAGCATTAAGAGAAATATAGTTGGGTACAAATCCCCTACATTTAGAACAGGGCTTCTGAGAGTGCATGCGCCAGTGTAGTGCACTGCGTAAGGCGCAAAAGACGGGTTCGCTAGGTTGAATAAGTTGCAAAGCACCTCTCCTGGATTTTGAGCAATTTGCTTGTCTCGCACTCTCGTCTCCCCTTCCTCACCTTCTCCACTATTTTTTCCTCGCTGCGAAATGTTCGAGCCGAAGCGATGTACGTTGCACATTACTTCTGCACCTCGGTTTGCACGGGCACGAATTTACGTGTTTTAGGGGCCCTGACTTTGAGAATTTTCAAGGAATGCCTCTAAAAATGCAAATTCTTTTCATAAAAATGTAAGTATGCATGGATACTAACAGAAAAAAGAAGCACACAGATAAACCGTGGTTGAAGTGAGTAAAGCAGCTTTATTGCGCTCCCTAATGTTAAGCCTAACCTTACTTATCTTCTTCATTGCGCAGGACATAGACAGTTTGCCTCCTCTTGTGTTCACAGAAAGAGAGTGAGGTCCTTGTGGATAATAGGCAGAATTAAATTAGTATATTTGTCGACATATGTAAACAAAGCAGTAATAAGTTTATTTTAATTGTTCTATTTAACCTCCTTTAATTGTATGGTTCTATCGGGGGCATTTGTCTGTGGGACATATTGTCTATCGGCAATGGTGTAGCTCGTGTACTGATGTCGTTAGGTTTCTATTTGTCTTTCATTTTAAGCATTAGATAACACATATTCACACTCGTATTTATATTTTCAGAGTCTGTGGAGGATAGGGAATAATCTTGGTTACAGGAAAATCCTTAACTCCAGCCGAAATTGGACCCAGGACACCTCGCAAGCCAGCAGGTGCTACTAGGCCAGCCCATAATATTAATGCCTTGCGTCATATGGAAATAGTTACGGAATCACATTGATTACAGTACTACAGCGCACGAAGACGGATGAGTGCAGGTAGCGCAGTAGCAATACGCATCGCTAGCAAGAATTAGAGGTAAGTCTACTGCCTCTCTCTCTCTCTCTTTCTCTCTATCTCTCTCCGTGTTTCTATTTTCGCACTGGCTTTCTCAGACGTTAAAAAAATTCTTATGCCAGGTTAGGCTTTTAAAAACTACAATTATTAACACATAACATGACCACAGACCTGGTTTGAACTATCTATGTGCTTTCTTACTACGTGTAAGTCTCCATTGAAGTTAATTTCAGAAAGAGACGCTTGGTGATCCACCACTGGGAAAACCGAATTAGTGGGGTTTTTATTGTTCTGCCGGAGTTTTGTTATAAGAACTCAATGGTCAGAGCAAACGCACGGGAAAGGGAGATCCGTGTTTAGATCCCGACTACGGAATTGAATTCTTCAGCTAATTCTGCTTTAAAAAGTATATATACCATTCACATGACTTTCTCTACCTGTTCTACAAACATGAATTAATAGACCAATTTTATTACTTAGCTCTTTATAAGTAGAAGGGAACTAATAGAACACACTAGACTAAATCACTAGTCAAATGCTTTAATAGCTGAGCTATGCAATCGTCATTGAAATTGACTTCTTTGCATGGCCAAGAATAAAAGTAAACAAACACGGACGACTTCCTGTTGATAAAAGTAAAGTATTTTAAAACTGAAAACAAGAAGAAGAAATATTTAGAAGGTTAGCTCTACAACAGAAATGTATAGGACGTAAATTGTATGTTCTGGCTAGATCTACATATTGTGTGGAGTAAGATTTTATTTATCTCTTACGGTTTACAGTTATGCAAATGGTATTCAAAATGAAGAGGACTGAAGAGGCTATTCCCAGGAAATTCAAGATATGCACTTTATTTGTCAGTTAATACATTTAACATACGCTATTTTAATTAATTTTAATTTAATCCGTTAGAGCTATTTTTGAGAAAATCAAAATGTTCGAAGAATTTTCCATGTAAAGGGTAGTTGGGTGGGGAGAGATTTCTTGAAAATCTTCCTGTGGCATCTTTGGGAGATGCTAAACTAATTTGGTATTTAACGGACTTTTCGTTTTGGTGCTATGATGCCCACAGGCACACACCTTTTTCTAAAAAGTTGTTTTATGTATTCAGGGGACCTCAAAACATGTATTCCCTGTGACATATCGGTATCGAATTTTTGGGTGGATTACATTACCTTCTCTACCTACTAAGTACATTTTACATCCGTACTAGAGAAAGTTAAGATATATATGCATGTTCACTTAAGCTGAGAATGTTAAAGTCAAATAAGGACATAGCATAAAAAGGCACATGGTAAAGGACAGACAAGAAGGGGAATGCCTTGCCAACTGCGACCATACGGATATGTTATGGCTAACAACCCCAGAAGAATGAGGTGAGGGAACTATAGAAGCCCACAGACCGCAGGGAGACAGCCACCAAAGACGCGCGGAAGTCCCTAAAGTTTCCAAGTCTGATGACCTGTCCCACTACCAGACCGCCAGCAAGAGCGTACAAGCGACCCGTCGGGGTGGCAGCCACCTAATATCCACAGGGAATAATCTTTCCATTGGGCATACATTCGCGCACACCTGAAAGATGAAAGGTAAAAGGTATGAACAGAGCTTTGTGGAAAGAAACCGTGGTAAATGAGAAATCACTCCAGAATTCGCTTAGCGATCCTGGAGGGTCCACGAAAAACACATAGGTTAGAGTGAGCAGTCGCTCGGGATCCAACCCGTGACCTCCCGAATACGTACGACAGCGCCACCTTGATCGGTACATAGAATAAAACAATGGTGGTCACTAATTTCCCGAGGAATGCCTCTAACTCCGACATGTTATGTTCTGTAACATGAGTTTGCAGGTTTTTTGCACATCATTTCCATCTTATTTTCCACGCTATAGTGAAGTCCAGCTAGCCTAACTGTGTTATTGAAAACTCGGGATTGATTCTCGGTACCAACTTACACTATTAAGTTCTCTGCACTCTTCTACCTGTATTTTTTGTTTGTTTGTTTGTTTTTTTTAACCTTCTCTGCAAAAGAAATGTCACGTTTTGCTGCTGCTGTTACCTTGTAGCTTTTTCCTTATGCTTTTAATTATGTGGTCAGTGCACATTCCCCTAAACGCTGGAGAGTTATTGAAATAATGGTCTCTCTCCTAGGAAAGCGCTGACGTAGCGGGCACTTGTAAAAGACCACAGTTAGAGGATCTGAAACCAATAACATGTCTAAACCGCAATCAGCCAGGGAAGCACAAGTTAACTAGGAACTTGTGCGTGGAGTTCCACTCAACACGTGCCATAACTCAACGAACTCAAATCTCTTCAGAAGCGAGCATACGTTATATGTACGAGGGTCATCCAAAAAGTGACAGAGGATTTGGCATAACTAAATGATAACGAAATATATCAAAACAAAACTTTATTTACAAAGTTAAAATACCTTACTCTATTTCTGAACGTAATCTCCATTCTGTCAATACATTTACTGTCACGTGGTACCAGTTTTTCAAGGTCGATGCTAATACTCTTCTACCGCCAAAGAACTTATTCGTTTTTTTTTTTAATGCACAAAATGTTCGGTCAATCGAATTGTATAGACAAATAACGCAAGTGTATGGTGATAATGCAATGAACAAATCTTCAGTGAGGAAATGGCACATAATTTACAAGTAATTATGGAAGAACCAGTGCGTACGATAAAGACCGGAGTGGAAGTTCATCAATCGTATTGGAGAAGTTGAAAGCAAATGTTGATAAAAGAATTAAGAAAACCAGGTTTTTCACTTTGGACAACGTACATGATTTTTTTTTACGGAAAAGATTTCCGAGCCATGAAAACTTCAAAGTGGCAGTGACATCTTGGTTCATATCCTTAGTGGTGGAAGAGTATAAACATTTGCCACCGGTACCACGTGACAATAAATACCTTGATAGCAATGACGATTACGTTAATAATAGAGTAAGGTATTACCGTGCTACTCAAAAGGTTAACATGTCGGCTTCAAAGGCTACGATAAAACGTTGTGTTTTACTCCACGCGTATTCCACGTCTTTCTGACATTTGTGATTTCTATTGGCAGAGGTGACTCGCTCATTGGTGCACTGCAAAACGTCGGCGACATCTCAGAATAGTCAGTGCATTATCTGAGAGGTTTGTCTTAACAAAGCTAAAACCCATGTTAACCTTTTGAGTAGCACGATAATACTGTAACTCCGTAAATAAAGTTTTGTATTGATCACTTTCGTTATTGTTTACTTACGCCAAATCTCTGTCGCTTTCTGGATGACCCTCGTAGATATTGCGAACACATGAAGATCCTGAGGGACACTGGGAATGAAATTTCAAGCTTCTATATTTTTGTTAATTAGTTATTTCTTTCTCACTAACCGTGTGTAGGACAAGAGTCAGATAGATAGAATCAATTTGAAAAATCCAATGCCAAAGTCGGAATTTGAGCCACGGATCTCTTCGGTCTCCATCCTACTATGAAGCACGGGACTTAAAGTACTTACGACATTGTAAGTCGCCGTTGGGGTATGTCATCTCAAAATAATTTGAGATTATCTTGTGGTTTACCAGGAAACATGCGAGCTAGTTGAATTTGATGCCTGTCGGTATGTTGCCATCCTAGTTCAATGGCTAGAGGAACCGGGTGGAGATTGGGAGATCCGTGGTTCAAATCCCGGTTGTGGCATTGAATTTATCAATCTGGCTCTACCTATCCAACTTCTATGTTTTTGAATAGGTTTTTCTGAAAGTTTTACTGTGATTTTTCTGCTATTATATTAAAATTGATGCCAAATTTTGTTCAAATTGGATTAATACTTTGGTAGAAGTAAATTATTTCATAAATTTTATTCAGGAAATGAACTGTATAATCAACATGTTCCACGCGCCACAAAATTTGAGAAACCTGATTGGTATTTTCGGAATTGGTGCTTTGAACGAATGCAACAACTCTAGAAAGGGATATTTCAATAACCTTGGTTACTGAATTATTATAATTTTTTTCAAGAAGTTAGAATTTTAATATCTAAAATTAATATTTTTAATATAAAGATATTTTTTGAAGAATTAATATTGGTGTTATGACAATTATACTCTTCGCAATATTACTATAGGCACTTCTGCACACACTGGGGAAATTTAGTTGTCTTAGCTCAAAATCTGAAACACATGGAACATTTTGAATGTGTGAAAGTGCAGAATTAAACTATATTGCTTTATACTTTTTCAAGATATATAAGAAATAAATAAAAGTAATATTTTTATTGCTCTCCTGGGTGTATTTCATAAAGATTATCATTGTTAAATATACAAAAATCATCTTGAAGCACCGAATATGGCACATTATATACAAGTATGTAATAATTAATGTTTGAGTTTTTCTATTCGGCCCATACGATAAAAAATCAATTTTGCATGAATACAAAGGTAAATCTTTCAAAGTAATGAGTCTTGACTCTCATAGAATAATTCATAACCAATGTATGTTAAACAAAGGAACAAATAAATATATTACAAATATACCGCGAGGGAACACTTTTCTCTTTTCGCTTTTTTAATATTAAGACTTAGATACTTCTAGCCAAATTTGGTTCAAAGGTACATCAACATATTCATTGAATTTCTAAAACCATCCTCAGCAGAGTGGATTCAGTGCTAGTAGTAAGTAGTGTATATAGTCCACGTATTGTTATCTGGTTTCCCATTTAAGGTAATGATGACAATAATAATAATAATAATAATAATAATCCCTACCGCTACAATTCTTACGAGTCTGGAGCTAGTAAGCTGACTGCCGGCCTCACGCCCACTTAGGCACGGCTGAGGTGGGCCATCAGCCAACCGATACAGGGAGATGGTTCGGCCAGAATCCCGCCTCCCCCAGCCGCAATGTTGACTATTATGGCCGGGATCGCTGCCTATCGCAGCTCCTCACTCACATAAAGATGAGTGGGCACCGGTCCTATACCCATAACTTAAAATCCGCATTCCTCTGTGTGGAATCGAACCTGGGTGCATTCAGTGGAGGGCATCAAAACACCAGCTTCATCCCATTGCGCCATTGCGCAGGATCATTTTAGGTAATGAATGTGTCCACAGTAGGCAACATATCACTCATTATTCTAGTTTGCATGGTTATTTAAACGATAAAACTTATTTTCTAAGTCAATTTTTCTAATAGAAATGCTCCAGACGAAGCATTGTTAAAATTACTCACTTCAAAAATTGAAATTTTACGGTTAATGGGTTTACAGTAAATTTATTATATCGTTTTTTTCATACTGCGTACTAATTCTTACAAAAATTAATACTTTTGTACTCTCAAAACACGCTTTATTCTTCAAAAAATAGTATTTAGCTCTCAAAATTGGAGCACTAAATCGAAAAAGTGCACGGTCATTTTTAATATACTTTTTAGAGGCAGCACACAAATTCAAAACAAATTAGTTAAAAATTACATATTACGAACAATTTTGAGTACAGAAAATGTTGAAAAAGCAGTTCCTATTAATAAGCTTGTTTATTTAAATCTTCACTTAATTGGTTGTTCAAATGCGCCAAGTGGAAATAGTTTATTTTTTCTTAAAAGTATAAACCTCATATTATTTTATTACAAGGACATTTGCTTCTTCAATTTGTCACAACTTTTGGTAAAATTTCACAGATGCATTCTGTGGAAGTTACCTGTTTAGGCAAAAATATCGGTTTGAAGTAAGAATATTAAAATTCTCTAGAGTAGGTCAAAGCTTCATTTTTTCTTTCTCTTTACTTTACTATTCATAGTACACGGCACGTAGTTAGAGAATATGCCGGCACGCCATTAAATTCCTCAACTGACTCGCATGTTACCATGGTAGCTCGGTGGTAGAGCAACTGTTTAGAGACCGAGAGATCCGTGGCTCAAATCCCAGCTATGGCATTGCATTTTTTCAGTCTGACCTTACTTATTAACTCCTATCCTACACACGGCTTGGGTGAAAAAAAACCAATTAAATTAACAATAGTTCACCATAATAGTTGGCTAAACTATGAATTAAAGTACATACGCCATTGTAAGTCGCCATTGGGGTTGTCATCTCAAAATAATCTGAGATCAGCTTGTGGTTTACCGCGAAACATGCGAGTCTGTTGAGGAATTAAATGTCGTGCCGGCATATTGCCATTAGCTCAGTGGTAGAGCAACCGGCTGAAGACCGGGAGATCCGCGGTTCAAATCCAGGCTATAGAATTGAATTTTTTAGTCTGACTGTATGTATCCAAGAGCGTTTCTTCTAATATTTATATTTATTAGTCTGAAGTAGATAGGATAATGTGTTTTTAACAATAATTTTAGAGAGCTGTAGAGAAAGTCATGTGAATGGAACACATAAGCTTTTTGTTTTTAATTCCTTTCTGTCCTGTATTGCTCTGTTTTGGGGCTCTTTTTATCTAAGCCGTATCATCAGTTCGTTCTTGCCAATAGTCACTGGACAGAAAGATAGACAAGGGGATTGGTGCGCTTCCGGCTGTACGTCCCCGCCCCTACCAGTCCGTGCACGCGGTTCGTTATGTACCTCACGTACCACTTCGGTAATAGGAAAATTCAGCAGAGTCCTGCGGGCATCGGCTCGGATGCTGCACGGAATTCTTGATGGCGCTGTGTTCTCACACTATCTCTTTCCCTCTGTAAAGAAACCCACTTACAACGCTTTCCTCTGATAATTCTCGGCACGGATCAAGCATTGTAACCCAGTCTATCTGGCCTAGGTGACGATGAGCTCCAGCACCACGTGTAGAAATTCTCCTACTTCCCCCGTTTCTGTCATTGTTTATATGTTTTAAATTGCGTGCGTGCCCGGGGGTTGCTGAGAAATCTTAACCTCGGTCTTTCTTTTTAACGATTATCTCCTCGCATCCAATTGCGGCTTTTTCTAGGTGATTGAACCACAAAATTTCTGTGTCAAATTTAGCTACAAGATAATCACCTCGCTGCTACTTATCCTAGAGCGAGAAAAGTTCCACAAATGAAAACTTAAATTACCCAACTTGACCTACGAGGGCGTTAAGCATCTTGGGTAACCGCTGTATCTAAGATGGTTTGCTTAGATAACGGAATATTTTTGTTTGTTTCTCTTTTGACAGTATTTTACTAATATGGCACTGCAGGTTTGACACTTATGATAAATGGAACGAAGATGGAGCACCGGTGGAACGCGATGGTGGGGGAAACCAGAGAGCGAGATTGGAGATTCTAGTTCAGTTTTAGATTTGAACTCTGCCATTGGCCGATTGACCAACATGGCTGCGCATGCGCAAGCAGACAGAACGAACGGAGAACTGTATTTTACATTGGAAAGAAGAGCCGATTTTCAGACACTCCATTTTTATCCCTTATTTCGACCAATTCATTTACACACATCTAACCTAACGTAATGTAACCTAACCTCAATGATATGTCGCAGCCATATTGTATCAATAGGAAAGACTCAAACTAAAACTGAACTAGAATCTGCAATCTCGCAACCGGAGAACCCGGAGAAAACCATCCCTGCGCCGTTTTGGCCACCACAAATCCCACATGCAATCGCTTGCGATCGAACCCTTGATGAGCTGCAAGTGGTCTAACCACTCGGCCACGGCGCGGCTCCTATTTTTGTTTGTTGCTTCGTCAGACGTTTGTCATCGTAAAGAGGATTCTGTCTTCAGTAGCGATGCCTACTGCCTAAATTAAAAATGGTTCCGATTTTCCTCAGTAAGTTAAAAAAAAATGATGTACATTCACACGATTTTCTCTACATTCCGCAACAACGCAGAGTGGTTAGACAGCTCGCTTCCCACTTAGGCAGTTCAGGTTCAATTCCAGGTGATAGCTTACGGGATTTGTGGGGGACGTCCTCCTCCGATTTCCCCCACCATTCCTTCCAACAACTACTCCATCATCAGCTTTCCCATAATCCATTTCGCCTACATTAATAGCATGTACTTCCTCGCATTCCTACCAGGTACTGCGCTGATGCCCCATCCCTGGATACCGTATCTGATCTATAACCCATCTACTACTCAACAGACGTCTGATCCCAAGCATTTACTTGTAAATCCTCCATGCGAGGAAGGTTAGGTGGAGAGAGCTCTACAAAAACTATTCTTGTAAAAGTTTATTTTACGATGTACTTCATTCTAATCGAGATAAAAGTTTGCGGAAATTGCTTTATTAAATATTTCCTTGTAGAAACAAGGGGGTAAGGAATACACTAGGATAAAGCATAGTAAAATATTTAAGATCTGGTTTCTATGTAATGCATTATTTGACCCGAATGAAAATAAGAACACAAGCACTTCCTATTAAAGAAAATATAAATATTGGAAAATTGAAACTAATAAAAAGGAATTCCTGGAAAATAGTTAACCCCACAATAAATGCATTGCGTATTTTAACGCGATCCATATTCTTTGTGTACCTACTAAAATGTGGCCTCTCTCCTACAGTTTAGCTGTTACGCAAAAGTCGTCCTGGGTATTCCCAGAACAATGTTTATCTCGATTACCACGATAAAAAAGAATAATGCTTTGAAAAATAGTTTGTAGAGTAAGTCATGTGAATAGAAAACATTAAATGTTTACGCATACGTTGTACTCAAGTTCTGCCGCCAAAGGTTTGGGACAATCTTCCAATACCCGCTTCATAACTACAGAAAATTGCACAGCGTTAAGAGACACTGGGAATAAATTTGCAAGCCACTATATTCTTCTGACAATCTTACTGTGATTACATTGCCGTTGTGTCAATACAAACACCAAATTTCATTGAAATTGAATAAATTCTTTTCAGGAGAGAATTATTTCATAAATTGTAAATACATAATGTTGGATACGCCACAAAATTTGAGAAATTTGGTTGGCATTTTTACTGGAACTTAAACCACACACAAAAACTTTACATGTTGACTCTTCAACAGTTTTGCTTACTAAATTATAAGGATTGTTTAATACAAATTTGTATCTTTGTATAAAAAATACTTTATAAAATAATTTATATGCGGAAATTACTGTTGGTGTTAGTGTAATGTTTTCACATCGCTACTGACTAACTGTTTCAGGTTATTTAGCCTCCTCTTAAAATTTCATTATAGATAAACAGTCATATAATTTTTCTAAATAATGCTCCACTATTAATAAATAAATAATTAAGTTTTGAAAAAGCTTGACTTTTGGAGAAGACAAAAAGTAATCATTTTCTCTACACCTGAAAACATCTGATGTATATTTATTTGTAAACTCACTTACTGTAAATGTTGCGTTTTGTTATGAATATGTTTCAAAATACAATGTGTGCAGCATTTTTATTGGAACAGTGAGTTTAATGAACAAAAACTATCATTTAAATATAGATTTTGAGAGTTTTTAAATGTGACAAAAGCATCACGTAACTGTGTATAATAACTGGTGTAGATTTCTGCAATAGATTTCACAAACGCATTGCCTTAAGAACAGAAAATTACGATAGAAGGGAATTAGGCCTATATTACAAATCGATATGATAAAATATTTTACTGTGTAACATAGCATCTTTGACCACATCTAGCTGTGACAAAAGTTATACCCACCATCATGCCTTTGATCGCGACTGTGATTAAAAAATAAAATGGCAGACATTACTCATGCTCAGTAGTTAAGCTAAACCGCTAGTATGAATCACAAGAAGTACTTCACAACACATACTTGTTATAAAAACAGAACCAAAAGACTGGAAATACATAAAAGCACAGCAGAAGCAATTAGTGAAGTACATGTAGGATATACAGCAAATGATGTAGAAAAGCTAAATGAATTGGGAAGCCAATATTTAGAAGAACAAGATGAAAGTTATTATTACAACCATTAATTACCATTTTTGTTGCTGTCTTTGTTACTCATACTCATTTATGTAGTATTCATCAACTTCTTTAAGAAATTGTCTTATTGAGGTTAAGTTGTAGGTTAGGTTGTTCGAAAATGTTGCACATGAATGTAATAGAAAGCTAAGTAAATTTATTTATACATTTTCAAGATACTGACACAACTAACATCCAAACAGAACAAAATAGGAACCATCATTACAGCTGATGGTGTAACTGTTGGATATACTTTTTAAGTTTGTAATAAAATATGTGATAAAAGGTTTGGTCTAGGTAGTGTAATATACCCGACAACTTTAATGTGATCAAAGGTTTCATCACATTATGTGACACAGAAATGTGTAGATATCTATTGCACTGAAAGCTGCAAAGAACGCATACTAAATGCCCCTTGGGGAATAGGAAGTGAAGTATCCATGAAATGCTTGCTCATATTTCCCCCTACTCTATGGTCCAGTCAGCACCTGTCATGCCTCATTCAGGACGCTCGTTTAAGTCAGGATTCTCCTAACCGTTATGCCGTTTCCCTCAGCATTCATCCATCTTGCACAAATTCAAGCGTCAAACACGAAAACGTAGAAAGATGAGATGGCTTTTCATTTCGTGCGTCTTTCATTCCTCCATGAAGAACGTTATCGACCTCATGCTACAAAGCCATTCTGGTTTAAGGGATGCTGCATTTTAATTATTACTAGCACATCTACACTTCCAGTACAATCTGTATATATTTATTGATTTATTCTGCACTATCACATTATCTTTACCAAATAATTTATTTAAGAGTTCTCTATTACAATATAAATGTATAAACTAATGAAGAAAATTTGTTCCTGATATGTTACGTTCACATGATTTTCTGGACTCTAGTTTATTAGTAGGTATACAAAATATTCTCAAGAAGCTTATTACATTCTCTACCTACTATGTAAGTACATAGTTGGTAGAGAAGGTGCTGTATTCCACCCAAAAATTCGATATTAAGATTTCATAGGAAACAAATGTTTTGAGGACCGTGACTTCAAGAAAAGAATTTTTAGAAAAAGGTCCGAGTGTGTATGTGTGGATAGCATAGCTCAAAATGAAAAGTCAGCTAATTACCAAACTTAGTATTTAAGTTTTGTATATTCAAAGGACGAAACACGAAGATTTTTAGAAAAATACCCCAACCCCAAACTACCCTTACATGGAAGATTTTCTAAAAAATGGCTCAAACGGTTTTGATCAAAATACCGTACATTAGGTAACATGGAAAATAGCCTGTATTTCTTCAATTTATTAAGAATAGCCTCTAAAGTTCTCTGCATTCTCGATGAGATTTGCATAACTGGTAAACCGTGAGAGACAGACAAAAGCTTACTGCACAAAAAATGTAGAACTCGTCAAAACACAATTTATGTCCCATATTTTTTGTTGTAGGGGAAACAGTTTCTGAGATACTTCTTGTTATTTGTTTCAATTTTAAAATATTTATATTCGGTTCAAACAGAAGGCATCAATGTGTATTTTGTTTTACTCCTGGCCATCAAAGATAACCGAATTTCAAGAACCAACGCATAGCGACAGCTTTAAAAATTGGACTATCGCGTTAGCCTAGTGTATTCCCTTAATTCCCTTCTAATTATAAGGTACTAAGTAATAAGACCAATCTGCTAATGTTTATCTCGATAAACATGAAGGAAATAGAGGAATAATGTTTTGTAAGAAGTTTGTTTGCAGAATATATGAATGGAACGTTTTAGATTTTTTTTTTCTACCTAATTCATTTTAATTGAGATAAACCCTTGCAGAAATAGCTGCATTACATATTTTCTTATACGGAGTGTTTCAATACAACACCGAACCAAGATATAGACGTCGTTCTATGTGATACGAAAATGTAGTTTTCGACACCAATTGTGGTATATCAATAAAATTAAGAGAATACACTACGCAAAAGGGATAGTCAAATAGTTTAAAACATGTCGCTATATGATTGAATTTTAAGTTCCTTTCTTTGCATGGCCAGGAGTAAAATAAAAGAAATGCGGAAGACTTACACTTCGAGGAAAATATAAGTATTTTAAAATTCAAACCAACAACAAGGAATATCTCGGAATAGGTTAGCTCAAGATCAAAACTGAACAGTCGTGTGCTTTGAAGAGATCTAAATTTGTGTATAGTGAGTTTAATCTATCACTTACTGTTCACCAGCTAAGCAAAAGCCATTCACAATGAAGAGGACTTCAGAGGCTATTCGTAGAAAATTCAAGATATATATTTTATTTTTCAAGTAAATATCTGTAATATACGGAATTTTAAACAAAATCGTTGAGCCATTTTTGAGAAAATCAACATTTTCGAAATTTTTCCATGTAAGTGGTAATTGGGGTGGGAGATTTTCTGGAAAATTTTTGTGTCGCGTCCTTGGGAGGCATTTAACTTAAATACCAAGTTTAGTATTAACAGACGTTTTATTTTTGAGTAATCCTGCCCACAGACTCACACGCGTGAACATTTTTTTCTAAAAATTGAATATGTATTTCCGATGAAATATCGGTATCAAATATTTGGGTAGAAGACACTACCTACCTTCTCTATCTACTATATACAATGTACATACATATTAACGGAAGAAATAACTACACTCACCAACAGCATCGGGTTTTTTATTATTATTATTGTTATTATTATTATTATTATTATTATTATTATTATAGCGGCGCCGTGGCAGAATAGTTAGACCGCCTAGGCGGTTCGGGTTCGATCCCAAGCGCCCGCATATGGGACTTATGGTGAACGAAACGGCGTCTGGTCGGGTTTTCTCCGGATCCTCCGGCTTCCCCCGCCACTCATTCCTCCCATTTCTCTACCATCACCTTTCCTATCATTCATTTCATATCTTCCACTTCCTCACGCTCATGCCTGGCTGTGGGCCGATCACTCGTTCCAGGTTCTTCATTCTGTGGTTACGTGCCGTTGGCTCCTCGACATACTTCTGACCCCTAGGCATTAGCTTGTGTAGGGGTGTCAGTCCTACATACGGGGGCTAAGCCGATTACGTAATGTATTATTATTATTATTATTATTATTATTATTATTATTATACATGAGAAGCATTCACGGAAAAGTAATTAAGTTACTTAAAACTCCAGAAATTATGCTGAAGTGCATAAATAAAATTGCAATTGATACAAGTCCTGGCCCAGATAAAGTTATTTTGAAAACATTAAACCTTTCAAGAACTGCTAAATTACAAGCTGGAATTTTGAATTGGGTGCTATAAACAGCATTTGTGCATTAACACAGTTGCAGGAATCTTGCGTATTGCTACTTCACAAAAGCGTTCGACTGCTCTGGTTTTCTTAGACGAGAGTAAGGCATTTGATACTATTTGCCTTAATTACCTGTGCTCAACAATTAAGTCTTCAGCACTTCCACAGCGTTAAAGGTTTTCTTTATACATTTATTGATGGGCAATGCCATTCAAATCCAAGTAAGTAGAGGAATATCACAGAAGGTCAAATTAAAAGAGGAGTCACGTAGAGTGACCGTCTCCCCCCACCAGTATTATTTAACCTGTGAATCAATCACATTAAATGAATTATCAGAGAAAAGTGTATCGGATTCAAATGGTTTCTGTTTGTCTTCTCAAACAGAGCCAATAACAATGTTCTGTTTTGCAGATGTCATAGTACTGATAGGAGAGGATTCTGAATCTGCTAATATCTTGGTCACATTGGTTATTGGCCTTCTTCAAGAAATACGCTTAAACACTAATGCTGGGAGGTCTAAAGCCATTCTCATAAACAAGGGAAAACTTGATGTCGGGATAATTAAGACCATACATGGTGATATTAATGGAATTTCTGCCACAGGAGAAGTCAAATATCTTGGCGTTTCTTTTAATCAATCCTTAACTTTTAATTCTAATAGCATTTTAACTAAACGTAAAAATAATCTAGACACGCTGTCTTCTACTCATATACAACAACTTTGCAAAGGTTGTCAGTAATAAATCAGTTCATTTGACCATCTTTAATTTATCAATTTCAAACCGCTAATGTGAACAAAATTCCTAACAACTTTCTGTTGACTGCAGACAAAATGATTCGCAATTCTGCGAAAGAAAATTTTCAGCTACCTAGTGACTCTCCGAATTCTATGATATATACATCTTGCAAACATAAATTACTTTCAATACTGAAAACTTCATGGAAAGTATATATTCAGTAACTGAATATTAACATAAAGCTGTAGTTACTGAACGATCCACACGTCAATGGGTGCAGCATTATAAAGTCATCAAGCCACTGCTTTTATGCTCACAACTGGAACGATCTGACTGTAAAACAGTCAGACAGTTGAGAAACATTACTTAATAAAGAATGCTGGGTGTTCTTATCCACATAAAGGAAAATGAGTGGGACTGTTCTGAGAAGTTACAGCTGCAAATACCCGGTTAAAAAGAGGACTTGAGCAGTTCAGCATGGAGAGACATAAAACGAATGCAATGGTAGCTCCAGTTCGCAGTATCCCTGGACGATCTTCAAGCGCAAACCACTGCGGAAACTGCAAAGAGTGCGAAACATTTCCCCATGTGCTTGGAAAACTTCCTCAGGGAAACTTCTTAAAGTTAAGAGACACAACAACATAAAATCCATCTTAACAAATGCATTTCGTCGAACTGGACTGGAAGTTTACGAGGAAGTTCACTGCCCCGCTGATGGTGGTAGTAATCTTCGCATTGAAACCCTTGCGATAAACAGAACAGAATGCAAAGCAGAGATAATCGACCCACTCATCGGTTTTGAGTTGAATAAAGACCAACTTCAAGAAGTACATCTCGAGAAACAGAAAATATCTGGCCCATACCATACCATACTTTATAAAGAACTTTACAACCTCAGAAAATAACAGTAGTAGCGAATTTTTTGGATCTCGAGGACCAATCACAAATATGTTTGTAAAAAGGAAGGCGAAGTATAAAATTAATTGACGAGATGAACAAGTAACCACACAGAACATCATACAATTATCCGCAGTCATTTTTCGAAATCATGTGTATGTTTTAAACATGTAAAATGTGTTATGATTTAGAAAACGCTTTGTTTTTGTAATTATTCTCTTTTATTGTTAAACTTTTATTGTTGTTGCACATCCTTTATTAACTTTGTTATAATTTATTGCACTAACTTAAGTTTTATATAACCATTATAACGTATGGCATTTTATATATAATATTCACTCATAACATTTCTGCTGTATAATTTCATATTTTATTTTGTGTCACTAGACAAACTTATTTACCAGTCAGACTAGTAAATAAAAACATTCTGGAAATTAAAAGTGTTGCAGCCGTTTTGGAAGTAATACAAACATGGATTTATAGAAATAAAAACAATATAATAGTTAAAACACCTTCACGGATGGACCTATGAAATATATACAGAATTGCTAGACTCATGAGCGATAATACATTGAGTAATGATGTAAAAACCATCTTAGGAAACATACAGTGTGTCAACAGCTATTTCTTTGGAAGGATTTAATTCTGACAGATGTCAGATTATAGGCGACATTACGAACCGGGATCTCACTTCAATGCCTAGCACGACATTTCCTCCTAAAAGTAATTTCCCGGATTTCCTCCGTGCCAATTCTGGCAGCTATTTGGGAGATACCCTAATTCGACCTGGACAGCTTCCTTTCCAATTTCCTTTCCGAAATTGATGATTTCATCTCATTCATCATCGGAGTCCGGTGGTGCAGTTGAAATGGGTGTATGGCACACAAAACTGGGGTCTTTTAGAGAACCCAATAATTCAATACACTAGCCTCACTCATCTACATGATGCATGAAATGGTTTCTATCTATCAATATATGAGTCTTAGTACGAGAGGACCAGGTATTTAAAATAAGTTTTTTTAAGCGATACTATTAATTAAATTATATTGGCAGAGATCATCGCAACATGTTTAAAATCCGTAAATATGTTGATAATCATAGACAGTAAATGTATTTTTATTTATTAATCTAACTCATAAATGACTTTATCTAGTGACACAGAATAAAATATACATAGAGGGGCTTTAACAAAAAATGTTATAAACCAGTATTACAAAGAAAAATACATTATAATACTTATATAACATTGTTTTGAGGACAAACTGTAACAAATATTATAAAAGATGTACAAAAACAACAAAAGTTATAAAAATAGAAGGGAATAATTACAAAAATAAAGCGATTTCTAAATTATAATATATTTCACGTTCTGTTTAAACAATACAAATTATTTAAAAAAATAGCTATGGAATGTTTTATGATGTTCTGTGTGACTGCTTGTTCACCACTTCTATTAATGTTATGCTTCGCCTTCCATTTCACAAACATATTTCTGATTGTTCGGCGAGATCCAAAAACTAGTACGTGAATAATAGTACAGTAATGCATCTGTGAAATTTGGAAACTACACAATGTATAATACACCTTGAAATTTATCAGCTATTACACGCAATAATAGCAATATTTCTGCTATGTTTCAGAATTCTAACTTTTATGGTAATTTATATAATAATGTTTACTGTCAAAATGTCTAGTTGTAGCTAATAAACATGATACACACGATGCAGTTTTAAAAGTTTTCAAAGAACATTTTAATTTTGAGTAAATGCTTTTTGAATAGTTGTATCACAATAGACTTTGTATTAAACTTTTATTATTCTAAAAAGTATCATTTTTGGTACTCTCCAAAACTCTTGTTCTTCAAAAGTTGATAATTTATTTCTCAAAATTGTGCAGTTATTTTGAAAAAGTATATGCTCATTGTATTTATTGTAGTTTTGAGAGACAGTAAAAGTTTAAAACAGATACTTTAACAACTTTGAATCGTTTAGTTTAGAGTATGGAAATGTCTGAAAGAGTGCTTGCGAGAAAACAAGGTTTAAAGTTGGGTTTGTCTGTTTATAGCAACTACTTATAGATTCAGATAATTTGTCGTTTTAATGCGCAAAGTGAAAAAACAATATATTTGCTTAAAGTATAGAATATACATTATTTTATTGTTGGTTTTTTAAAATGTTTCACTATGTTTGTGCAAGCTCCACAAATGCTTAACACCAGAGCATGCTGAAAGGTATTTATTTCCTATTGTGACCATAGCACACTGTCAAGGATTATTCTGAAGTATTGAACTGGTGGCTTATCATCAGATAGCGCTGAATCAGTCAAACTCAAATGGATGGATCGGTGAAGAGGTGCAAAACTATATAAATTCTAAATTCTTGTTTGTGTGTTTGTTTAACGACCTTTATCCTGGTTTGCCATATTGGACGATGAATGATGCTAAAATGATTTCAGGGTCCATGCTTAAACTTACTCAACATTCGCTTTCTCAGGATAAGGGAAACCCCCGAAAGAACCTTATCCGGTAACTCACCCTCAGTCAGATTCGAACTCACGACCTCTTAAATGTGAGGCTGACACCTTACACCCACGCTATTCTTTGTTAATTTAGTATTAATCCTATTCTTTAGGAACACTTTCGGGCATGACTTTTACTTTCCCTGCCATCTATCTCTAAAAGTAGACAGGCAGAAGTCTACTCCATTCAAAATGTCTGTCTGTGTGTGTTTATTGCCTGAGCCTTCGTAGAGCGTAGCTCAAATAAAAATGCCGGATCTGGGTATTTAAGTTCAGTAGCACCAAAGTTACGACACAGGCAACCACCCAAACCGCGTGCCCTCAAAGAGTTGCTGGACTAAAGCTCTCGATAGATCTTGTTTGCATTTCCTTTGAGTGAATGAATACTACTGCTGGGACAAAAATAACACAACTATTTGAAACTGTTTCACCACTAAAACTGTTTCATACAAACACTTCTGGAAATTGCGTGCATTGACTTGTTCTTTCACGTATCGCTTCCCCACAACAGATTCATGCAACCGCAACGCCTGAGAAGTTGGTTCACTTATTGCAACAGTTGCTGTGTGCGGTTGTGGTGTTCCACTGGCGTAAACATTTTGTCATTGTTTACCGCCTTTGTACCTTAGCGCGCGGCCTCATATAATTCGCGAAATTCGAATATACTAATTAAACTCATCCCCTCTCGTTAACATGCATCAATGCTTTGCTTCCGTTATTTGATAATTTCCTCTTCAGTGCACCTAGTGGGTGGTTGCATTTGGCGCATTGTGATTTTATCGATGAACTGTATTTACCTCTATAGTATTTGGTGGTACACAACATGTCTGCAACAGTTTAGGGAATTTCTGTTGCAGGAAACAGTTATTGCGAAACTGTTTCGTGGTGGTAACAGAAACAGATTAAACTGTTTTGCAAAAACAACAAGTTTTCCCACCACTAATGAATACAATATTCCATAGAACCTTGCGTCTATATTAAACATGCAAGACAATGGAAAACTACTCATGTAACATGCAGTGTTAACTAAGTTGTACATGAAGCTGATTTAACTGACGCTCTGAATCACGTTTGGTGACTCATTCTTAGGCATTTCACTTACCTACTTCGGTGCCCAAAATATGTGAATTCACAGAAACCAGTCAGAACTTATGACGTAAGAAAATACAGCTCATGGAAGTATGTTCTATCCTTGATTAACTACGCAATATACAACTCATAGCATTAACAAGATAGCATTTTTGCATATCAAATAGAAACAATTTCAGAATTGCCATACAATGCAAAGTTGATTACTTAGATTTATGCATACAAAAATACTAATAAGAAAATTATTCAGTGAACAAGCTAGCACATTCATTTTTTATAAAATGAGGATCGAGTATCGGTGCTTATTAATCATATCGAGTATCAAGAAATAATAATATCGCCCCATTACTAAGAGTTATGTTTATTAATTGTGTTGTAAGCCTGACTTTCAGTGCTGAACTTTATTTTTGTGAATTTTGATAAAGGAATTTTATTTTAAGGAAAATCTAGATGAGGAGTTGCTCTTATGCATTCTTCTTCTTTTGACTTAAGGGATTAGGCAATAATGCCTGTTCCGTCTTCATAACCATCTCTCATGCATTTTAAATGAAATTATACAGACTTGATAAAATAGTAATAATAATAATAATAATAATAATAATAATAATAATTTTATTATTATCCTATTACACCTAATTTGTTACTGTTACAATCACGGGTTAGTTGTTCAACAATGACAAAAAGCTCTTTATAACAAAAAAGTAAACCAGAATTAACACAAGTAGTTTTAAATGCATTTAGTTGGTTAAATACTCCCACATATAGGAGGTAGCAGGGTCGCTTCCCGTGGCTAGCCTATCTGACCTATGGCATAATCGGGGGTTTCCCCGGGTCGCCAGGCGAATGCTGGGTACGTTTCTTTCATCCCCCTGATTTTCCTGTCTCTCCATGTCGCTTCCATTGTCGTTCCATTCATCCTTCATCCCGCTGGTTTCTTCCAGGGTTGAAAGTGTCGGATGATGTTCGGTGCGGCGTGGCAAGGGAAATGGATGCTCAAAGTGACCATGTCCGTCCCCCAATTTCGGCTAGTTGCCGGGATAAGGACCGCTCATGGTGGGGCATCGGACCCTATGTGAGGTGGGGCTCCGGCTTGTCCGACTAACGAGGTGCTGCAATCTGGGAAGTTTAGGAGTTCCTGTCTCTGCTGTGCTGCTGCTCGTGGTTCCGGCCACCCGGTGTATCCTCTCACTTCATTCCTCCCTCCCGGGGACGTCCCTCATAGGGCACAATTACAATAGCCTCAGTTTCGCTGCCGAGACCCCTCCGGCCATCAAAGGCCTAAATAAATGATCTAAACTTTTTGTTATTGGTTTTCAGCTTTTGTATCTCTATAACCTACGGAAAACTACACATTGATAGTTTTGACAAAATATCCCACTTTTTCACTTCAATGTGCCTTAGAATTTATATATTAGCTTTATAAACGTATTTCATATGAGGTAAAATTTTAGAATTATTGGTTTCTTGTATGACTAAATTATCGTATGAGGTTGCACATTGTAAATCAAAATAATTGATTACTTTAATATGTTATGTATAATCTTAACCTAACTGAAAAAATATGGAACCTAGGTTACAATTGATATATAGTATTACATATTAATACCTCTTACTTTTAACTTAGCTTCTATATACTTTGAATTAACTATAGCTTATCCTTCTAATATGTTTCTTATTTTCTGTTTTGTATTAATCTGAATATGATTTACAAGTATCACCACTGCGTTCAGTAATTAGGCAAACAAAAAGTTCGAATGGCCTTAGCTCTACTCCATGAACAAGTAAATAAATAATAAAAAGGTGGTTTTGAATAAACGTATGACATTACTAAAAGTCAGTGTTCTCAAAAGATCAGATGTTGTTTACGAGTTTGTAACTTTAGACATGGCAAAGAATAAGTTAGTATGAGATGAAGATATTTTCCAAAATTTGTAGAGAATAAATTAATATAAATAATACTCACTCTTGTACAAACTACGCGTTCAAACGCCCATTCTTCCATCTACGTCATGGTAATCGAGATAAAAGATACCATAAATTATTGTCTTACTTCCTTTTAGGTACAAGAGGATTAGGAGAATACAGCAGGCTTCAACCGATAGTCAAATTCTTCAAGAGCGCGTCTTTATGTTATAGATTTGAAGTTGTATCCTCTTTGCATGGCCAATAGAAAATAAATTATTGACTTCCCATTTGGAAAAGAAAATTTAGGTTTGGAAAATTCTAACTCATAACAGGAAATATCTTGAAAATGGTTAGCTTAAAAAATATATTGCGTGGCTTAATAAATCTACATTTTCTGTGCTAAGATTTCCTCTATCTCTTACACTTGACCAGTTATGCAAAAGTCATTCAGAAATAATAGAACTTCAGAGGCTGTTACCACAAAATTCAACTTATATATTTCATTTGTTCTGAAAATATCTTAGATATATGCTATTTTAATCAAAATCGTTAGAGCCCTTTTACAGAAAATCAATTTCAATTGATTTCCCATGTAGTTTGGGTTTGGGGATATTCTTAAAAATGTTCATAATGTATTCTTGGAAGATATTAAGTTTGGCATTAACGGAATTTTCTTTTCTGAGTTATACTGCTCACAAAAACACGCATAGACATAATATGTATACCGATTTTTTTCTTCTAAGAATGGATTTTATGGGTTCAGGGATCGTCAAATCTGTGAAATGTGGACAATATTTCGCCTATTTATTCTAAGTAGTACAGAAAGTAAGTATATGAATAGGTACATATTATTTAATACCTGTGAAGTTTGGCAGCATATATTTTTTGTTTATTTTGTTCTTTTTTACACAACCCGTGTGTAGGACAGGAGTTGGATAGGTAGAGTCAGACTGAAAAATTCAATGCCATAGCCGGAATTTGACTCACGGATCTCCTGATCTCTAGCCAGTTGCTCTGCCACTGAGCTAACATGGCAACATGCCGGCATAGCATTGAATTTCTCAACTAACTTGTATGTTTCCCGGTAAACCACAAGGTGGTCTCAAATTATTTTCGAGATGACAACCCCAATGGCGACTTACAATGTTGTAATTACTTTAAGTCCCAGGATTCATAGTATACATTTTATTTCTTTTTTCTTTTCGATATATTCGGAAAGGTTATATTTTTAAGAGCGGTTTTGAATATTTTAAAAAATGTTTCATAGTTATTAGTTTTTCTTCATTGCCTTCTAGTATTTCTCGTTTATTTTCCTTCTGTGTTGCTACCATTGCAGGCTTAAATTCAGAACCCTCCCTTAAGAGAGTATTGAGCAGTGATACTTTTGTTCAGCTTTAACATATCTTTCTCTTTCAGGCTAGACGGAGGAAGATTTCGAGATTACTGGAGCTTAAATGCTGTTAACGTAACATTATCGCCACCTGAATCAAAAGGTATCATAGATACTCTGATTGTAGCAAACAATCTTCTTAGGAAGACAAAACAAATGACACTCAAGATTTCCGACGCTATCTGAAGTCTTAAGACAGTTTCCATTATCCCATTGTGTTCCTCCTGCCCTCGCAGGGGCAGACAAGCTCTGTGAAACAGTAAGAGACGTATAATAAGATAACATGGATATCAGCATCTGTTTGTTAATTACAGCGCAGTGGGAGGAAAACAGAATGGCAAGTATTATTAATTATAATAGAGAGGAAGAGAGAAGATTGTTTCTGTCAGATAGGACCCACAGACTCCCTGTTGAAAATCAGTCATTATCATACCGCTTAATGAAAGCTTTTTCTGCTTCACAACGTGCCCCCACCCTGCCACAACCAATAGGGACTCCAAAGGAGTTCTTGCGGTGTCACAGGAAATTCACAAGTGGAAATCGGATTACGTTTCACAAATAGCTGCT
The DNA here is from genome assembly GCA_030762935.1 of Hymenopus coronatus. NCBI lineage: Eukaryota > Metazoa > Arthropoda > Insecta > Mantodea > Hymenopodidae > Hymenopus > Hymenopus coronatus. The sequence continues at coordinate 497,554,375 of CM060900.1, read as the reverse complement.
TTACTAATGGCACTAGAGCTGCACGGTTCGTCTACGGAAGGATGTCTGTTGATTGCTCTTCAGCTATCACAGTCTTCTCTAACACAATCATTAGAAAGTAGGTAAAAACTTATATGAATCCATTAAGGGGACAGTTAACTGAAAATCCGAATTTTTGGACCAAATTTGAGATTTTTGTTTATATAACTAAGCAACTCTCTATTTGATATTGATTTAATTGTTTGTTTTTTTTTCACACAAGCCGTGTGTAGGATAGGAGCTGGATATGTAGAGTCAGACTGAAAAATTCAATGCAACAGCTGGGATTTGAACCACGGATCTCCCGGTCTCTAGCCGGTTGCTCAAATCCCGGCTATGGCCTTGAATTTTTCAGTCTGATTCTACCTATCCAACTCCTGTCCTACACACGATTTGTGTGAAAAAACAATTAAATTAATATTTAAGCTTTTCTCAAACGGGAAGACAACTTTTCCATCATCGCTCTTTTGTTTTACTCCTGGCCATGCAAAGAGAATCGAACTTCAATTATTCATATAGCGACCAAATTTTAAAGGTTTTGACTATCGCATTAGCCTAGTGTATTCCCCTATTTCCCTTCAGCTTTGAAGGAAGCAACTGACAAGACAATTTCTGCTAATTTTGTCTCGATTAGCATGAATACAGATAAGAGAATAATCTTTTATAAGAATAGTTTGTGTGCAGAACAAATAAAAAGAGTTATGTGAATGGATCACATCCAATTTTTCACCAGGTTAAATACCAAAACGAAAGAAATTGCATATATTTCTAAGGGTGCTTTATTTAACTAACAAATTAAAAGAAATAGAACTTTATTCATGTTAAAACTTATACTGGGTTTCCATGAATTCGCGCACCAATTCTCAATTTTATATCCATGCAAAAACTTGGAGACACGAACATTATAGCATGCATGCTCTAAGTTAAATAGTTCGCAAGTTTTTGCCATAGAAAGTTAGTCAACGAAAAGATACGATTTTGCATCTAGAGGTATACAGTTTTCAGTATACTATATACTCCTTCTTACGCCTGTTTTCTTATACAAATGCACGATATTCTATTAGGCGTCAGTAATGTGTCATCTCCAAAACTCCCGTCCACACTGCCCAGTTGTTCAGCGTTCGTCATAGTCAGCTTACCCTCCCGTAAGCAGGACTGACACCGCAGCGGATGCCTAGGGGTCATAAGCCTATCGGGGAGCCAACGGCACGGAGCCACAGAATGGAAAACCTGGAACGAGTGGTCGGCCTGTAGCCAGGCATGAACGTGAGGAAGTGAATGATATGATATGCAGGCGAAATGGATGACATGAAAGATGATGATAGAGCAATTGGCGGAATGAGTAGCGGGGGAAGCCGGAGAGAACCCGCCAGGCGCCGCTTCGAACACCACAAATCCCACATGCGGGCGCGTGGGATCAAATCCGGGCCGCCTAGGTGGGAGGTGAGCTGTCTAACCACTCGGCCATGGCGCCTTAGATATTCCTTATGGGACTTAAATCTTGCTGGATGTATACAACAGAAGTTTGTCGTCCACACCTGTACGGAGGTTTTAAATAAAACAATCCTTAATTTGGAGACGCATTAGAAGAAGATGATGATAAAACCTGAGTGGTCTCTCTCAGGCCGCACATTAGGCTGTTAGAGCCCTTTGCACCCCATAAACTAGCCTTCAATCAGTCCAATGGTCCCAATAAACTGGACCACGTTCCTGATGTATGCCGCTCTTGTGAAAAGCAAATGGGCCACATCCACATAAAATGTGCTGGAAGGTTTCAAAGTCCATCCCGCGTTTCCTGCACATGGGGTCCTCAATAAGCCTCATTGTGCATAAGAGTCTTCTCAGAGTGTTGTGTGAGATAGCCAGTAATCACTCTGAGACTGGTTCTAGTTAGATTCAAAAGACCCTCACTAGTAAAATCATGGGCCCGTCTGGCGGTATTTGGCTTTTACCAAATCTAAAGATGAGCCCTAGCTGTGAGCTGAGAACTCATACTTGACACTTCTGGGAACTCGCCGCAAAAGGGGTCGGGTCCTACAAACACAGGCCTTGCTTCCATCTTAGCCAGCCTCTCCTCCATCTCATTACCTCTGACACCCACATGGCCAGGAACTCAGAGAAGAGGAACCTCTCCACGGAAATAAAGTCCATCCAACATGTTTTGGTACTCCCACACCAATTTGGATGTCACTTTATCCGCCGTAAGAATTATTGCTGCCTGACAATCTAAGCAGATACGGCATGATATTTTGTCGAAATTCTTTAGCAGCAAAAATTTTTTTTTGATTCTTTCTGAAAATGTTGGGAAATAAAAATTTTAAATAATGTTCTAGAATGCAACGTTTAATCGTTCACACCTCACTAAATTTGATCATGGTTTCCACACTGTTGTACAGTTTCAATAGTTTTACATTTTTTTCGACATCATTAAGTGTTTTTAGTTAAGTATAAATGTTTTGATATGTTACAGTTTTTTTTTAATTCTTACGCGTTTTCAACTAGTTTAGAAGCATATTGTTTGTATGACAGAGATCAAAAGAGAGATTATCTTCTATGCGAATGCACGTTATTAAACCGGGAGCGCAAAAAAAGGCGAGTGTAAAATTATGAAACAATTATGAAGGGAAAAATAGCAACTCTCTTGTGTGCTTTCTTAAAAATATTCTTTTGAGCGGTTTAAAGAAGAACATTTTAACACAGTTAATAGCAATAAAAATAATAATAATAATAATAATAATAATAATAATAATAATAATAATAATAATAATAATAATAATAATAATAATAATAATAATATATAATAATCATAATAATAATGATAATAATAATAATAATAATAATAATAATAATAATAATAATAGCTAAAAGGTTACGTTTGTAAACATTTCTAGCTATATTAAAACCTTCGAGAAAAATTGTTCCTCTTTCCTGAGCCTTTCCTATTGATTACGTGACAGGTGAGCGACGGGTTTTGAGATTTCTTCGAGGCTAGGCTAGGCTATGCTAGGTTAGGTTAAGTTAGGTGTGTGTGAATGAACTGGATCGAAATAAGGGGTAAAAATGGACTTTCTGTAAGTCGGTTCTGCTTTCCAATGCGAAATGCACAATCTTCCGTTCGTTGTGTCTGCTTGCGCATGGGCATCCATGTTGGTCAATCGACCAATGGTAGAGTCAAATCTAAAACTGAACTAGAATCTGCAACGTCGCAGTCGACACAGCTATGGACCAGCTCAGGTTAAATATATCGTCTATCTTGTGTATGAAATCGAACTGATGTGGGAACATGTCACGTATAAACAATTAGAAGAGATACAAAAAGTAAAAGCCAGATACCTCCAGAAAGTTCTAGAAGTATCTCAGAGCACAAGATAGAGGCTGGTCTATGAACTCACCAGAGAAACCTTCCTAATAGAGGATCTGTGAATCACACTGCTATTGCCTTCTAGTCAAGTCTACAATGCACTTCTAAACGACTTGCTAGGAAAGTAAAAGGACATAGCAATGGAGTTCTATGCAGCCTGTGCGATGCAAGAGAGAGGATGGACAGTTGAACTATGAAATGCGTCATGTGGCAACAACATGGTTGCTACCATAAGGTGTGTTCCAAGAAAGGTTTTCACAAACCTAGTGATACGTGTATGCCCAGAGAAATGTGAAAAATACCACATACTCGTGTGCAAAAAATATATATATATATATATATGCAAAGTTTACTTTAAACACGAAATTTTCCCACCTTGTACGCAAGGAACTTGTTGAAAGGTTTCGACATTCTGTACTACCCGCAAGAACTACATGCGTTGTTCGTACATAAGCTCGAGGCTGGGGGTTCTGCTTTAGACAGGAAATATTCAAGGAGAAGCTCCGTTTTAACGGGAAATATACTATATGAAATCGGTGTCAGAGTACTCACCTCGAAAATCACTGCAAAACTACCTCATTAAACAGATGCGTATCCGTATTCCGAGAGAAACGCTACACCTCTGTTAAAAACCCAAACCCCTCACTATATACGATGCACGATATTTTTACCGGAAATTGTGTCTGTTTGGGAGCAGAAGATCAACACTTCATGCATTTACTAAAAGGTAAGGATTTTAGTGCACCTTGCTGGCACCACTTTCCCGGTAAGTCACAATTCTCTCGTGCGGTAGAGAAAGGCCGAAAGAGGATTTACCTTATAATTTAAAGACCCAATATTACAATAGTCAATGAGTTGTTGCACACGATGCGTAAATCGTAATTTTGAACAATTAAAACATTACTGCTTCATTAAAATATATATAATATGCAATTATAGCCGGTTTTGTCCATTGATATCCACTATTTACAGGATTATCCCTTAATCCAAACTGATTAAAAGCTCAATTTTTAACAATATTTGTAGGAGTTAATTTAACATTTTTCCTCAACACTTTCCGACCTATAGAACCTTTCAATCTTCTTTTTATTAGGGGAAAAGCTTCTTAATTGTTCAAATATGATTTTTGTCACAAATTGGTCTTAGATATTAAATGTATCATTGCACATCTTGGGGAATTTTAAAGTGTGGTAAAACCACATGTCAGTTTTTCAAGTTCATTCTCTCTGAGTTTCTGCTGCAATTAATAATATCGTGTACAATCAGTATCGTATTACATTTTCATGTGCAAAAGGTAACAAAAATTAAATTAGAGCAAAAGACAATGGAAGTAAATACTATTATAGATTCCGCAAAATCGACGACCCTATGCACATGTAGAACAGGAGACCACATTTATACGACTGCAGCATGTTGAACAACCAAAGGAAATAATTAAGCACAAAAATAAGAAAGAAAGAAAGAAAGAAGGAAAATGGCCATAAAGTAAACCAGCACTAGCAGAAGAGCTTCTAAAATATTTCCTAGAAATATTAACCTAGAAAGTGTATAATATCTAAAACAAAACTGTAACTTAACCTCACATAAACAAAACAAGTGTTAAGCACAGGAAATCAGACATTAGTATAGCTAATGTAATGGAACATGTAGATGATTAAAGCTATTTAAAAAAAATGGAAGTATATACATGTCACTATACCACGCGCTGATTCCTTGCACTTGACAGTTAGGAGTTAAGTTGGTACATCCACAGAAAACAGATGAAAAGCTTTACCCGTTTTACTTTCTGAACCAATCACAAAGAAGCATTCCGGTCGGTCGGTCAGACAGCGGAAACGCATCTAGATGCCGCACCGTTGTAATATCTGGCTATTTCCAACCACGTGCTGAGTTTGTAAACTCCTAACACGTGCGTTGAGCTGTTCTGTACATGATACGTATTATTCGCTAATATTTATATTTGTTGATAGTGTTTTGGTGTTCGTACGTGAGGGAACATAACAAGACTTTCACAATTATAGAGGTGGATAAACTTTTGCGGGAAGGTGTGGCGAGAGTGGAAGCAGAAAGTGAATCATGTTCACAAAATAGTATAAAAAGCACAGGAACTAGACGGACTCATCAGTGAATGGGAACCACTAGTGATATGTCTTGGTGACGACGACGATGATGATGATGATGATGACAATGACGATGATGCTTCGGAGAATGATGACGACGGAAACTTGGATGCAATTGAGCCATTAAAATTCTAAACCGGTGAAAATCATTTCGATATACATTTCTCTCATTGTAACAAGCTATTTTGTATTTTTGTTTAATATACATAATGCATGCTACATGCGTTACAGTATCACTGCTATTTTCAGTTGACATCGATAATAACGAATTAGTTTTATTATTCGTCGGCATCCATTTACTATGTGCACTCTTTATATTCGTCTTTACACACGATAGAGACAATTGTAATTAGCTGTTGTTGTTTACTATTACTGTGGCAACGCCGCAAAGGCAGCATAGCCAACCTTACGCGAAACCACCCGAACTGTCAAGTGCAAGGATTCGGCGGCGGGGGTATAGGTCGTGTGATCAAGGGCATTTAAATGGCTTGAATCTTTAAAAGCTGCTGACAGTAGAACCCATACTATTTAATTTAAAGTAAACTTTCGAAATAGTTTTAGTCATAAAAACTGAAATTTCTGCTTTAGGTACTCTTAACCCGTGTCTTAATGGCGGGAAAACCATATTTTAACCTAGTATTCAGATTAATCTATGAAATGAATACTAAACCTGGAAGAAATTAAAATGAGCAAAGAGTCCCATAGCATTAGAGATTTGTTAAACTTGTCATGTGTGTGAAAGTGCTTCGTTCAGAAGTTACACTTTCTCAGACACACAGGAACATCTTGTGAAGTAGGAAAGTGTGGGGTAAGAGACAAGGAATGTTAGAGGAGCTAGAGAACAAGTTTTGTGTCTTCAAATTACGTCAAAGATCTAGCGACTTCAAAGGGACTTTTCGCATAAAACTCGTCTCAGCAGGAAGCAAAGGAAGTAAAACCAGAAGATGAGGATAAAATGGGCGTACACAATTCCAATGAACACTGGGTTCTTTATATTGGCTCACTAACAGACATTTCAATTTCTCCCAGATACTCAATTACTTGGTCATTACCGTCTGCGCTTGAAGCCGAAGAAAATGTTTAATTCCCTCCTCCCCATCCCAGAAAAACACATTTGTAGCGTTTATAGAGTATACTTGCTTCAGAAACCGCTTCAAAATGGAGTACGTTAAAGTACCTAAATAGTTTTGAAGCAATAAAACTTTTCGCTTCATACCTAAAACACTGTTGATAATAGCACTCAACATTCCATTAACCAACGACAGGAGAGTATGCTAGACAAGGGACCAATCAAAGCCTACTACACAATAGTAACGCACCTTCGTATACTGCATTGATAAAATTTCATCGTAGTGCGCTTGTTTTTAATGTATGGAAATGTATTGTGTGAGATCGCCAAGGTCATGATCTCAATAATTAGAATTCGCGCTTTGATAGTAAAAACATTACTAATATAACTCCAGCTATAGAGAGTTAGCGCCTGAATTTATCTAATTTAAAGGTCCCACACATTTGTTTCCTATTTATAAGCATGCAACAGCATCTACAAATAAGTGAGACAAAAATGGCTGCAGCTAAACCAGATAAGATCTTAATAAATATACTTTCCGTGTTATTATCAAACCCAGTAGAACTTGTGTCATTAGATTTCCATAACAATTTAATTTTAGTTTCAAACTCATTAATTTCTATTAGTCCTTATTTAAGGGAGCACAGGAGTACTTTTTCAACTATTTTGGCAAAAAGAATTTATTTTGATGCAAAGAATGCACCCTACGTTAAACTACATATCTGCGAAATTTTAGAACCTCAGGGCGGATGTAACACATGTTAGGACGCCATTTTTAACCCACTGCGTCACTTAAATTACACTCTGAGATAATGCCTAGTTCACCCAATTCCAGTTTTTATATTTATTTCCCCATTTTCAAACCTATCCTCTGCCATAAAACTTAAGTTACTCTTTGAAAATGTTTCACAATACTCTTTAGGTAAGTGAATAATAAAGCATCTGGTTGGAAATTTGATATCAGTCATAGTTTATTTTTTTGAAAATAAACATAACTTTTTCGTATTTTTTTCGCAATAAAACATTTTTAAAGAAACACTGTTAAATCTGTGATAGTTTCCAACTGGTAATTTGTTTCAAAGGTATTAAGGGATGTAACTGTAGAAAGTGCATCTCTAGTACAATATCTGTCGCGGGAGATACCTTAATTTTAACTAGGTTTCGAACACGGTTGCAGTTTGGCTGTAAAATAGTTACGTGCACACAGGGTTTCCCCTCCCCAAGCACCGCCGGTTACTTACTCTAAGGAAGCGATCAGTACGTATACAGTCTGTTTTGAAGCTACAAAGGCCAATAGAAGACGTTTTTCTTTTGATACATTCAGAATATATATTGTAGTCCATTGCAATAGTTCTCCATACTTGTAAATCACATATGAAAGTGATTGTTTGAACTGCCACAGTGCAAGTTTATTACATTTTCATAATGTTTATGCTTTCTAATAAAAAGTTATGTTTACTACAGAGCTTTATTCTTACGTCTGTGCACACCTATACCTATTGCACAAACGAGGCAGTGCACGGGACTATTGCCTCTCCACTCTCCGCTCGCTTGTAAACAACATGCTAGTTTACGAAAAGTTTACTTAACCTCAAGTAATGTCTGAAGCCTTATTATATCAAATAGAATTGATGTACACTAATTAATATCTGAAGACTGCAATTGAAATTGAACTGAATTTGTACACACATTTCTTTAATTCCTAATAATGCCTGAATAAAAAATTAAATCTGTGGATGTAATACTTTATAAAATCACATTTATCACTTCGGCGATTCATTAAACTAGCATTACTTTGCAGTTGATAGTACTATTCAGCAATTTTAAAGTATTTTGTGTGTCTATTTTATAAATGAGTGAATGTGCCTAATTTGAAGCGCTGAATTCGATTTCCTCTAGCACGTCGCATTACTTAGATACAGAGCACAAATACAAATACAACTCGATTTATAATACTTGATTAAGGATCTAGCACTGAAAATAGATTAGTTTTCATTTTCAAGATAACGTTTTAGTAATTCATTTCTTATTTCTATGACACCCAAACCACAATTTTTAATTAAACTACGTAAGTAAACTCCTACAATACAGAGGCAGGGCGTTTCGCCCGGGACTGGCATTCGGGAGGCGTGGGCTCGATTCCCGCGGTCATCTCTCTGAACAATAGGCATTTTCGGGTCAGCAAGGGAATGCTGGGAGGCTCATAAGTTCCGAAATTCCTGTCCCTTCATTTCATCCCAACCGCTCTCGTTCAGAAAAAAAAAGGACGCTCTTTAACTACTGCGGTTCTCAGTGTCCCATTCTAAGATATACTGGGCGTGAAACAGCGCTTAATTTTGCTCAGAGGCATCTTTATCAGGCTTGAGGTTCTTTTACATGCCGTAAACCTACGACACGTGACCAACGGCTTAAATTCCAATTCGAAGGAAGCCATGCTAATGATTTTTACGCCCGAAAAAATTAATCGTCCTCCGCAGGATTTGAGCCTGCGAACTGGGTATATGAAGTTAGCATTGTAACCACTACACCACCGAGGGCGACGTTCTCTTTCAGGGTTGTAAGTGTCGGCGGGACTGTGGTGGCGGCGTCCCTTCGTGGTGGTGAATGCGGTTTGGTAATACAGGTCTCATCGGCAAGGTGGCGCTGGCGTCGTCTGTAGGACTTGGGAAGTTCGGTCAGTTCAGGGTACGGGGACCTAGCGCTCCCCGCGTTGAGATGAAGAACAGGTTGGACTATGTTAGGGACCCATCATGGCGAATCTTTCCCGCGGCCCGGCTTCGGGCTCTCGTCAAGTACTCTCATATCCTCCTCTAGGGTCTGACGCAAAATAAGCCCATGGTGGGTGCAGTGTAGAACCACTCCGGCATATACCAACCAACCAAAGAGTACAGTAATAAAAAAAGTATATATCATATGTCTAACCGATGCACACGTACTCCATTTCGCAATAAAATCACCCAGCATGTTTGATCAAATGAACCTATGATTTTTCTTTGTATAATTTTCATAAGTCTCTAAGAAAAACCAGCAATAACCCCTCATCACTCTTGGATTCCAGCGTTTCATACAACCTGTCCTATTGAACGCGTTTAGACTGCTCGACACCAACTGCGTTCAAAAGTTCTGGGAAAAAAACTCCAAAGTTCATGTATAAAAACCTAATTTATTTGACATAGTGCAAGCAAAGTTCTGTTAGTTTCCAGCAGACTACATACGGAACCATGTACAACCGTTTTGAAGGAGGGCCAAGTAGTGTACTCTAGATTTGTAGGCATTTTACCAAACATTGTATCGTTCATCGCTTTCCTTACTGTGTTTCAGCAAATATGCCTTCTTTTTATAAGTTTAGAAACATTGTTTCAAATGGCTGAAGGCCTTACTCAATTTATCAATTTCCTTTACGAAGTTTCTGTCAAAACTCTGCTAATTACGAAGCGCAGTCATGATTTCTGGACCCAAACAACTGAATATATCTCACATTGTATTTTCCACATAGGTATAACTTCCTCAAATGGCCAACTTTCTCTTGATGTTTCCCAGAGTCACAAAAACAACAGTAGTTTGTAAACCTATCCTGTAAGCCATATTTTATACAGGGGGTCACAAAAATTGTACTTCCGGTGAAATCTCGGTATAGCTGTTTTGGGTAGAATGCAATACCTACCTTCTCAATCTACTATCTACATTTACATACGTGCTAGAAAAAGTTGCGATGGTTTTCGTTATAGGTTGGTTTCAAGGGGTTCCAGGTTAAAAACCCGCGTGACGGTTCGGGAGATTAAGGAATGGTGAGGAAATGTGGACGCCCTAGCTCAGGGTTTGGAATCTTTCTCAGGAATGGTGTTAAGAGACAATTGGTATACTTTGAGTTCACCATTACTGTTCAGCTCATCTCTTTTCTTTGATATTATCACACATTCCTCCTAAGTTCTTCCCTTTCAGACACTACCAGCTCCCAAAACTTGTGACATGTTATGCAGTAGTAATTAACACTGTTTCTGTAACGGACATAAAGGCAGGCCCGTCCGTCTCTCCCGCTGAATCATAAAATATTTTAGATAAAGGACCATGTGCGTGTGTAGACAGCAAACTCAAAAACGGAAAGTCCGTTACATATCAAACTGATATTTAAGTTCAATATCTTCCAAAGATGCGATACGAAGATTTTCAGGAACATCCCTCCAACCCAGCTTCCCTTTACAGGGATACATCTTTAGAAAATTGTGATTTTCTCAAAAATGGCTTTAACGATTTTGATTAAAATACCATATATTTAAGATATTTTTGTGACAAACGAAATGTATGTATAGAATTTTCTGGGAATAGCCTCTGAAGAACTCTTCACTCTGGATGACTTTTGCATAACTGGTAAACCGTAAGATGTAGACAAAAGCTTACTACAAAAAAATGTAGATCTTGTTAAAACTCACAATTTGTCATATACTTTTTTTATATTTTACTTTTATTTTTATAGTATTTGTTTATTTGTTGTGGAGTTAACGGTGTCCGAGATATTCTTTGTTATTGGTTTCAATTCTAAAGTACTTAAACTTTTCTCAATCGGAAACTCATCTTTCGTTTCATCTCTAGTTTGTTTTACTCCTGGTCATGAAAAAGAGAACATTGTTGCAATTCCTTCAGTTAGCCGCCAGGGTTTTAAAAGATTTGATTTTTGCTTTAGTTGGTGTATCTCCTTATTTTTTTCCACTTACAAGGAAGCTGGTAATAAGACCAATTTTGCTGATGTTTATATCGATTAGCATGATGTACATAAATTGTTCTTGGCTTACCTCTTTGCGAAGGAGTTTCATGGACTAATATCTTCAGCTACTTTCCTTTTAGTACTATTTATATTGATATGTCAGTTTTCCATCGCTTATGCAGTCATTTATATACTGTACGTTTTGTTCTATGATCACATGTCGTTTGAATCACCTTTTATAAGGTATTTATAGATTTTAACACACACGTTCACCTCCTAACACCTTCCTTCAACATTTTTGAAGGTTAAGTTTATAGTTCCCTAACGAAATCAATTGCTTGCCTCTTTCACTTATGTTTTTTTTTTTTTTTTTTTTTTTTTTCCACGTTTGGTATTGTCCACACACACACACGTCCAACTCCCTTAGCTGGCGAAATTTAATTTATTAAATATCGGACCTTACCATTCAGAGCAGTGTTTTATATAATACATGATAGTTTGCCAATGAGACCGACTCGTAATGGGCAAATTCTGCATCAGATGTCCTATTTGGACAGGTTCAAACCTTTGGTTTGTAGCGGGAAAATACGTCTTTTCAAGGTTTGGTAAATAGCTATTCTGTGAATCTCATAGTTCCGTACACGGTCTCGCTTCTCTGAATAAGTTTATCGGCATTTTAATGCGGCATTCGTGAAATTGGCAAGAAAATGAGAGCTAACCGATGAAGAGATTGTTCAGTTGCTTCAAGAATCTGATGAAATTTACAGTGATGTGGAGTTATCTAGCAGTGGAGAGAAAATGTGTGAATCGGGTGATTTTGAATACAAATGTGATACAAGTGCTCAAAGTGATGATGGTCTGACTTCTTAAACTGTGTTGATGAAAGTAATTATGACCCTGGACATGTTTAAATTCCAGTTATCAGCATTAAAAAAGATCCTTTTTTGCCACCTAGTTTAAATGGCGAAGTAGAAGCCATAAAGGGTTTCTCCTTATTTTTCACAATGCTCTACTTCAACTGATTGTTGAAGATACAACACTATATGTCAACAAGAGAAAGCGCCAAGCACTTCACCTTCCAGACGAAACAGAGTGACTAATTGGAGCCATCATTTTCTCGATGGTATAAAGGAATTTCAGGGAATAATTATAAATATATGTTTCCATCACTTATGTGACATAAAAGAGTACATTTCCACAGTTTGCGTATAACATGCCTTTATTTGGCGATGTATTTTCTAGAGACGAATTTCTTCTAAATTTTTGGAATTTAAATTTTTCTCATGCTCATAATGGCCAAAAATTGAAGCGAGGATTTAATAAACATATCTAGAGGATAAAATACAAACAATCAGCTCTTCTACTCTCCGGGGGGAAATAGGGCTCTGTCAGTTTTAAGGATAGAGTGCTCAAGGTATTTCCTCTATCCGATAGTAGTAATGGCTATATCTTCACCTTTGTACCTTACATGGGAATTACTGACACTGCAAATTCAAATGTCCTGAAAACAACAGTTATAAGGAATTTGTGTTCATCTCTCGTTATTGGTGCGGCCAAAGTCCCATCTGGGCTCTATATTTTTACTGACAGGTATTATGTCTCACCGCAGCTGGCTGACAATTTGTTGAAATGAAGATGGTGACAAGAGCAGTTGATGCTTGCCAGAAAGGGCATGCTGGACATAATGAAGGGGAAAGCAGCAAATAGAGTGAACAAGGTGATATTGTTAGCTGCAGGAAAGATGCGCTAATGCCTCTTTCATGGAAGAACAAAAGAGTGTAACCCTTCTGAGCTCTTATCACAGAGGGGACAATGATCGATGTTCCTTCCAAGCTTCCAAATCATATGCCAATGTCTAAACCTAGTGTGGTTCTAAATTATACCAAAAATATGGGTGGTGTAGATAGAATGGACCATTCTATTGTATCATATCAGTTCCTGAGAATAACTGCAAACTTACATAGAAAAACGTTCTTTTGGCTGCTGGAAATTTCAATCGTAAACGGATACCTTATATATCCTATGGTTCAAAGCAAAGCTTGCAAGAGGGCATCAGCTCAAAAAGTTTAGAAAATGTCTTGTTGTTTTCCTAGTGCAAAAACTAATGCAAAATCGCACAAGGCAATCATCCCATGGGATAACATTAGGGAAACAGTGCTGTACACCATTTTATGAATAGAAGAAATGCAGGAACTGGCACCTTTGCTTGTATACTAATATGCAAGGAAAAATCACAAAGGAAATTCATAACATAACAAATGTCTTTATTGACTAAAATTGTTTACAAATATAGTCTTTCATTCACTGCTGCAAATAATTCACCGACATTACGACGCGTAGACAGTTTATAGCTGCACGCCATCCATGACTCGTGCACCACTGTGAGCTAACACTCCAGTCACTCACGTCTCAGTATAATTCACAACACAATACCTCACTGCAATTCTTCCTTCCTTTATAGCGAGAAAGTGACGTCACAATCTTTCTGGAAATTTGTCGAAGGTATTTGAAACCGAAACTGCTGTTTAAAGCTATTGTAACACATTTATTTTTCACTTGCACTTTATCTCTCCTCTCTATATGTGTAGTACTCCGAAATACAATTTTGCAGACATAAAATATATAAATATAAAGTGATAAAACCTTACATTTTAGGTAATCATTGTTTACTCCTGGAAAAATTGCATTCCGATGAGTGAAAATATTTTTTTTAGCAGTAAAGAATTAACGATACGCGGCAATGTATTTTGTGCTATTCCATTGTAATGTGTGTTTTTGTGCTTTTGTTTCCCCTCACTGTTTTTTCTTTCTATTTTAATGGCGTTCTTAAAAGTTATTTGTTTGTTACGTTTTTATCCTATACACTACTGTTTCTGAACATGCAGTAGTCTTGTTTGTTTAATTTATTTCCTTACTAACATTCATTTTACTTGAATAAACTAACGCATTCATTATTTTGCGTTTCTTCCTTGTTGACCAATCTGCTATAGCTCTAACTATAAATATTTAGTAGTATACAAAATAAATAGGTAACCTACATTAAAGGGACACTGAAGTGTTAGAAGTCATTTTCTAAAGTATTAGAGCTAGAGTTTAGATTTTTGCGCAGGCATTAGTAGCGACAGAACAAGTTTTATTGCAATATGTAACGCCATTCTGTAAGTATTAATTTATATACATTTTATTAGCAAATTTCGAAATGTATCTTTTGGGACAGATATGGTGCCAAAAGTGTCATTTTTACTTTCTCTAAACGTACTATGTACATAGTATATTGCACCCAAAAATTTGATACCGAGATTTCATCGGAAATACATGTTTTAGGGCCCCCTGAATAAATAAAAAGAAGTTTTAGAAAAATGTCCGTGTGTCTCAGTGTGCATGTGTGTGGCAGTGGACAGCATAGCTCAAAAAGAAAAGACCATTAAATGCCATACTTGGTATTTAAGTTTATAATCTTCCAAGGATGTGACATGAAGATCTTCAAGAACCCCCCCCCAAAAAAAAAAACCAACTGCTTTACCTGGAAACATTTTCGAAAATTTCGATTTTCTCAAAAATGGCTCTAACGATTTTGACTAAAATATGTATATTAAAGATGTTTGCATGACAAATAAAATGTACATCTTGAATTTTCTGGGAATATTCTGAAGACAACTTTATTCTGGATGAATTTTGTGAAATTTTGCATAACTGGTAAACCGTAAGACAGACAAAAACGTACCACACAAAAATGTAGATCTCGTTAAAACACGTAATTTATGTCCTATATGATTTTTTTTTTTTTTTTTTTTTTTTTTTTTTTGTAGAACTGGCCTTTTATGAGATATTACTTATTGATTTCATCTTTAAAACAGTTATACTTCTCTCACACGGGACTATAAAAGGCGAACCGAACCTCAATTCTTTCACATAGCAACGAACTTTTTAAGGACTTGGCTATCGCTTTAGGCTAATCTATCCCTTATTTCCCTTATACTAAAAAGGAAGCAAGTAATAAAACCACTTATGCTAATATTTATCTCGATTAGCAAGATGTATATTGTGGCGGGAATTTTATGGTTGGTTTGTCATTTTATGGCAGAATTTGGAAGGATAAGTAGGGCTTAAGAGCAGGATCTCTTTTAGGGATTTTCTCAGGGTATGTGTGAAGAAAAAAAATTACTGTATATTTTCGGAATACCTCAGTTTATCCATTTTCACACATTGAATTATTTGTCCCCTCTGACTTCCGTTCCCTCATTTACTCATATTATTCCCCCTCACTGAATAAGTTTCTTACAATAAACTTTTTTTTTGGTAAATTTACCCAGATTTACCCTATTTTCCAACTATTTCCCTGCTCTAATTCCCATGTGAACTCGGAGGAATAACTCTTTGTCCACCACTCACTTTCCTCATATAAAAACACACATACGTTATATAGCAGCACTGAAGGTAAAAATTATTTTACAACATACAGCATGTCTGCTCAGCACCACTAATAATTTTTAAGTAACTTCTTCCCTTCTAAATTTATTTGCTCATTAGTTTTATTTTCTTTATTATATTGAAATATTGCTTATTCCTAAGAAATAAGTATTCTACATTAATATGAAATAATAATGTTTTAGGATCTGAAGCTTTCCTGGCGACGAAGCCCGAGAACGTCTAGAATAATAATGTTTTGTAAGAATAGTTTGTATTTGAAGCATCTAGAGAAAGTTATGTGGATGGAACATATCAATTTTTTAAATTTGAGACAAGCTATAAACCCATGGAAATATATTATGGAATGAACGGTGAAAATAAAATGAGACGGATACACCTTACGAGTCCAAGTCCACTGAGGGAAGTTATTAAAACCGCTATAAAGGAATGTCAGCTGAGAGGTTTACGCTCAAGTTGTACGCGATGCCCTAGGGCCCAGTAACAACTCTCAAGTTGTTTTGTTCTCCTTGTCTGGCAAGCGAACATGGGCTTCCTCGCACATCTTGGGGCCGAGGTTTGCCCACGACCTGTATGTGCTATGTTCAATTCTTCTTTCGCACTGAACAACTCAGAAACTAGTTTCTGACCCAAGCCACTAACTTCAGGGTACATGCAACTGAAAATTGGAGCTTTCCCATTAATAAGACTACATTTTCATTATTGGAACTCACGTGAAAGTGCAATAAACCTATGCATTTCAGGATAAGAGATTTTGTATTTATCGGGAAAACCACCACACAAAAATCTCATGTGTTTCATTCACATGGATTTCTCTACTATTCTACAACAAAATATTTAACAAGGTTGCAGTAATTCTGGATACTCCTTGTTAAATTAACTTTCAGATAACAATATTGCTCTTATTCAGGATTATTCTTATCTATTAATTGTAGCCAAGAAGTGTCACCATAAACTTTTACCATAAACTGGAGCTGTTTTGGCCTTTACCTTGGCCCACCTTTGGAAATTATATTATTTATTTTATAAATATACTCTATGTACGATTATGTTTTTATTGTTTCATTTACATAGCCCCCTTTAACATCTAAAGTCATATCGTTGTCTGTAGGTTAAACAACTCGTCTATAGGTTTAAATCATTTTATTTTCCTCAAACACACACAGATTCACTCTCACATACTTCCTGACTCTGTGGGGGATAGGGAATAATTCTGGCTAATGAAAAATTCCCTGCCCCAGCCTAGAATCGAACCCGGGACCTCCGGGTGAGAAGTCAGCTCGCTGACCACTCAACCATGGAGGCAGCCTATACGAGTATTGTGTCCAATGTGTATATTGAAATGAATGCTGCATGTTACAATGGAGGAACTTAATTTTTAGGAATATGAAGCTTCAGCACCATAAGCTAAAATAAACGACATTTCCCCAACTTCGGGCTGCCTATTTTAAAAGAGTAATTATTCAATATACTTCTGAACAAATAAAGTATATTTTCAGAGTATAATTTTTATTATATTTTACACGCAGTATGAAATATAAAGAGTTATTAACATCATATAATAAGAGGGTTAAAGTTGGGCAAATCTCATATATTTAAGATTATGGTGTTTGTGGTGGTGTTCATAGTGTTACAATATCATACCCTAAAATTACTAAATTTCCCTAAATTTTAGCTCCTTTATGGGGTATCAGAGCAATAATTCCAACTTTTGCATTGGACACAATATAAAATAAAATATACGTTTATAAATTTATAAAATGATATATTTTCAAAAGCAGGGCCAAATCAGCTCATTAAGAGCCAAATTAGCTCCAGTTTGGGGTAAAAAGTTCCATAATGTATTATGCCAACACATCCTGGCTATTCGTTTCTCAGATAAGAAGAATCTTGAATAAGATTTTAATATAATATTGTAATCTGAAAGTTAGTTTAACCTAAAGGAGTCCAGAATTAATGTCAATACTGTACTGCATGCTTATTGTGATAAACATTAACAAAATGGTCTGCTTACTTGTTTCCTTGGAGATAGAAAGAAAATAAGCACAAACACAGTCTAAAGCGTTCGTCAAAACTTTTAAGAGCTGATCACTCTGCCATGACTTTGAAATGCGGTTCTCTTTTGCATTGCCAGAGGTAAAAAAGAAATAAGAAAATAAAAACGAATGGCGGCTTCCCATATCAGAAAAGTATAACTATTGGGAAGTTTAAACCAATAACAGAAAATGCCTATGAAATGTTTAACTCTATAAAAATATATCTGCTGTAAAGTTTACACTTTAACGGTATCTACATATTTTGTGCAGTAAGATTTTGTCTATCTACAACGTTTTACCAGTTATGCGACAGGCTCTCAGAGTGAAGGGGACTTCACAGAGTATTTCCAGAAAGTTCAAGATATACATTTAATTTGTCATAAAGTATCTGAAAACATACATTATTTTAATTACAATCAATAGAAGCAGTTTTGAGAAAATCAAACTTTTTGAAAAAATTACCATGTAAGGAGTAGTTACTGATGATTAAATCAAGAAACCTTTTGATTTAATAGTCCTGGAGTATTTTATGGATAATATTCAGAAATGTGTGGTGCTTTATACATATTGTTGTTGAATATTCTTGAAAATGGTCGTGCCATATCCTTAGAAGATATTACTGAAAACTATCAAGTTTGGTATTAAATGGACGTTTCTGAATCATGCTGCTCATGACACAAACACATACACAAGTACCATTTTATAAACAAATTTTTATTCAGGAGTCTTCAAAACAAATTTACGGTGAAATCTTGGGATCGAGTCTTAGGGTGGAATTTTCTATGCACGTGGTAACGAAAGCAAAAAATGCTACTTGTCCATGAAGAATTAGTCATTAAAAACAATGAATTGTTTGGGAACATAACTGACCATGAATTAAAACCTATATGAATATTTAGTTTTATTCATTAGATTACATACACATTCACACTCTCATTGATACTTCCAGACTCTGGGAAAGATGGGAATATTCTTAGCTAGAGGAAAATGTCTACCCCCTCCAGAGCCGGGAATAGAACCCGGGACCCCTCGCATAGAAGGCAGCTCTTTTCCTGTTTTCCGTCTTTAATCTCGTTTGATGGTTCCTCAAATAACCTGAAATGTTATTTTGTGTTACATAACTTTAACCTCTTGCTGGGTTACGTTAGTGATAATGTGAAACAAATACCATTATTTCACTTTCTATGACTGTTTTGGATCTGATTCCATATTGTCCAATAAATACTATTTTATTTACATTTTAAAATTATAATTATTGAGTACAATTTGGAACTTACTAATATTTGAAGATCTTTTTGGATTCTGCCAGGAGTACTACGTCGTCTGCAAACAATACTATGTCTATGATCAGTTAAAATTCCTTCATCTTTTTTAGTTTTATTCCATTCTATTAAAATGTCGTCTCTGCATGTAAAGTAATTTATGTAAAAGTGAGTGTGCCGGCCTGGGTAGTGTGGGGTTAGCGTGTCTGCCTCACATTAAACAAGTCGCGAGTTTGAATCTCGCTTAGGGTGAGTTAACCACATAATTTTTTTCGGGGTTTTCCCTGATTCAGAGAAGATGAATGTCGATTAACTTTAAGCTCCATGGACCCCAAGATCATTTGAACATAATTTCAACAATTTCATTCATCGTCTGATATGAGTAACCAGGTTAAAGAACATTTAGTTACAATAAAAGGTGAGTGAACATCCTTATCTAATAACTCCTATGCTTATTTAATTTTTTTTTTTTTTTTTTTTTTTACTTCTGGTGAATTAAAGGTCAATAAAGACATTTTTTTCATAGTATAAGCCTTAATGGCTTCTGGAGTTTTAGAAAGGGTTTCTCTACTCCCATTGTCGAATGCTTTTAGGAAATAATATCTGGCCTGACTGAATTGCTCTCTCATCACAAGTCCCTGGTTTTTAATTATAAAATTTAAATAAATATGAAAATTTAACAAATTGTTCCTTGGACATACCTTAATGTATGAGAAACATGTTATCACATAATGGAAGTACCCTACCCTTTATCAATGTGGGTGTAGTGAGTGCATGTGCATTCTGTCGCTATGTTGAAATCCTTTGTTGCTGCTGTCCTGATTACTTGATCCTTCTGTTGACGTTGACAATTATTGTATTTTCTCTTTGTCCTGAGAGGGCATTTGCTGCACTGCAGTAATATGGTATGCATACAGTTGTGCTTGTTTTGCAGCTCGTTAGCAGGTGTCCCCATTTCTTGTGTCTAACCAAGGATGTGTTTGGTGAGACGAATATTCTGTTTTTCACGTCCTGTCTGTTCTTCCTGGATATGGTCCTCCTTCTTGGTCATACAAAAGCATTTCAGTCTCCTCGCTGAATGTTGAATAGCAAACATTGCTGGTGTTTCCTAGACCGTAGGTAATGTAAAAGACTGATGGACAGGCACTCCTCGATGAAGAGTAGCTTGCAACACATGCAGACGATAGATACACGTGTTTCACTCAATGCTGTCTAGGAATGGGCAGAAAATAACCAAAGTAACGATACAAAGTAACTAGTTATCCAGTAAAAGTGAAAAAGTAACGAGTACAGAATAACCAGTTACCCAGTAACGAATACAAAGTAACTACTTGTCCAGGAGCGAATGAAAAGTAACGATACAAAGTAACTAGTTACCCAGTAAAAGTGAAAAAGTAACGAGTACAGAATAACTAGTTACCCAGTAACGAATACAAGGTAACTACTTGACCAGGAGCAAATGAAAAGTAACTAATTACCCAGTAACGAATACAAAGTAACTAGTTACCCTGTAGCGAATAAAAAGTAACTAGTTACCCAGTAGCAAGTACAACGTAAGTAGTTACCCAGTAACCAATACAAAGCTATTAGTTATTCAGCAACGAACACAGGTAACTGGTTATCCACTAACGAATACTGAGTAACCAGTTACCCAGTAACGAATATAACGTAACTAATGACCCAGTAAGGAATTGAAAGTAACAAGTTACTTAGTAACGAATACAAAGTAACTAGTTTTACGAATACAAAGAAACTTGTTACCCAGTAACGAATACAAAACAACTAGTTATCCAGTAAACGTAAAAAAAATAAAGCGTAAAGAGTAATAGTTAACCAGTGAAGAATACAGAGAGACCAATTACCCAATAACGAGTACAGATCAATTAGTTACCCGGTAACGAATACAGAGTAACTAGTTTACCAGTAACGAATACAGAGTAACTAGTTTACCATTAACGAATACAGAGTAAGTAGTTTACCAATAACGAATACAGTGAAACTAATTACCCAGTAGCGAGTACAGATCAATTAGTTACCCAGTAACGAATACAGAGTAACTAGTTCACCAGTAACGAATACAGAGTACCTAGTTCACCAGTAACGAATACAGAGTAGCTAGTTTACCAGTAACGAATACAGAGTACCTAGTTTACCAGTAACGAATACAGAGTAACTAGTTTACCAGTAGCGAATACAGAGAAACTAGTTTACCAGTAACGAATACAGAGTAACTAGTTTACCAGTAACGAACACAGAGAAACTAGTTTACCAGTAACGAATACAGAGTAACTAGTTTACCAGTAACGAACACAGAGAAACTAGTTTACCAGTAACGAGCACAGAGTAACTAGTTTACCAGTAACGAATACAGAGTAACTAATTTACCAGTAACGAATACAGAGTAACTAGTTTACCAGTAACGAATACAGAGTAACTAGTTTACCAGTAACGAATACAGAAACTAGTTTACCAGTAACGAATACAGAGTAACTAGTTACCCAGTAATGAATATAGAGTAATTAGTTACGCAGTAA